>WBMW01012089.1:34556-140641 GCA_013396635.1 Penelope pileata | reverse complement strand
AAAAAAAAAAAAAAGCCTAAAGGACAAACAGCGAGAAGCCTTCTTCCTCACTGCTTCCCCCTCTAGAGCTGATTTGTTTTGTTGAGATTTGGATTGTAGAATCATAGAATCATTATGGTTAGAAAAGACCCCTAAGATCATCTAGTTCAATCATCAACCTAACACCACCATGCCCACTAAACCATGTCCCTCAGTGCCACCTTTTTCTTGAACACCTGCAGGGCTGAGAACTCCACCACCTGTTCCAATGGCTGATCACTCTTTCTGAGAATGAATTTTTCCTGATATCTAACCTGAACCTCCCCTGGAGCAACTTAAGGCCATTACCTCTCATCCTGTCACTAGTTACCCAGGAGAAGAGGATCTGCCAAGAATGGTCCAAAACAAAGGAACAAAGCAGTGCCAATTGGAGATGTAGTGCTGGAGCTCAATGCATGGTCCCTGTCAGAGTTTAGATGAATCCTATGATACCTGGAGGAAAGCTTGTATTCATCTGGAAGATTAGGATTAGAGCCTTGGCCGTGCTGTCTTGGTGCAATACAACATCACCCTATTGATCTCATAAGCCTCATAAAACCCCTTGGCTCATTGTGGATCTCTACGAGCTTATCCCAAGTGTGAAAGTGTCATCCAATCTAGTGCACAGCCCTCAGCAAGGGCTGCCCATCGTGAGCTGGTTACACCATTCCTGAGAAGCCAAGAAACACTACAATGCGGTCATCTCTGAGTAACATTTTCCTCCCCATGTCTCTTTCCTGCAGCTAAAGCAACAAATAGTCAATATTTTGTGTGCCACCTGTATGCACCAAGAAGTGTTGAAGGAGAACTCGGGCTCTGTTCAGGCATGCTCTCCCCAGCCCGAAGCAAGGAGTGAAGCAGTGCAGCTGTGTAATGAGCAACTTTGGGAATCACCTAATGTTCCAAAAAAAGAGGCCAGAAATAGTGTCAAGTAGACCTAAAGCAGATGTAATAATAAACTGCTTGGGAAACAAAATCAAACTCAGGTATTTGGGATTGACTAAAATGCCTCCTTCCTTTAGAGTTTTTAACAGTTTGAAAAAGATTTTGAACCTAGGGTAAATTTCTGAACTAAGGCTTTCTTTGTAAGGAAACTTTGAAATCTTTCCATTTAGAAATAAGAATAATCAAACTATAGATGTGGTAAGATCAACATCCAAGGGGATTTTTTTTTGTTGATTTTCTCTTTTTAGTTTTTATGTCACAACTGAAACTGGGCTTTTGAAGAAAAATGATCAAATTTTAAAGATTTGGCAGGACAAATTTTATAAAAATCTTATAAAAATTTATTAAGAACAGTATTTTTTAACCTACTGAAGGACTAAAGATCACTTAATAGGATGAAGTGAATATTTTGTCTCTCATGTTTACACTAAAAAAATTGATTCGTTTTGCAATATTAGGTATATAGCATTCACATAACAGTGCACATCTGCAGGGCGTCTTTCACAGAATCCGTAGTGTTCTTGCTGAGTGTTTGTACACAGTTGCAAAGTTCATTAGATTACTGTAAAACACATCTCCACAAATTTCAATTTGTAAGCATCTTCAGGACCTTCTGAAATGAAAGGCACTTCAGCTATGTAAGCTGTTACCATCGTTGTTTTTACAAAACTAAAATCATATTCTTAGACTGCTTAGCAGCATTCTTTCAATCCCTCGGAGGTATTACTCTTGTTCTTGGGTTGAGTGGTGAAATAAGAATCTTCTCCTTGTCTTTCTTTTGACTGAAAGGCAGTTATTGCTTTATATCATCCAGGAAGAATGGAAAGGAAAAAAAAAATAAAAACCAACTGTGCAAAGTCAAGTCAATTGCATGGTAAAGCATTTACAGGCTGGTCTTAATTCAGATCAGTATTGGCAATATGTTATTTAGGAAGTACTTTTAGGACTTGCTGGCCCTGGGGATGAGATTTTAAAATGCTATCAATGGACCATATAACAGAAATCATGAAGAAAGTGTAGCCATAACAGAATTGAATGTGTGCATGTAATCTGCCTATAATGTGGAGGTATTTATTTATATGCTCGCTCTTAAATGCCCAATTAGTGAGTCCCTAGTGATGAAGATTACTGTAATACATGCCCTACATGTGGTTTATAGTGCAACCTTTGGAAACCTGTCCTTCTCATCAGGTTTTCCAGCTCATGAAAGTATCTTCTCCTCCCCCCCAAGTTGGTATTCAAAATATGCATCCATATGCTTTCATCTAGGAAATGCTTCTCGTTGTAATGCTCTGTAGATGTCAGCTGCCTTCTGATATGGGGAAAAAAAACACACACACACATAGAAGACATCATTATCAATTAAGAATATTAATAATGGATTGATAATGAATTTAAGCAAGCCCTCCCTTCTCTTCTCTACATTTTCCTAACTAAATGATGGTGTGCAGCAAACCCTTGATTGCAAGCAATCACAGTCCAAGTGTCATATCCATCATACCTGTCCTTCCGCACTGAGTTGGCCAAAGACAGGAAAACAGTGACTAATAACCCTCCATCATTACTGCAGAACTTGACAGCTGTTATAGTCATCCTCTTATGTAATGTGCAAAATAGAGTCTAAATTACTATTTACTGTCTTTACCCTGGTCATATGGCAGCTTCTTTCTCTCTAGAAAGCACTCTTTGGTAAATGGTAAGCTCTCATAATGACCAAAAAAAGAAAAAGAAGGAAAAAAGTACTTTTTCTATGCATTGAGACTTGCACTGTGAAAAGACAGGAGAGTCGATTTGCCTTCAGTCATTTAATAGCATAACTCATTGCTGCACTGAAGTGGGTCAGCTAATGTTATCAGTGAGCATTGTGATGGGGAGGAAAGTTAGTGCTGTCTTTGTGTCCCACAGGCTTTTAGTAGACAAAAGCAAATCAGCTGAAGAAATAAAATAATATGCTGATGAAAATCTTTAGTTTTTAGCTGAGGGTCACTACATCTGGCAGATACTGCAAGGGTTTTTTTTCTTTCTTGAGCATGCAGTGAATTTTGCTTGGAGGAAGCCAACTGAATCGAGGTCAATCTGATTAGAACAAATAAAACAGGCTTTGGGTATGCTGGAAAAGAAATTTGCCCAGGCCCTTAGTTGCAAAGGGCACAAAATCTCTCAAGCTTGAGCAGGTTAAAGCCTAAAGAGCAAGGCTGCAGCCACTTCCAAGTTATTTAAATACCCCAAAGTGTTTAAAGCTATTTTCATCTCTGTTTCTGTGGAAGTGTGAAGCTGGACTCACTTCACTGGACTCACTCAATATTCACAGCAGTGTAACAAGGATCCATAACCTGTCGTGTCTGCAGCGTGGCGGGATGTAAAACACCATTGCCCGTCCAGCCAAAAAGAGGTCAGATTATTAAAATACAAATCAATCTGCTGCTCTTTAATGTGCTGCTCATTGTGACTCACATACAGGACACACCAAGAGGAGCACGTTGTATAACGGCAGGTGTCGCGTGCAAGTCCCTCTAGGTAAAGAAAACCCAAAGAGGATGAGATGATTGAGGGGTCTGCGCTTTTCAGGGGGGTGGTAGAGCAATGCGATTTAATTATCCCTCCTTGGAGGAGCTGAAGTATTGTCAAAATTATAACAAGCTGACGAGGTATTTATTAAAAACACTCCTCGACACTTTCATAGCTCTGTTCGTATGACAAATAATAGATAATCCTCCTAATACTTTGCAAAGTGATTATGTAAGTACTGTCCTCATTTTGTAGGTGGGGAAACGAAGACGGAAAAAAAACTTTCTCATGGCAACAGAGGGAATCAGTGCAAGAACTGGAGTCTGACTTCAGGAATTTTATTTCTCCCTTTGCATTACTCTTACATATACAGGATGTTCCCGTAGCAGTGATTTCTGAGCTCTGGTTTTGTTTTCTTCTTTCTTCTCCCTGCTTTAAGTGACCTGATTTTATCTTTCTTAACAAGAGGAGAGAGGCACAGCAGCGTGTCTTGTTTGTGTGCATAGGGAGGCTCAGAGAAGCACTGCAAATGTGGGGCATCTGTGGCTGTAACCCTTCCCTGCCCATGAGGCTTCCTCCCAAAAAATACTCTGCTCCATCTGCCCTGCAGATCCATCTGAAGGGTCTGCACTACGAGCTGCACAGAAGTGAAAAATACAAGGAAGAGAAAACTGATCATATGTAAGCTCATCCTACACTGGGGATTTGCTTAGAGGCTTGGCAGTTTGGTAAACTCTCATAGATGAACTCCATAAACTCAAGAAAAATCTTTTTCTACCTCTCCTACAGTCTCCCAGTTTTATTTCTTCCCCTTCACGAGATTATTTCACCCTGAAGAAAGCTTACATGATCAAAACTGTGCTGTTCATTGTAGCGAGGAGTAAGTACCATGCTGGCTGCCTTAAAATGTTTGGAACTCTATTATGCAAGTGTGAGGAGTGAGGACGAGCTAAGAAATCTGTTATATTCTCTTTCCTTGGTGTGAGTGAGGGATTTTGGCCCAACCCACCTGCATTTAATTCTCCACAACAACTTTGAGAGAGGAGTTGCACTTTGTACAGGAATTCACTTACCTATTTTCATGCACTTCACCACCTTTTCAGATTGTGTTTCACTTATGGAATCATCTAGTCTGATGAAGTGTGAGCTCAAAGCAGCTTTCTGGACATAATGCTCATTATCAACCAGTTCTTCAGCAGGACATCTTTGCCAGAAACTTTCCCAACTCCCCTTTTGTTTTATCTGGTGTCCTATCAAAGCCTGAGGTTTAGCTTAGGAGTCCACTTGGAGAAGCATCATGGAAGGGAAAGGTGTCAGATACATGTTCCCTGCCAATGTGTTTTTCAACTTATCTACTTCTTCAGGACTTCTGGGACAGAGCTCTGGGTTGCTTCACATTTAAAGAGCTCATTGGATCTCTTTTCTCAGAATAAATATAACTTCTTGGGAGGCTGCCATGAGCCTGAACAAGTCTGGGAGTCAAGTGGCTCCCAGGTGTCTGCACTTGGAGCTGGATATGAGGAAAGCCCTGAGCAGAACCTGCCAGCCCAGCTCCCATGCAAAGCACAGAAGCTTCATTTTTTCACCCATGTTAGATTGCTGTTGAAAGTGAAACATTAAGCAAGTAGCTTGGGGTTTCCTTGTCTTCATCAAGGATTTGGATGGATCTTCAGAAGTCCTCAGTCTTGAAACTGCATCTCTGCTGCTGGATTTAAGGCTTTCAGTGAAATTAACGTAGAGTTGGTGACCCAGTGGTATAACTATGATCTTTAAGGCCCCTTCCAACTTAAGCCATTCTATGATTCTGTCATTCTATGAAACGTGGAAGCTAACACAGGTGTACAACTGGTATGAGAGCAGAGCTCAGCCAGTGCACTGTATGTGGGGCATGCACGTGGGGTGAGATCTGTTTGGCAAATCCCTGTTTTAAACGAGGTTGCAGTTTTGAAGCACCAGCCTAAAAGATCTGGCATCTGGAATGAGGGTTTTTCTCCTAATGCTTGTTGCGGGTTGAATGCAGGATGCAACACCTCCACTGTGACAATAGGCTGGGAGAGCTGGGGCTGTTCAGCCTGAAGGCTCTGGGGATACCTGAGAGCGGCCTTTCAATATCTAAAGGGGGGCTACAAGAAAGAGGGGAACAGACTCTTTAGCAGGGTCTGGGGGGACAGGACAAGGGGGGATGACTTTAAACTGAAAGAGAGGAAATTTAAGTTAAATTTAAGGAAAAAGCTTTTCACAGTATGGGTGGTGAAGCACTGGAACAGATTGCCCAGAGAGGTGGTGGAAGTCCCGTCCCTGGAGACATTCAAGGTCAGGCTGAACCAAGCTCTGAGTACCCTGATGGAGCTGTAGATGTCCCTGTTCATTGCAGGGGAGTTGGACTAGATGACCTTTAAGGGTCCCTTCCAGCTCTAAGGATTCTATGATTCTATGATTCTAAATATATGATCTGCTCCACATGCTACATGTCAGAGAGAGTAAATGAGCTCTCTGCTGGTCACACATTTCCTTCCTTCCTCTGCAATGTCTTGCTCTCCAAGGACTGCCTACTATTGTGATCCAGGCAAGAAAAGGAAGTTTTCTGCAAACTGCTATCTCATCACAGACTGGCCTTAGGGTGAAATTGCAGCCAGTGTAGACCGAAGAGCAATTCAGGTATCTAGACATAGGCACTCACTGCTATTTGAGACGTCACAAGATATTCCAAAAGATGTGCATGAGACAGGCAAGAAGCTGTGGGATACCCCCAAGAGATCTCAAACCACACAAAGTGCCTCTGCTTAGGCAAGTGAGTCACTTTTGTGTAGTTTCACTGTTGACCTCATCAAAGTTAAGATTTTTTTCTCTGCATGTCAATTCTATAGCAAATTTATGTCATAAAATCCGACTTTCACACAGAAGCAGAATTATTTTAGACTTTTTAATGGGCCTATAGTTTCAGAATAATTTCTCCATTATCCTCAGTCGCTGTGGGAAAGACAGGGTGGAGTCTGAGTGCATGCAGTGATGGTTTTGTGAAGCTGATGGAGGGTGTTGAGTCAACACCCCCAGCCTTCCCAGACTGCTGTCTCGCACCTCATTCATCTGAAGACCTCTGAGCATATAAGGTCTGTGACAAACAAAGGGGGTCTGTATTGTGCCTCTGGGTTTCCAGTGGCTTATTAAAGATGGGATTGTTAAATGTTATCCTTTAACAGAGAGATATTTCTGTGACTAGGGAGACTCCAGTGTCACTGAGCAAGAAAGAACAAGGCTTTCATGTTACTTGTTTAAACCATTAAGTGCTGATGTTTCGCTGTTTGACATGCCATTGTTTCGTGCTCTTTCAAATCAGGCCTGTTTCTCCATTCCTTGTGGTTAATTATTGCTCTCGTTCTCTTCCCAGCGTGTCTTCTGCTGCTCTGTTACTGGATCTGTAGGGGAAAAGTGACTGAGGGAACTAAGCACAGGACCAAGAAGCAGAGGATTAACTGTCCCCGTGGGAAGCTTGAGTTACTAGCTGCCACATATGCACATTTTCATTGCTAACAGTGAAGAAAAAAGTTAACAAAGAGCTTGTCACCTAGAGCAGAACATAGGGCGTAGGAAAAAATTCCGCAAGTAATTTGCATTGTCTACCCACGACAGCATAGCACACACAGTTCACGTCCAATTATTATTTTTCATTATTCATTATTTGCATTACAGGAGCATCCACAGGTACCAGTCAGGATTGTAGCAGCATCATGAAAGATTCTGCTCCAGCCCAGACTGGGTCAGCACTAGAAGGCTTTAGCAGCTGAGAATATAAATGATATGCCATGGTACGGCGTCACAGCACATTTTCCTTCTACTTTTGCAGCTTATTCCTCTTCCCACACAGTAGAGAAGCGACACAGGTGTAAACATCTTTCTGTCATTTTGAGTATTTATATTTGAATGTAGCTCCAGCAGTTGAATGCTGCAAGAGTTCCAGGCAACATCAGTCCACAGGTAAACACATGTAAGGCAGACTCTGACCCAGAAGGCATCACGTCTCAGTAGATAACAAGTGGGAAGGGAATCAGAGGCGTAAATGTGTCATAAATATGTTGAACAGTAGCACTGGACAAAGTGCTTCTCTGATCCCTGGATCTGGGCTGGCATTTGCCTGCTGTGGGAGGAGACAAGCTAGGCCCCAGTCTAACTCCACATCAAGCATCAATGTTAACTTCACTAAAGTTAATGAAAAACCAGGATATACTAATTAGGCCCCATCTGTCTAAAGGTCTATTCTGCTGTTTCCAGCTGTGGCAAGTTAATGTGTCAGGGGCTTCTCAGGCAGTAGCTGGCAGGCATCTCAGTAAAGCAGCCTGCAGGAGTGCTTCTAGCCTGATCTGTCTTGAAAAGCATCTTGGGCATCTCCTTCCTGATAACTAAAATTGAAATAAGAATTCAGCTCTGTTAGCATTTGACGTAGAAGTAATGCCTCCTATTTTATTATGTTGGCCCATGACATCAGAGGCAGATGCTGGTGGTATGGAAGTAGAGGTTGAACCTTCCCAACAATATCCCGTTCTGTGTTGTTGCCATGTGACAGATGGCAGCAGAGGGGCACTCCAACCCAATGGTGTCTGACATGGAAGTGCAGACTGAGCAAAGCTGTGGAACTGAATTCCTCCATGTAGAAAAAATTGCACCTGTTGACATTCATCGACACTTTCTGAATGTTCATGGAGACCAAACAGAGGATATCAGCACTGTGAGGTGGTGGGTGGTACGTTTCAGCAGCGATGACAGCAACAGTGGGTCATCTCCTCTGGTGCAGATTTTTATGGGCACAGCATGCAGGCTCTTGTTATTCACTGACAAAAATGCATAGCTAATGGTGGTGACTATATTGAAAAGTAGTGTTTTGTAGCTGAGAATTTGCTCTTTCAAGTAGTTTTACTGTGCTTTTTGTATCTGTTGTAGTTCCCATGAAAGTGAAGAGCAGGCATTATTTTCAGAACGACTTATGTAGTTTCTGCCACATTCTGGAAACAAGCCAACAGGCTTAAAATTCTTACAAGAAGAGTTCAAGAAGGTGTGAAAATAACCCTTCCTGCAGAATTTCCTTTAAGACTCAGTGCAACAAATATAATCAATCAATCAACTCAAGTTCACTTTTGATACATTATTTTAATGCAATGACTCTGAGAGTGGCTGATGGGCAGCTCTAGATCTTGCAGCTCCTGCAGCTTGGCTAGTAACATTTTTGTAGAGCAGATTCCAGCTAGAATCAAGACTGGCAGCACAATCTGTACACTATGTGGGCTTTGATAGTGCTTTGTATATTCACAGTGATTTACCCTTGAGACACATTCTGTTGCTATCAACCATGTTCTCAGAACACTCCCTCCTAGGCTGGCACCAATGGCATAGAACTCCTTTGTTGGTGTAGAAACATAGGGAAAAACTAAACAAAGCAAATAATCCTATTAATTCCCATGAAAAAAAAAATGCCAGGTTGAAGGAACCACCTCTTAAGTTTTACCGAATTTCTATCATCTTTTCTTCAAAATAGTTATGAAAACAGCAAACACCAATCTATAAAATTTTGGTGGCTCTGTAAAATATTTTATAGATCTATATGTTCTAGTCAACCTCTCTGTACATATAAATGTGTCAAAGCATATGGATTGGCTTGTTTTATCACTTCCTGATTGATCATGATCTCCATGGTCCTGATCACTGAACTGTGTAAGTTTAGGAAACCACCAGATCCAGACTGTACTCTCAAGCAGAGGTATGCATGTCAGAGCTAAACTGATATGTTCGTTTGGTAGCAGGGAGTGGATGACAAAAATGGGAGAGGAAATTTCTCCTGTGGATTTAAAACTGGCAAAGTGATGGGTTTAACTGTCAATGCATGGCAGTGCTCTGAACTGTTTGTGTGGTGAGATGGTTGCAGGTGGCATTTCCAAATATGTCAAGTATGCATGATAAAGGCATGCTGCTGTAGTATAAGCAGATACAGGACACAAAGAAACACAAATCATCAGTGGGAGTACGTTTGTCACAATGTCATTTAAAAAAAAAAAAAATAAAGAAGCAACACAAATTACTGCAAAAATAAAACCAGGATCACCAGGATCACAGCCTTCAAGGTGGACTGATGGAGTACTGGAAACCTCCTGAGATGCCAATATGCCAGTGCTACTCAATATTCTAGGTCAGGAAAGTAAAACTGATTCAGAGACATCTGAGCTTCAGATTCAACGTAAAAGTGCTTGTGGTCATGGGAAAAAGGGAGAGATGTTGGAACAACTGTTTGTGACTTGTATATGGACAACTGCATGCTTTATTTGCTGATCTGGAGTCCAAGTAAAGTAGGGGTGGGAAATTGTTGCTTAGTGTCCCTGGGAAGATTAATGTATGGAGGTCATTCAATATAGAAGCAAGTCTATGTGTCTTGCATCCCATTTAGTGCTCTGTGTCCAGATAAGACTACTTCTCAATACCTCCTTGAAGATTTTGTCAAGAAAGCGGAAAATGACTGGTGCATTCACACCGTCTTATTTTAAATGTTACCTAAATGTTAATTTTAGATGTTAGTTGTCCAATCTTGAAATAGAACCATTAACTAGGCAGAGAATTTGGGTTCCCCACTTTCCAATGTTTTGTGTCGCAGATATTTAGATATCAAAAATATTAGGAAGTGTAATATCCAGATCCAGATGCTTTCAGTGGTGGCTAGTTCCTGTAAAAAGGGAAGGGGGAGGAAAGGACTGGAGATGGGTTACTGCTGTGCTAAATAGAAAGCAACACATGACCAGTATATAAAATTTTGCCTGTGTTTAATGTCATCTGTCGGGTCTGCACTTTGCACAAATGAGTTTTGAACTGATATCTATCCAACAGTTACTTATCTGAGATCACAACAGTGTATAAGAGACCAAATAAAGTACCAGGGTGCTAAGTAAAGGAATGTGTTCCTCCAGACTTTTTCTTAATATAAGCAGTAATTATGTTGTCTTCCTTATCTTTGATATTCTGCAGTGTATCACAGGTCAGAACCAATTTTCATTGCACACTAATTTAACTGAGAAATGTTTCTGCTGGATTAAGTGAGGTGCAGGGCATGTTGGGGGAGAGGTCCAGCATCTCTGAATGCTCCTCTTAAGAAATATTTCCTGATTTCATACTCACTGGGGGGCCACATGCTTCCCAAAATAGGCTTCTCAGAGTCTCAGTACATAATGTGCATACTCTACAGGCAGACAGGGATCGGCTCTTCTCTACAGAGCCTGAAATGCCTGAGGCTCTTGTCTCTGCTTATATCCATTAGAGGTAAACCAGGGCTGATTACAGGGAACACTGTACTTCTGATCATGTCAATGTGCATAGCTAGCAAGTGTTCTGGAGGCAGATTCTCATCTCATTTGCATTGGTGCAAATCAAGAGTAATTGAGTTATGCCAGATTGAGAGCAGGAGAACTGCCTTAATAGGATTTTCTGTCTCAATAAAAATATTATTGAATTCAGCTAGTGAGTCTGTTTTGTCACTGTTTTCCTTTGATTCTATGCCGATATGCAATGTTTAGCTTTGGTTCAGAACGAAGCCCATTGCGTGTGCAAACAGAAGGTCACTTAGGAAAGAAACACTGTTGAGTCCCAGTTCTGAGACCACTTGTTTGCAAAAAGAGTTTGCATCAGTTGCTCCTAAAACAGATTATTTCTCGTAAGTCACGTACCTGTCTGCTGGCCCTAATCAAACCCAAACCCAGGGGAAACCAGTAGCCCTCATGCACCACAATCACTCATCACAGAAATGGTGGAGAGAGAAGCAACCCTTACAGCAGACTGATGTTAAGCTGAGAGATAAAAGGCACTCTTTTTTTAAAAAAGGACTATCTTGAAAGATGATTTAAAAACAGAAAATTCTTCACATGACCCTTTAAGACAATATAAGACCCTTTTTGTTTCCTGCCTATTTCGGTCAAGAATGCCACAGCTAATAATTGTGTCAGAAAACCTTCCTGTCTGAAAATGATCTCTTCCTAATGGATAGGGGATTCCATATGGTTTCATATGTCATAGATGGAGAGAGAACATATTGGACGACTGGCCACAGCTGGCAGTTCATGCTAGTGCCATATGGATAAACGTGTGAGCTCTACTGCATTGTGTATTTCAAGTAAACCATTTATCTAAACAGGTGCTGACCCACTAGGAATGCATTTTTACGGTCAAGCTTGCAGCATACACTGATACAAACCAATCTGTTCTCCCCTCCTTTTTCTGCAGTGCAAACAAGACACTTAGGTATCATCTGACTCCGTTCTGTGTAAAAGATGTCCACAAAAGCACACCTGGGCAGACCCTTCGTAAATGAGGTCAGAATCTGGCTCTCCTGAACTGTATGGATATTAGGAGCCCAAATATCCACCCAGTCTCCACAATCTTTTCTGGGAACCAGTCTGTGATATTCACTTTCAGTAGATATTGCTATATCACACTCAGGAGATTAAAATCACCCTATTTATGAGGCTATAAAAATACAATATCTGACTTTCCTCCTCCTTCAGCTACTGTGCTCTGTCCCTGTTTCCAGATGAAATTTTTGCACTCCTTTTCTCTCCATGCCATAATTGCCTCTTTGTCTAAACATGCTTCACGTTGGAATTCCTCTAGCTTGCATTCCTAATATGTGTGTTTCAAGGTACTTGCTGACTGATTTATGCTGGGCTTGTGTAGCTCCCTTGGAAATGGAGCAGAGCACATTCCATCCACCTGTGTAATAAAACCAGCCAGGGCAGGGTGGGGGCACTCCAACTGCAGTAGGAATAATCTTCACTTAAGTTTTGACTGAGTTATCCATCTCTCCGTGACACGTTCCGATTGTCTGCAGTGTTAAATCATGCCTTGGGAGGAAACATTTGCAAAAAAGTAGTCTCTAATTATGCTGTTTACTCTAGAGCTCAGTGCCACTGACAGCACCAGAAGGCTGCGGGGTGAGGGAAAATGCCTCGCCTGCATTTCTAAGTATTTTGATAAGAGTGCAGCCCTTTGTTAATTTGGCCCTAGCATACAGACAGCTGTAATATCAACTAAACTCTGAGCTCCTTCCTCTCTTCTGTTTTACAAACAGTGTAACCTTCTTGTTCTCCTTGCAAACAGGAGTACATGGGAGTATATTAGGTCAGCTTGAAGTCAAACTAACGTATAGGCAGAAGCTCAGATTGCTAATTTCATTAATGAGATATGAGCTGGGTTTGCCATCGTTCTCTGACTGTGCTTGCGCCATTGCAAGCAAAGGAGCAGAGTTGGTTTGGGCAGGGAAAATTGGATTTCTGTGTTGGTTGGAGGAATAAGTCTGAGAGTCTTATTCCTGCTGAATAGCTTCACATCACAAATAGTTCAGTCCTGGCTCCTTGGGAGGTGTGAAAACAGAGTCAGCCTCAGCCCATCAGGAAGAGGATGGTGACACTAATTCCCATCTCCCACCGTACCACATCTGAAGTGTGCGCTCCCACACTTTGCTCTATGTGCACACATATATTCCGAACAGTAGTTAAGATTTCATAGCGTAACAGTAATGAGGCAGCTTAAATAACAAGTTCTCAGTTGTGTCTGGTGCACACTGTGCCACAGGAGATTAAAAAGAAAATCGGAAAGTGCGTGACGGAGATTAAGATGATTCTGAATCGCTATGTATAAGACTGAGTCCCCTTTGTGCCTCTTATCTGCTGTTTGAAGTAGTGTTACTTAAGCTCAGTGTTAGAAAAAAAAAATAGAAAAAGCTTTTCTGAGAGGATGCGAGAAGCCATTTCAAAAGACGACGCCTCTCCAGTAAATAAAGCACAAAAGTTTCAGGTCAGCACTGAAATGGTGGATGAGATGGAATTGCAACCGAAAGAAAGCTTGTTCATCCAGGAGGCTTTCAAATCTCCTCACTGAGATAAAGAAGATCAAAGTGTTTAAACACGTTGATCCACTACTGAGGAAAATTTAGTGCTGGCAACAGAGAGCAGCTGCAGTATAGCTGGCGTGTCTAAACTCACAGCAGGGAGCTAATTGCTCCTATGGATATAGGTCTGCTTCACAAAAACAGGTCTGAGGGAGCGTCATTCCCATTCACAGAAGGATGGAGATCTATTGATAAGTGGTGAAATGTAGATCTCCAGCACACAGCATCATCGGGAGGGAAGGAGCTGCTGGGAGGAGAGCTGCTGCACGGGGCGTGTGAGGATCCTCTGCTTTTACTCAACTTCTATTGCACTGAGAAAGATCCTATCAATTTGCTCAAGATTATAGCATTAACTTCAAGGCCTCCTCGAGACATATTGAATAATGAAATAAGGAAGAACAGTTCAAAGTCGAACCATAATGCTATTTGTACAATGTACTCTGCAGGGAGGATAGTGTAGAGGGGGGCTATTGTCATCAGCAAATTCAAAATTTTCCGTAAAAACTGAAAGTTTATTTTTATATAAATTATTAATTGGGCAGCGGGTAGAGAATAATGAGGTTGGTTATACATTAAAATAATAATAATTCAGTGGACTACTCCTGGTACAATCACAGCTGTAAAATTCTTATGACAAGTCTAGTAGAGGGGCTGCTTAGACTCTCACTCATTGTACTTCCAGCAGTCCTAGCGCATGGGGGTGTTCCTGTCTCCTCAGGGAACAGAGCAGAAAGAAGGTCTGAAGCAAGGGTTAGCAATGTGGTTTTTCCCATGACACAGTTGTATCTGACAGAGGTAGGAACCGAATGTGATTTTTGCATTTGGATGTGAATATTAAGAGGTTTGAGATCTTCTGTGTAGCTAATACCCGAATATTTTTTCTTATTCCAAGAGAAATAAAGAGAAATGCTGTGACTGATACACAATATCTTCCTTGTAAAAGTACAGCCCTTAATGTCATTGCATGTATTCAGTAAAAAGTGAAGGCAGCTCAGCCACCCCACTCTTTCCAGTTAAAGAAAGACATTTTGGCTCTAGGAGGAAGTTAAATACTCCAGTAACAAATCACAAGAGTACAGTAAAAGATGTCAATCTAGATCCAGCTTCTCAACCTTTACTTAGTATATGTAGTTCTTTTGATAACACCAAATGTGAATACATAGTGTGTGCATACATGTATATATAGGTAGAGATATTTGCGTGTATGTATGCCCAACCACATAACTGTATCCTCTGACCTCTTTTAAAACACCTAATTCTTGGAATTTTCAAGAAGTACTTAAATTATTCACCCTGGCCTCCCAGCATTGTCAAAGGAGGGACACAAGAGCATTTAGAAGCCACACAGCATAGATCTCTGCTATTGCCACAGATAAAAACCATTGTCCTGGAGGAGAGTAGCTGTGGTGCTGGCACAGTTGAAGTGCTAAAGTGAAGTCCATACACCACCCATCTTGAATGCACTCACTCCCTTGGTGCCTTCCTCAGCAACGTTACATCCCCAGGAAGGAGGGAGGTAGCAGTGGGGAGTCCATCCTTACTGTCCAGAAGAACTGAGCTTCAGAAGCAAGGTCTTATTGCCCTCTGTTCATGTGGTACTGCTCTCACTAATGCCACCACCTACACCAGCAAAACAGTTGCACGTTAAAGAAAAGGCTCAGTGGCACCTTTCAGGCAAAATGTGTCCCCCAAAAGTGCAGAACTATCTAACCTGACTTACCTGGTTCATTCCACCAGCTATGTGATGTTTTAATTGCTGAGAAAACAGCTTTCAAAAATATGTTAAAAATATGTTATCCATTTCATGTACCGTTAACGTGTTTTACCTGTTATACTGCGATCTTTTGCTTTCTACACCTTGTTATTCACTGGTGTCTGGCATATTTCATGATTATTCTACTCTTAAGAAGTCTGCAAACAATTATTTCAATGGAGTTCTTGTGGAGAATGTGTTATTTGTGACAAGTAGGATAAAAACATTGCAAGGAAGTTGCAATCTTTATCAAAATTAGCCAAAATATATGGAAGTTCAGACATGCAAATAACCTTCAAAATGACCAGAGAGCATGCACAAGGTAACGTGAAAGAGTGTTTATAGTCTGTGGGTAATATGGGGTTCACAGCTGCCAGACTTTCTTCAGAACCTTCAGCAAAGGGTCAAGTTTTCCATCCTTCAGTTCAATATCTGTGTTCCTGTAAACTTCTCAGTGTCAGCTCACCTACCCACTGGCAAAATATAGGGGCAGCAATTATCCTTCATTGCAAAGCATTTGAAGGACTTTGGATTTCGGATCAGCACTGGATAAAGAGAAAGATTATTTCTTCCATTTAACAGCTTTAAAGAAAAGTGTATTGATGGTAAGATTATGTTTTATTGTTGGTCGAGCCTTTACTGAAAGACCTCTACAGGACAAAAATTGAGCAACAATTATAGAAACATCTGTTTTGAACTGGGGAACATACTGTGACATATTTCTAGTCAATACAGAAATTCTTTCTCCTACAAGGACATTTTTAATATGCAGTTCAAATGGGCCAGGAGAAATGTTTTTCAGTTATTAAATGAACCCAACAGTAAAAATATTTTTTTCCCCAGAAAAAGCAGTAGCAGAGAAAATGATCCAGGAGCCAAAGAAGACAATATTTTTTTTTTTTTCCACAGTAGACGGGAAATATTTAGTTTGGAGATTCCATTGCACAAAACACATTTTCTAATGCTTTAAATTTAACAATAGGGATTATGAGAATTTCAAAGCAAATTTTGCAGTTATCTTTAAAGAGAGGTTTTGTCTGTGAAGGAAAGCTGGCTTTCTAAACTGCCTAGCAAGCTTTGATCAGATGAGTATGTTAACTTTAAACTCTGCAACAAGTATCTGACCAACTCCACTGTGAAAGAGAAGCTGTTACATTTTGGTACAATTGCTCAGCCAACCTGAAATCTAACTTCAAGGAATCAAACAGACATAGCAGAAGCAATTCAGAATTAAAATCAGCCCCCTTAGACTGATGAAAATGACTGGTTTGCTTGTTCCAGTTGGCCAAAACTTTGAATTACGTCTACAAGTTTTACTGGCTTCATAAAATAAGTTATTTAACTGTCTTAATATCATGGTCAACTGCAATGTTTAGAATAGCGTCATTGCTGACATTATTGCTTAGAAGTTATCAAGGCAACATTACAAGTAATGGAGTATGTACTCATTTACACTCTGAAAACATATATTGGGGTGCAGCTCATTGGCCAGTAACTCATGCAACCAAAAATTAAACAGCTGAGTGAATCTAGATTGATCCTAAAAATATAATGTGTAGACGTCTGAAGATAAGTCAACGATGACCAAAGCATATGCAAACAAATGAGACTTAGATACAGCACGGTTAAAGCAGGACATGAAAGCCAGCTATAGCACAGAGCACACCTTCTTATCATGCAGCAAATAAGGAAGAAGAGCTTGGTACACAAAGGGCACAAGACAGCAATTCTTTGATGAACATTAAAAAGTAATTCTGCGGAAGCTCAACAGGGCACGTTCCACATCCTTTACTTCTGCTACCATTTCCCAGAAATTCAATTTTTCATATGAAATTATTACACACTGAGAAAATTATCTTAATTCTGAGAAGCCTGAACCATGTAGCCCTTTCCAACCTGCTCTATAAAAGTAGTCCTTCAACTGCTTAAAAAACAGCCTCTTAGAAAAAATAAAATAACAGCAGAGATAGAATGCTGTGAAATGGCCCCTGATAAACAATTGAAACAGACTGGGATGTGCAAAACACTCACTTGCTGGGAGTCATCCTGGATGGTGAAGTTCAAAATTGACTTATGTGTGGGCTAAAGAGAAGGGGTACTTTGGTACAGAGCAGCTTTCCAGGCTTAACTGTGTCTGTGGTTCACCTCCAGGATGGCTCAGCCTGCACTCTCCATCCTCTCTTATTTCATCTAAGAGAAGGATGGACCACAACCCTTAACTCTTAACCCTTAACTCTTTCCCAAATTAGTCTGTGTATGACGATGGTGGTCCCTCCAGACAAGTACAGACTGATTAAAAAAAGACCTGCTAGATTTCTAAGCACTGCCTTCTCCTTATATTCCTAGGCAAGGACTGACTGTGTGGACAATGATCATAGTAATTCGTTTTGCCAATGACAAGCTGTCAGTGTATGGCAATGAAACGTAAGGCCAAAGCCAAAAATATATCTACACAAGATGTTGGTTTGGTGTGAAAAGAGAGGGTGTGCAGGTCTGGAGTGTGTTTGAAATGGTGGTTGGGCTTCAATCATCATAGAGGAATATGCTGACTTAAAGACGTCCTTTGACTTTGCTGAACCCAACGAGACTCTCTTCTGCTTTTATTTGATGCCTTTTGGAGCATGCCTATGATCTCCAAATACATCAGATGTCTTTCCATTCTCTGTGGGGTATCAAAATAATGAGAGGTTGTCCTGTGTGCTGGACTTCCTTTGGGAGGATGATTTTCAGCTCATTTCCACACACGTTGTCTCTGCTTCCAGCCTCACTCCGCTTAGCAGCTGTGTTAGACAGCAAATCCCCAGCAATCATTTAGAGCTGAGCACGATAATCAAAAAAGATACGGAGAATAACTTGCAGTACAAAGGATGCAGTGACCAGCTTATGTATGTATGTATTTATTTAATCCTGGTCATGATTAAGTGCCTCCAATTCATCAGTTTGTCCCCATTTGGCCACACAGTTCTGAAGGAACCCTTGACTTCAGGCACATATTGAAGCTCTGCTAACTTCAGTGAATCTTAAACAAGTATGTGAGGTAAATGTCTCCTAAAAGCATTATTCAGGGTTGGGATGGACTAAGGAATAACTCTAAACACTTTGCAGGATCCTCTAGCACCAATTCAGTAGGCCCAGATGAGACTGATACAGTTCTCTCCAGTGATGCGTAGTTATTCTGTATGTCCTTGGTGATGTCATGTTCATGATCTTCTCTCAGCCCCCTGGCAGCAGCTAGGCCATCTATGACCATTTCTTGTGCTGTTGAGGATGGCACTAATTACTGCTGTCACACAGGGAATGCTTTCTTGAGAAGTGGACAAAATTTTGGGAATTAACTGATATCACAGTAATTCAGGGGCATCTCACCTACTGTGAGTTAACCCATGATAGACTAAAGCAGCAGGCTAGCTGGGAGAAGCTCTTTCATTTCTGGGGCTGAACACCCGATAGACCCCTCAGTTCCTGTCTGAAAATATGATATATTTGGAAATAATTTCTCTGAAAATGCCTCAAGCAAAAAATCCCCAAAACAATACAGCTATCAAAAGTCTGGAGTAAAGAGCTCAGGTGGCAAGAAATTGTTCTTTCCTTGTGTGTGGTCCCTGATGAAGATTTCTTGCTTTCACAACACTGATTATGAAAGAATTTTTATTTTTGGATGGCCTGTAGGATACAGTGTAATATATCAAAATAAACCATTGCTTTGTAAGGCTGTTACAGATGAAATCCAATGCACCAAATGTCAAGGTTTCTCACTTTGATAAATTAATGAATATTGCCGATTTTGCTAACAATTTGAGGAAAGAAAAGTTAGTGAAGAAGGAAATGCTAGCTTGATACAAAGATATAAATAAAAATATGACGTTTGTATAGATTTAGAGATGGTATTGCTTCAAGAAAGAAATTTCCCTGCTATATCTATAGTACTGTAGATCCTTATGTACCTGAGGAAAAACAAGACTTCTAGTACTAAATCAGTCTGTTTCTTTAGTAGAGAAACTGTATAACATTTTTTCCCCAATTTTCATTTATTGAGTTCAATAATCATCACATTTGAAAAGGCATTCATTTCAACTTTTGTGGGAATAAACTTCTGATCAAATCGAGAGCATTAGCTTCAAGGCCACCCTTTTTCCTATGAGACAGGAAGTATCTGTGTGATAAATTAACTGTGGGTGAGTGCTAAGTCTTTAATGAGAAAAACCATGCTCTGTTGAATTCAGCCTTTCATGTGAAAGCTGTTTGGGACCTTATTGAAAAGAATGTGTTAATCAAGAGAAAAGCATAATTGCTGTCTTGTCAACAGACAAATGGGAAAGCTGGGTGAAAATGAGGTTGAAATTAACTCCAGAAAACACAGAAAAAGTGTTTTTCTATAAGGTTTTGGGAGAGCTTTCTTTACACTGCATGGTGATTTATGACAATTGGAATCTCACTATTTCTGTAATTAATATTGCTGGATGCTTCCTATTCAGAGGAATGTTAATCATCATAATGCAAATGGAAGTATTATTGCAGCTATGCCTCAGAGTTCATATTTTATATTGAGCCAAATGTTCAATATTCTGCATCCTTCTCAACAGTGCATTCGCATTGTATGGATAGATGAATGTGCACCAAAGGAAGAATAACTGAATTAATATAAACTGGAATAATATGTATGGCACAGAGCTTCTTATTTTCCCATTTTGCTGTAAAGACCAGATTTCTCAGGCTTTTTAAGTCAATAATAAATTATTGCAATACGCTGCTAATTACACCTCCACGAAGTTGTGGGTAGTATAAATTGCACTGGCGATGGACTTAAATTTAGTTTCTTGCACTTATTTTTAACAAGTCAAAGGCAATTCATTTCCAACTGTGCATATTTAAAGTTTACAGTGAAAAAAATGTGTAATTAATTCCTAATATGAGGAGAACATCAGTGACAAACTTTTTGTACTACATGTCTTTTGACACTAAATATTTTAATGAGAAAGACAGAGAAACTGTCAGTATTAATTTTGGCACATGTTTAAGAAATATGTTGAATATCTATAAATTTTGCAGTTAAAAGTACTTCCCAAATTTTCTTCTTAATGTTTTCTGTCTCCCTCTGCACTTCTTTAGATCATTTCTTAGCTTAGATTAGTTTATCTGTTATTTCTGATGCTCCTGTAAATATGTGATCCTTTTCCTTTTGCCTTTTTCCTTTTTCATTAGTATTGATTGTTGATGGGGTGGGAAACAGGAGGAGGACCATCATAATTTTTTAATACAGTTGGCTTTTTTTACAAGATCAGATAAATGTGAAGTATCTGAGAATATTTTAGAGCCACATTAACTAGCATTTCAGAATGTGAACAACCCCAGTAAAGTAAGACTACACCACAAATATTTTTCCTAGCACTTTTCTCTACAGCAGAAAGGTGCTTTTTACTTTCATCTAGAAGGAATGTAACTATTGTATTAAAACTGTCACATCAAGAGGTGACAGCAAAGGAAGTTGTGCATGTGGATAGAGTGAGACCCTACTTTTGAGGGAACAGAAAATTGCAGTCATGCAGCAGTGACTGGAGTGCAAATGGCCATGACATTACATGAGCATTCTTTTGTTAGAAAAGGAGAGCAGTGCTTAGCTAGGGAAAAAAATTTAAAATTTGCAGATCTGAGTTCAAATCCAGTACACATTTCCCATAAAACATCAAGGAAAGTACTTTGGTCAAGGTCTTCAGCACCCAGCTGAGAGAGAAGGAGACACTCGAATAATTTTCAGGACCAGATACTAAAGATATTGCTGTCTGTCTATGCTGAATGCCTATTCCTATATGCTGTGGTTTGGATTAAGAATTTATATGCTCTAGGTACCTGATGTTTGCATTCTCAGCATCACCTTGAATCTAGCTGTGCTCAGTCTTTAAAAATTCCATTCAGGTGGTGATACAGATATGTAGATACAATACATAGATTTTCTTTTTTTAAAAAGAGAAGAGCTGAATTCACCTTGCTGTTGCATTTGGTGGGTTATCCCAGAGATATGCAGACAACTATGACACAATAACTTCCAGAAGGGAGGTGTAGGTACAAAGGCAACCTTAGCTTCTTAATTTGTAATCACAACCTCTAGGAGAGTGGAGCCAATCTCCTTATTCTCCCTGTGCTGGAGGTTACTGACAAAAGCAGTCTGTACCTTGATGAGTAAGCTGAAAATACATACATTAAAACTGTGAGAAGCATAGATATCATAGTGGGGTGAACATATATGTACCAGAGGCCTGAAAGAGGAGAAGGAACAGTTTATTCTCACCTCCTCATCATTTTCAGTTCTCTTAAAAAAGCATTTTGGTTAGCGATGACCTCTTCTGCTTTTGTTTTCTCTTTCATTGAAGTGAACGTCAGTGAGAGAGCAGATTCACAAAATTAATTCAGATTGGCTTAGATAAGGACCCTGTGATGTTGATTAAAAACCATCCACAGGGCCATTAGCAAAGTGAGATAGTAAATGAAAATGCATTACATCGCATGAGTTTTCTAGTGCAGGAACATCAGTGAGTGGTTTTGAGTCCAGCCATCTTTAAATGTCTTCATTCATTAGCCGAAAGACAGGAAAAGAGTACGTGTTAATTAGAATCACAGATGATCCAAATTGGGAGGTATTGCATATATCAGTGAAGATAGAGAGATTAGAAACCTTAGGCAGGAAACGACAAAATGAGATGCAGCTTTGAAAAATGCATATTGGGAGAAATAATCTGTACCAGGACCACAATCAGCATTAAGGAGGGTTGTTCATGAAGAGGAATTAATGGGAGGAAACCAAAGAATGTGATTCATGAAGTACAGGGCAATCTAACAGGGCAGCTACTTAAAGGCAACCTTTGCACCTTATTGGTGGAAAGTTTGGATTCAAAATTCATCTACAACTGCTAAGATTAAAAGATCAATGTAGTTTTGTACTGTGTATGCAGAAACAAGTTGCCAAGGAAAGACATGGAAGACTACCTCTATGATAGCCTCAGACTTCTTAATTTTACTTTTTTTTCCATGTACCGGAGTACATGTAAAATTGTTGCATATCAAATAAAATGGGTAGCTTGGGAAAGACACTGACCCTGGCAAATGTGGCTTTTAATGAAACCACTGCCATCCAGCCACTGTGGTCTCTTTGCCACCACGTCAGCCCCCGTGGGACAATGTCACCCAGCACAAGGAAAGGAGCTAAGAGAGAGGGAATTAAGTTAATCAGGTAATGATAGATGTAGAAGAAGAGCAGAACTCTGGTACTATGCTGCAAATGCATTAGTGTGGGCCAGCTTCCAAGGGAGTCAATTTCTTTGAACCTCCTGCTTGTGGCAAGACATGTTTGTCACACAGGACTCGTTACTTTTAAACTGGGGCTCTCCTATACCACAGGAAACTCAGATAAGACAGAATTTACTGATAGGAGTGGAAACAAGAAACATTTGTCTAAGATCTTACTCATTTCACCTTAACAAAGACAAAAGATTTAAGGAAGGAAATATCTTGGGTGATTACATCAAAATATTTTACTTTCTGAGAACTGTCAAATCACACAACAGGAAAAGAACAACCACTATATTACTCAGAAACCCTTGAAACTACAATAGAGGAACTGGTAAATTACTCTCTTGGCACAGGGATGGATGTTTACACAGTTAGCCAAGGACAGGCATTTAATTCTGAGTGCTGTACAGAAAGTCTTAGTTGGTATTTAAGAAACGCATTATTTCCATTGAATGAATAAACATATCCTAGTACTGTGATGACATGACATTACACTTAGAACCATGAGTGTATAGGTGACTGCTCTATGTGCCCTAACTATAAGCAGTTGGTTTTAATTCATTCAGCATAGAAAATAAGTTAAAAACACTAAACAAAGCTTTTATTTATTAATTTATTTATTTTTGTCTTTTGACAGGTAGACTGAGAATAACACATGTCCAGGTTAAAATTGTGTCCTGCAAGAAGTTTTTGATGGATTATTCCTAGACATTTCTAAGAAGATAAATACAAAAAGTGAGTACTGATCCCAGTACCTGGGATGTTTTAATTATATTTTGCTGTTTAAAAACAAATTATCATCATTGTAATGTTTCATGTGCAGATTTCTCTGATTGGAGTCATGAATAATTTCACTATTTTCTTTCAAATGTATCTACTATTATTATCTGATGCTGATATTGTTCATTACTGTCAGATTTGTGAGTCCCTTTTAAGGATTTATTTGTAATAAAAATCTGTGATGGGCACTATAGAACATAGATATTCCCTGCATAAAATGACTTACATAAAAGTACCAATCACAAAGACATAGGTAGTGGCAGATAGATGAAGAATCATGAATGTAATAAGAACACTGGTCAGTATGATAGGACAGGCAATGATAGGAGTGTCTGCAGCCTAGCCCTTGTCAGTGCTTTCTAGGTATTACTGCAGAGAACAGAAGGGAATAACAAGGTTATTTTATAGATATTTATGGGGAGCAGCACGGAAGAAAATACAAAAGCATTCACTGAAAATCCAACACATGGCCTGTGGAAATTCATTGTGTGGATTGGTTGGATGCAAGCAGCCTAGCTTTGATACAATAGGGGAAGGAATGTCAGTGCTGTATCTGGGAAAATGACATCTGCAGCCAGGGAATATTATCAGGAAAAATTTACATCTGTGAAAAATGACAGAAAAGGATTCTGCAGTAATTAAGAAGTTCAATAGGAGTCTGAGGTAAGAGATTTACCTGGATAGATAGAGAGAAAAGGCATTATCTTAAATGCTTGATGTGGAGCGCATCTGCAAAACTTCAGTGTAACTGGCAAGTGGAATTCAGGAAAGGAATTGAAGCTGATATCAAAATTATGGGAATGCGACAGGTTGGTGGCATTGTCCACCCTGAAAGATGAGTAAATTTACTTGGAGGTTTTCAGTGCTCATGGCTAGGACTCCTCAAATCGAAAGAAAGCAAAGTTGCAGCTGTTGAGTACACAGAAAAAGACAAGAAAGGATAGAGAAGCAGATCCATGAACCAAAGAGTTACAGAATATTTGAGGCTGGCAAAGACATCTGTAGATTGTCTAGTCTAATCACCTGCTCATTGCACTATGGCCTAGCGGCAGAGCTCATCTCTGCTCTCTGATGACAGCAACAGGACCTGAGGGAATGGCATGGAGCTGTGTCAGGTGGGGGTCAGGTGAGGGTTAGGAAAAGGTTCTTCACCAGAGGGTGGTGGGCATGGAACAGGCTGCCCAGAGCAGTGGTCAAGGCTGACGGAGTTCAAGCAGCGTTTGGACGATGCTCTCAGACATACGGTTTGAATTTTGAGTGGTTCCGTGTAAGAGCTGGTCCCCTCTGCTCGTTTTGCATTACTATAGTCAAGGTAAGCAACATGTACTAATCTCCCCTCACTCACTGAGTCATTCATCTTCCCGTAGGTTGGTTAAACATGATTTCCCCTTCACAAATTCATTCTGACTATTGTCAATCACCTTATGCTTCATAGGCTTAGATATTATTTCCAGGACTATTTGCTCCAACACCTTCCTAGGGATCAAGATGAGGCTGACCAGTCTTTGCTTCCCCGAATTCTCCATTTTCCACTTCCTGAAGATGGAAGTTTTGGTTCCCAAAAACATTCCTCAGTTGTCCCAAGCTTTCAAAGATACATGAGTGTGGCCTCACGAGGATGTCAGCCATCTCTCTTAGCACTCATGAATGTGTCCTATCAGGTTCCATGGACTTGTGCGTAAATAGTTTGTTCCCTAACCTCATTCTCCTCCTTGTTCCAAGCTTTTCCACTAGTTTCAGGTACCTGGGATTGCTGAGGGCAAATCCTACAAGCAAAGAGTCAGGTAAACAAGAGGTTGAGTACCTCAGTCCTCTCCATGTCAGCCTGCCCCTTTCAGCAGACGACCCTCATTTTCCCTGGTATCATCATCTGCTTACTGCTAATATAGACATTTCTGGGAAAAATTACGAAGATTAAGACTAGTGAGGGAAGAGAAAGGAACCAAAACATTCAGAGCTGGAAAGAGAAATTATGCAGATTTACCAAAGGGGAAAAATGCATACAAGATAACCCAGAAAGGAATTCAGGTAACAAAAGGAGGGCAAAATCTCAAAAATGAGACTGAATAGTTGACTGTTCTGGGCAGCTTATAAAATAAAGAAGAAAAGTATGAAAAGCAAGTTCTTAGGTGCTGAAAACTAGATGAGACAAATACAGGAATTAATGTCTGTAACTCTTATTTTTCATCTACCACAAGGGGTCAAAGCTTCCCTTCAATATTTATCTTCCATAGGCAGATTTTAAGAGCTTTTCATGCCAAAGGTGTACAAGTAGCACTTAGTACTGCAAATAAGGTCTGGGGCATCTACAGGCTTCTTCCATATGTAGAAGCAGAAAATGTTCACCTCAACCTGGAAAGTCTTTACATGAGCGATGAATGGAGAGGATGAAAACCTCGTTAATGAAAAGCTATGAGAAGTATGGAAAAGGAAGATCTGAAACTCATGATCTTGAGTATAAAATGATATTTAAATGAAATTGATGCAGAATTATTTCCACTTGCAAAATAAAAAGGGAGTCGTTAGTGAACTCCTGTGGTTTAATCACCAGCTTTTTATAGATACTGAAATGAATGATAGGAGGCCGTCCCCAAAACAGTTGTAACGGCCTACAGGTTATGTCCAGGAGTTAGTTCTTTGTTTACTTTTAAAACCCCTTACTTCTGTAAGGAATTTGATTGTTTCTCTCCATAATAACAATGATCACTATGAATTAATTGAGAATTCAGAGCCTGAAACCCGGATATCCATATCTTACTTACTCAAATGAAGTATATAGTGTGTTGGGGTTTAGGCTGGTTGGAATTGTTAGTGTTGGTGTGAGTTGAAACGTGTCTGTAGCTAGGATACACAGAGTAGAGTACTGAGACAGATCTCTCTCTAGGATAAAGACTATACATTCAAGAAATTAAATAAAGAAATAAATAAAAGAAGTGAGAAAAATAGTCAGAAAAAATCAGTGTTTTCAAAGTCAGTTTCATGTTAAATTGTAACAGTATAATGAGGTGACTGCCTGCAGCTAACTGAATTCAGTGACAAAAGGGAGAGGAAATCTCTAAAATAAAACACTCTAAATTGCTGGGAGTCACTGAACATGACAAGCTCTGTTTACTAAAAGATAGGTACACTCACAGGACACATCTAAATGGCTTTTTACTGAAGGTGAATTATTATTGTCAATTGTCAACATAATCAGAAGAATATCTAAAAAAAAAATGTTTGCTACTCCTTTTATTAACTTTGATGTAGTTAATAATCTCATTGCTGCCAGCTGATCTGGTTTGTGACAAAAACTCAGAGGACCAGTAGTAGACCTCAAATCAATTACTTTCTGTGAAATTATAACATTTTTCCCAGCTATGTCCAGCTAAGTAGTAGAGACACCTATGCCAGCATTGTGGCAATCACATCTGCATCCCAAGAGGGTGGTCCATAGCCCCCTGCCAGGTACACCATGCTGGGTGGTCCAGTTTCCTGCTGAACTGAGCTGGCAGAAGGCAGTGCACGTGGACAATGACTTCAAGCAGTACAAACAATAGGTTCTATTATTTCACTGTCTCAGTAAAAGGAACAAAATGCCTCAGGGTAGGTATCTTTGCTTTGGAGCAGTCAGTCTCATTCCCAGAGATGCTGCTCAGTTGCAGCTCTTGATGGCAATTGGGGTTCTTTGCTGGACATCACACTACTTTTATTCAGATGAGGAAAGATGGAATTAGCTGGCTGGCATTAGATTTCCCAACTTGAAAACACTGACTGCTGGTTGTTGGCTTTCACACCAGTGTATCATGTCCTGTGCGCTCTTCTCCCATCTATTTTCCTATCATCCCACAAAGGAACTCGTATGTATTTTGGCATGTTTACAAACAAACTCTTATATGAATAAATTTTGGGGAATACATTTTCATTAAAAAATCTCTTCTTTTTCCAGCTAATTTAGAACTACTGGGTAATGTGTACATCTCTTCTAATTTCCTTAAGTCTTCTGTTCTCTTAGCCTTGATCTACCTGTCACAGGATCCACATGGTGTATCTCCACATTCACACTATAAATCCAAGATAAGCATCCTTACCAACTATATGCTTGTGCAACAGCTAATATTTTGGGCTAGTAATACACTTGAAGCCTCCAGGTGTAAGCAATATAAAGATGTTATATAATAATAGGGCGCAGCTCATTCTTCTACAAAGCATCTTGTTTCAACCCACAATACAGAGACATTCATTAAAAAGGTTCCATTTATTTAAATCAATCTGTCATGCAATGTTAATTAAGCAATAATTGATACTTATTTCTCTGAGGCACCAGATCATCATTTTTCTCCAATACCCTCTGAAGTTTGGCTCACAATACTGGAGCAGGGATGGAATGAGCTTGTCTTTGTGAATACTGGAGGCATCATTTATTTATTTGTGCATTCATTCACTTACTTTTGATCTCAAGTGCATCAGTCTCCATAATCCCCTCCCCTCCCATTTGCCAAAGGAGGAACTGGCAAAACAATAGAAAGGATGTAATTAGTAACTTGGCTGTGGGGTACATGGAGGGGTGGGTATAGAAACCAGTATTAAATCAGAAGTTTAAAATGAAATCTGTTTGTATGTTGTCAGTCAACCATTTTCTCCGTTTTGATTTGCAAGTGAATTGCAGCTGTATTTGTTGGACATACCAGATTTTGTTTGTCTTTTGCTGTGATGCAGAAAGCTATTTTCAGCCTGGGTTTCATTCCTCCTGTTGTGACATGCAAGAGATGTGATCTCACACTCTCCACAGAACTGATACACAGCGGTGATGCCATAACCAAGATCCCATCATTACAGTGTTTGGAAAAAGTAGTAACTTCATAGCAGTGAAACTGCCTTTAGCCGCAAATATGGAGTATCTCAGAGAAATCTTCCCTGGGGATACTCATTGCTTATCTCCTCGTAGGTTTAATAACATACCATAATATCATAGCATCTTCCTCCTGAAAACTGCGTGCCATTTGGAAAGCAGTAATGACGTTACATGTAACCCATAGCCTGCGCAACACTGCACCATTTAAACATACCACCCACCTCCACCAACAGGAGGATTCATCCTGATACTCCAAGCATGATTTTGATGCTTTGAGGATCTTTTCAAGCTTCCTTCAGGTTTTCCTTATGTACCTCTGCATTATTCTGCGCTGCACATTACAGACGTCTAACAGTGCCGTGCATGTAGACAACCTTTCTATGGGTCCCAATGGGAACTATGCGCTCATAGACAAACCCTATTCGCTTTCACTAGTCTGTTTTAGCTGAGTTAAACTCATTCAGTTTATGGCA
Organism: Penelope pileata; assembly: GCA_013396635.1. Lineage (NCBI taxonomy): Eukaryota > Metazoa > Chordata > Aves > Galliformes > Cracidae > Penelope > Penelope pileata. The sequence continues at coordinate 112,133 of WBMW01012089.1, read as the reverse complement.
AAGCTTTCAAATGTTCTGATAGTCCTCTAGTACTCTTGCTTCAATTTACAGATCCTAATTAGATGTTGACTGGTAGGGTGGGGGACAGTGGTAAGAGGGAGTGCAGTTTGCTTTGAGGCAGTTAAGCAGCAGTCCATTCTGTATTAGAGAATCAAATGTTGCTGAAGAAAAAACAGAGCTCTTTCTTTTAATTGCATTGCTAAGTTTTTCAACTATGTATGACATTATCCATGATTCTACTGCTGGCGATTTTCGGTTTTTACATACTTTATCACTGGGATTAAAAAGCCACTGCATACTGTAAGGTAAAGCAAACAGGAAGGTGAGCATGGGGGTTCATCTCTCATGCAATAGGATAACTCAAAACACAGTAATGTGGAGAAACAAATGAAAGCTGAGTTATAGAATCTGTCTTCACCTGGTATTGGAAAGCACCCTTGAGTGCTGCTGCTACAAAACTGTGCAGCATGTGTTTAGCTCCTGTGAAGAGTCCTATTAAGTCCTAACATGAAGGACAGACTGAAATAAGGAGGGCAATTTTAAATATACTTCAACAGGCAGAATTCTTCCTCTGACTAGGTTTTGTAATAGCAGCATAGTGCTACTAGTGATAATAACTATCGTGAATCTGGCGAGGTGCGTGAGCCTTTCAAATAGAGGAGTCACCCTTTTTGCACTACTGCTAAATAAGTTTATTTTTCTGCAGTAGATGCCCAGACATAACGCCTTTCGTCATAAGAGAACGAAAATTCTTTCATAAAAGAAGAAAATTCTTTAACACTTTTAACCTGTTGGTAGGAATAGGCTGTCTGACTCTGCTAAAAGCACTATCCTGAACGCTTACCATTAGCAGCATATTAACCTGATGTGGCCTCGCAGGGAAAGATAAGTGGATTAGATTTTAATATGGAGATCAGCAACTCCAAAATACAGCTCAGCCTTGAAAAGACAAGCAGCACTATGTTGTAGCCTTTGCAAAGATCTCACATATCTAAGCAAAGCAAGAAATACAAATGCCTGTGACAACATCAGCCTAGGTGCAAAGAATCCGGAGGCTGAACAGATGTTTTCTTCTAAGCTAGACTTCTGGGTCAAGCGAGCTTGTTCATATCTGCATAATGAAAACAACTTGTTTTCTCCAAGGATTTCCAACAATAAGGTGTTTTGGGGAGGGGAAGGTGGGTGCATGCCTAAGGCATGCACTCAGATCTGCAGAGCATTCAGTCTTTTAGGAAAAAATAAAAAAATTTTGGCCATCCTCATGCAGAGTTTCTGCCCTGATCAAGGCAAACACACAATTCACCTGCTACCCTCAATTTTCACTCTCAGCACTGGGAAATTGTCACTTTAAAGTGTAATTACCAGACTATAAGGAGTCCTTCTGTCAGTCCTGTCAAGGACAGAATAGGAGAAGCTCCCTACAAAGCTTCTTCAGCTGGGAAATGTGGACTACTTTGCTTATGTTTACAAGATTCTAATAAAGAATAGAATAGAATAGAATAGAATAGAATAGAATAGAATAGAATAGAATAGAATAGAATAGAATAGAATAGAATAGATGTAGAACAGTTCAGTTGGAAGGAAACTACACAGACCATCTCATGCAACTATACTGCCCAGTACCAAAAATTTGCCAAAATCAGGCCATACGCAAAAATCTGCAGCTGTACTGGGCAGTGCTCAGCTGCAGGGTTTGCTCCAAGTGGCATTCCCAGCTAAGCTGCAAAGGATGCTGCCAAAACATCCTTGCTGTCCATAAAATATGTGATCTACATCCATGGGTGGTAGCCTTGGTGAGATGAAAAGAGGTTTTAGTGCTTCTGCACACTTGCTAACAAAGTAGGCCGTCCATGACTCTGAGAGCCTGAGGATCGAGTTTCAACCTGTAATTTACCATGCTTCAGAGTTTCACTTTACTTTCTTAATTCTATTTTAGTTTTTTGCATTTTAATGATGTGACATTTGCCAGGGAAAACATTTGCAGCAATAAATCTCATCAAAATCTCAACCGAAATCTCATCTATTGCTTGACATTAATTTTGATCCTTTCCATCACAGCTGTCTCCCTGCAGGTTTCATCTTTGTTCTGGGAGACAAGGATTTGCTCATCCTACTCCCTGAGCAGCCCCTAGGTGTTAAATGATGGGAGGGCACAGAAGAAATTTTTTATTTTTGTGGTTAAATGCAGTGGAATAATTTCCACATTGTTCCACCTTGTTTGAACCACTCCTTTAACCAATTGCTTGGCAGTCTGTCAGCACACCTCCCCCATTATCAGAAGCTCACAAAATCTGAAAGTGTTTCAACTGACAAGCATGCAAGTGGGGTTGTTTTCTCTGATTGCATTTGCCCTGCATATTTAAAGAGCCTGCAGGGCCATCTTTGCTCCAGGTGGCTCTTGACAAGGACATTTTCCTTCCTATTGCACGGGCCAATCATGACAAAAACAGAGAGCATATCTACGCAATGACAAAATCAAAAATTCATATGCAGTGATCTTCTGTTCAGGCAAACTTCTGTAGATGCAGCACCAAGAAACCTTTCAGGGAAGAAAGCAAGCAGGAGATCTGCTTGCAAGGCCAAAGAACTAAATGCAATCCTACTGGACATTAATTTGTTAAATTGCTTTGGAGAAGAGCTCTATTAGCCAAGCCTGACCATAAAACTTCAAGTCTTAAAAATGTTAACGTTGGGGCAGAAAATAGTCACCACTGGGACACCTTGAAGAGAAACATTCTACTCTCTGTGTTGGCACGTTGGATTTCCCTTTTCCAAAATATGGTAGCCGGACTTGACACATGCGAGAATAATGCAGTGGAATACCCAAAAAGAGAAAAATAATAATGAAAGAAAAGAAAGGTAGCATATTCTCAGTTCTATAAAGCCTGTAGTTACATCCAAGAGGAAAAATGAGAGCTGCAATGGGGACACGTACTGCTTCATGATGGCACGACTTGCTGAAGTGATAAAATGTGNGATCTGCTTGCAAGGCCAAAGAACTAAATGCAATCCTACTGGACATTAATTTGTTAAATTGCTTTGGAGAAGAGCTCTATTAGCCAAGCCTGACCATAAAACTTCAAGTCTTAAAAATGTTAACGTTGGGGCAGAAAATAGTCACCACTGGGACACCTTGAAGAGAAACATTCTACTCTCTGTGTTGGCACGTTGGATTTCCCTTTTCCAAAATATGGTAGCCGGACTTGACACATGCGAGAATAATGCAGTGGAATACCCAAAAAGAAAAAAATAATAATGAAAGAAAAGAAAGGTAGCATATTCTCAGTTCTATAAAGCCTGTAGTTACATCCAAGAGGAAAAATGAGAGCTGCAATGGGGACACGTACTGCTTCATGATGGCACGACTTGCTGAAGTGATAAAATGTGTGACGTTTCCTGACACATGCATATTCTTAGTAGCTGCTGATGAGACAGGATGAGTGGAGTGCAAATGTTTGCTAACTTAGGGATGGCTTCTGATAGGGAAGGTATGCGGAGCTATCTTTGAAGTCTGTAATAGCCAGGCACATATGTAACTAGGATCAGCAACGGGTGTTCATTCTCCAAGGACACATCAAAGATTGCACTTTTAAAAAAAATAAAAAAATGACAGCAAAGAAAACCTAAGGATGATGTCATTGGAGCCGTCTCCAGGTTACAGACATCTCAGATTGCTGAAGGTTCATCTGGATGAAGGAGTTGCAGAAACTTGTGCAATGGCTGTAGGTTTGCAATATTCAGAAGCAGGATGCGAATGTGGGGAAGTGAGCACTGGGTACCAGTTCAAAAAACGATATTTTTATTTCCCTGAGATGCTTTTCCATGGTCACACCGCAGGAACTGTTGTGGAATTGTCATATTTATGGATTTCTGGAGAAACCTGGGCTTTCAGGGAAGACACCTGTGCCTTCTTCCCACTGCTTCTCTGGTCACTGTCTTTATTTTTTTCTTAGGCTTGCATCCAAATTCCACAAGTGCATTTTGAGTTACTTTCCAGCAAAAAGAAAGAATTTAGAAAAACATTAGAAAATCATTTAGAAAAGATTTTAGAAAATCATCCAGACATGCAGATCAAATGTTTCAAAAAAAAAAAGCTCCACTTTATCTCACCAAAGCCTAGTCCACTTGCGTGCCCTTTATTTTCTTTATGATCTTTTCAAGGATTTTTACAGAAAAGTTAGTTGCTCCTAAACTAACATTTTTCCTCTTCATGTCTAACAGCTAGATGGGGATGCTAAAAGTAAAAGAGAGACAATTGTGTTTTAATTGGGCTTTGCATGTTCAAAGAAGGAGAGGACTAGGGATGTCTTTTGGTTCCCATGGCCTTCTAGATAAGTTTTCACATAATGCCAATTAAAAGCAAAATAAAGAGTATGCAAAACAGATGACAACTGCTTCTCACCAGGAATCATTCTTTTGTGACTAAAACAATAGGAATTCTACTGAGGGTGTGCTTTTTGCTGCTGTAATTTCCCTTGATTTTCATGGCCTTTTGTGTAAAATTTGCTGCTGAGTGGACTAAGCCTAGAAAAGTTTAAGATGAATATGTCAGTGGGAACCTTCCAGTAGCATGCATATCTGTGTACGTACACTTGCCAAAACTAGAAAGAAAAGTCAGATTATATTTTCCCCTACAAGTTATTTTTATTTTGTTTTCACTTCAAATGAGCTATTGTTTATGGGGAGGGGTCAAGGGCCTTTTTTCTTCTCTTCTTCTGCATTTTTTTTTCTTTCTTCTTGTTTGTTGGTTTTAAGAGTAATTATTCACCCGGGCCTTTTCAGCTGTCAAATCTAACAAAAGGTAATCCAGCTTCTTTTCTTCCCTACCCCCACACATGCCTTTGCTCCCAACAAAAGCAGCCTTTGTTGGGGGGGTCATCACTTCACAAGGATCCTTCTTCATCCCACAAGTTAGAAACACTCTTCTACTTGATATCAAGGCGACCTCTCATGAATGTTGGGAAAGTAGGGATGTTGCAGCTGATGCTCTGCCTTGGGTGATGTTGCCCATGGACAGTTGCCAGCTCTACAAATTAGGGTCTGATATGCTTTATTTTCCTTCAAGCAGGATTCCTTAGTACATGAGCTGGTTATCAATTTATCTACCATACATGCCCTGACATTAATCAGTCTCCATCTAAAGGGTGGTCCTTAACCATTGGCTTCAGTTTACAACTCCATTTGACTGGGATGAACACTCCAACTTCCCAAATTGTATTTTCTTTTTCTTCATGTCTTGAAGCTACTTGCTGTTGTGGAAGCATGTAGTGGAAAGATAGAATTATGCTCCTTAGAAACAGATCAATATATGCCAATCTCCAGCTTCATATATTTGCTTAGATATTGAATTGATCTTGTCTTAGATTTGCCATAATTTAAGTCTATGAAGCCATAATCAAGACTCCTTGATAACAAAAAGAACCCATCAGCAATTATGCTCATTCACTTCCCCATATTCAAGGCTATTTCAGCATTTCACTGATAAACTCCTGTTTTCAATCAAATTTGCTGTGTGAAAATCAACATTGCACGCCAGTTAATGATGCTGAAGTGCTTTGTGTCTGGCATTTGAGTGATTTCTGAGGGGCTTTTATCTGACAAGAAAACAAGTTTTTACTAAAAATGTACCCAAAACCTTATCTTAAAACTCAAACTGGATATTACAGATTCGAATGTACTTTTATATTTCTGAAGGTTTCAAATAGTCAAATTTCTTAAAAATTGTTGTATGTTTCTGTCACATATTTCTCTTAATATGATCACTTAATATTTCTAATATGGAATTTTCTGATGCTGTGAGTTACACTGGGGACCTCTTGCACTGAATGCCGGAATTCCCATCCCCAAGTAGTTTTGTTCTAAATAGAGAAAATGGACAGAAGAGAGTGTCTGTCAAGAAGTGTTATTTCTATTTTGAAAGTGAGGACTATGGTCAGAGCTAGACTTGCAACTCTTGTGATGTTATAGAGGAAGTGTTATAAGGAAATAAACTGAAGCTTCCCCACGTTTGATCTGGTCCATCTTGCAACAGGAAAATTTTGTTTGAGACTAGGAAAATAATTTTCAGAATGAGGTTAAAACACTGGCATGAGAGGCATCTGCATCGATGGAGATATTCAGAACTGGTTTGTCCAAGCTCCTGAGTAACAGAATCTAATTCCCCAAAAGTATCCAATATTAAACTTGGCCCTGCTGTGATCAGGGAGTTGGACTAGATGGCTTCCAAAGACTCCCTCCAGCCTAAATTACTCTATGTTTTATGAACTACAGTAGCTCCTCATCTTCTCAGGTCGAGGCAGGTGATCTTTCCTGCTCTGCTCCAGGGGGTCGCATCTGGACTACAGTGTCTGGTTCTGGGCTCCCCAGCCCAAGAAAGACAGGGAACTGCTGGAAAGAGTCCAGTGAAGGGCAACAAAGATGATAAAGTACCTGAAGCACTTCACTTATGAGGAAAGGCTGAGAGAACTGGGGCTGTTCTGATCAAAGCTTATATGCATCTAATGAGCAGGAGTCAAGCGGATGGGACTAGGCTTTTTTGGGTGGTGCCCAGCAAAAAAGCAAGGGGCAACGGGCACAAACTGGAACATAGGAAGTTCCATACAAACATGAGGAAGAACTTTGCTGTGAGGGTGACAGAACACTGGAACAGGCTGCCCAGGGAGGCTGCAGAGTCTTCTTCTCTGGAGATATTCAAAATCTGCCTGGACATTTTCCTGCACAACCTACAACAGGGAACTGCTTTGTCAGGGAAGTTGGACTAGATGATTTCCAAAGGTCCCTTCTAACACCTACAATTCTGTGATTCCATGATTCTGTCATTATCTATCGTCTTTTAACAAGACTGAGAATGCTTTACAAATAGTTGTTAGGTATTAATCAGAGTCCATTCCTACATCTGAACATGCATGGTTGCATCCCTTATTGAAATGCATCTATGCTGGGAGTGCTGTACAACACATGCTGAAGAGAATCACCTCTTAGATGAAGAACCACGCATGCAAATGAAAGCTTTATGTAGGAATGAATATTACACAAATAATGAGCAAATCTATAATTAAGTGAAGGGATAGCCTCAACAATTTAATTCTCATGAAAGATTCCTTGGGAATTTAGTAACTACACCACCAAGGTTTGGTTTGATGCCCCACTTGAAATTCTTTTCTAATTCAGAAAAATATCTATTCAGGACTTACTTGAGTTTTTGTTGTTTTTCTCTAGCCTGGCATTAGTATCCTGCACAGAAATCTTGTATACTGTATAATGCAGAGTGCACCTGTGCCCACAATCCTTTCATCGTTGCTTGAGTATTTCATATTTCCTAAGAAGCCTGAAGCACCTAAAACCATTAGTAAACTGAATGCATCGTGCTCCACTGGAGAAAGGAAAATAGAATTAGACCTACTTTACTGATAAGAAAACTGAGGTCGTTTTCCAGCTGACGTCTGAAGTTAAATGCCTATCTCACCACTTTCAACTGTAAAATGACCTAATCACTGATGGCCCCACAGTTTGATACTCAAATGCTCAGCTCCTGCCTTCCCTCGCCAGTCCCCAGTGGTGTCTGTCACAATATTTCAGGCCTAATTGTCAGGAGAGCAGAGGCCCCTGGAAATCATCAAATGCAGTGGATGTGCAGCACCTTCTGAGTCCATTTAATATCTGGCTTTGTGTGCAAGCTGAAGGTGACTTTCCACAGGCTTGTCACCCGAATGCACTGCAGACAAATGAGCTCAGGCCAGAAAAATAAAGAGTTGTGGAGGCCACTGGAAGTGTTTGCTTGCTTGGGCTCTGAAAGGCCTTGCGAGTTGTTTGGCTGATAATGTGAACAAATTGGTATTTAGGGCTTGGACTCTAAATCAAAGAAAACACATGGAAAAGCACCTAATAAGTAACCCTCATTATCAGATTATCACTGGCTCCAAAGCCTGTGATATTTGGTTTCCTTTATCAGTCCCGCGAATAGCTGGAGCCAACTCTGACGTGTGGAGTTATCCCTCGGGATTAGTTCCCACCTCCTTATGGCTGACTGCTAAAAAATAAAAATAAAAAGCCCTGACCATGTATTTCCATGGAAAAAAAATCAAACAAAATAATTTTGCTGTCGTTTTCTCTACCAGCACGCTTAACATAATCCAGAGATGCTGCTCATAGGGGAAAATGTTGAGTTTTGCACAGCAATTAATAGCTGAGAGTATCTCTAATGGTGCAGTAGAGGTGTGTGTGTGTTGCACCATGTTAGCATGGCCATTCTGTCCCCACTTTCCATAACTGGAAGTAAATAAGCAGCCACACTGGCACCAGAGATTAGAAACTCAGCTGGAAAAGAGCAGACAGGGAGATTTTTTCTTTGCTGCTGTTTAAAAAATAATAATAAAATAAAGGCTGTTCCTTCCTCAGAGTTACTCTCTTCATGGTCACCAGTTGCAAGGATAGAAAGGTGGGAACAATAAGGGGTTGTTGTCCCTCACAAGGAGGGTGATGTCTTCTTTGAAAGAGCAGCTGGAAGGATGTGTCTTGGAGTAGGGACATAACACATAGGAGAGCAACACCAGAGGAGTCCCTTTTGGCAGAAATGTCTCATGACACTTTTTTTCTTAGAATTTTTATAACCCTTATTTTTAAAAGGATTTATATAAGCCATTACTGATTAGAAGAAATAATGAATTTTCATTTTCACAATACAGTAATATAATGAATAGAAGAGTTACAGCCTGGAATCACCCTGCTTAAGCCTACTGCAGGCAGTATTCATCTCACCTAAAAAAATTACTAAGTGTCTCTTATAAACTTCAGAAAGAAAAAGACATTAAATGGCCAATTAATCTCACCCTCAGTGAACATATAAAACAGGCCAGCTAAATTGAGCACAAAAGTATAACTTTCTGTCCATTGTCTATACATAAAGGGAGTTTAGAAAACTGGCAAGGGACAGCTGTCTGGTGAGATGAATCCCGTTTCCTAATTCCCCTGGGCTTCCTCCAGATACGGACAGCTCCAGAGGAGATTCATAGTCCTTAATGAGGAAACCACCCTCAGAAGTTTCCATTCTGTCTGCACCAATTAAGAGAGGAACACCCAGGACAAGCTATATTTTTATCCAGACACATTAGCCATGCTGGATGAGTTGAAGCTGAAGATTACATTGCCCAAAGGCAGTGCAGGTACAAATATTGCCTTAGTGTTTTCTTTGTCTTTCCGAGGACAAAGATCACAAACATACACCATGCAGCCACACAACCAGCAGTGCAGGAATGCTGTTTCTTGGTTACCGTATGGAAAATCATTTAGAATTAACCTCAAGGCTTCTTGATGAGTGTTGCATGTTGATTGATTGAAAAAAACCTATAAGTAAGCTAAAGCTAATGGGTGTATTAATCATACCAGGACACACAACTTGAGAACGTAAAGATAAAGGCCCTATTTCAAATATAGAGAAGGTGAGATCAAAGCTGACTTCTTGTCCTTTCATGCTGATGCCTTTGAGGGGATGCCATACAAAGAGTGGGAAATGAGGCAACGCAGCATGGATTATCTTAAAAAGGAGAATAAAAACAAACAGAACACACTCAAAATTCTAGAACATGACTATATGAAAACCTGTGCATTTTTCTGTGTGCTCTTTAAAATCTCAGAGGAATTATACTTGTTTTAGAAGTCTTGACATCTGTATGTTCATCCTAGGGAAACACAATATCTGGAGGTGTTACACTGAATATGTTTTTTTCAGTTTAATCAAATAACAAAATTATCTTCATGGACTTTGAATAACTCATGGGGCTTGATGAGTGTTTACAAGACCCAACAAAGTTTTGGGACATGAAGAATTTCAAAAATAATTTTGTAATTCGTAGAGATAGAATTTGCCTTGCCTTATTTTTTAGCTCTCTGCAGTGCAGATATCCACATTTTGACTAGTCACCCCAGACTTCATAGACAGTCATTGAAAGGAAAGAGACATTTCTATTGAGTTATTTACCTGATGTATTTTATACGTGTACATTAAGATAAGATGAATTGTACTTGTAAAGTCATAATTTAGGCACTACCATGTAGATAGCTACATTGAAGACATTTTAGTGTGGGTGGAAGATTTGCACCCTTTTTATTGTTTATACTGAGGTCTGATGTTATCATTGTGTGAGATATATTTGCAGGCTTTAAAGTCTACCTTTCTTATGTTGATTGCATATCTTCTAACCAAAATAAATGCATATGTCTATCTTTGAAGTTAAATCACATTGACTAGTAAAGCTCTTGTGCCTTTCTTCTTTATCCCAGCATTGCTCTTTAACCTCACAGGAAGCTCAATGCTTACAATCAGCCCCATTCCCCATAAATTGAAGCCACATCAGCTCCTTTTTAAGTTTGTGGGAGTTTGGGTTGTTCTGTACTTCCCATGGATGGGCTGAGGGGATGGAGAAAGACTGGGTAGCTGTAGCGTTGGAGGAACTTGCTTTCTGAGGTTCTGGATAAGAAAAGTTGAGAATATTACAGCAAATCACTGATTTATTTCCTGAGAAGATGGGAGAAAATTCTCCTAAAGAGTTGCCACTTATGAACTCTTTTGCTTTCTACGAGATTTAAAAAGAAGTATTTTTGAACAACATAGCACACCTCCCCTTCAGCTGGGAAGCTGAGATGCAACATGGGTAAGTGGCTTTGAGAAAGTATTTTCTTGAATTGATTGGAGACTCAGATAGTACAGAAGGAAGTTAAACTCCCAGAAACAAAATTGCTCTTTTTCTGTTGAACCTTGTGACCAATCACCAAAGGAATGCAGATTAAGATTTCCAAAACTGTAAGTAAAAAAATAAAAAGAAAATACACTACTATAGTGTATTTTAAAGCTTCTTTAAAAGCTTCTTTAAAAGTATATTAAAGCTTCTGCAGCTCCTTGTAGGTGTTGAAGATTGAACATGAATTTAGGGGGCCTAGGAGAGCTGGGCAGAAGGATGGATGCCGGAGTAGAATCTATGATCTGAACTGTGTGTGGTCTGAGTGTTGTGTGCTGGGGGCTGAGGATCAGCCTGAAGACCCCTCTCCTCCTCAAGTTCATTGAGGTGACAGGGGCTGGAAGGTCTCTACAACTTGCTGGGAAGTGGTTTAGGAGTTAACTGGCTCCATGGCTTTGCTACTGGACACTGTGTCTCTCCTCTGCGGAGACAGCAGAAAACGCTGTAAAATAGATATGATCCCATGGGCCACATCCAACCCTTGGACTATCTTGATCTAATATACTACACCAATATCAAGTTATAGCTTCACTAAACATTTACATTTACATATATAGAGATGGAGTAGAGTCTTAAAAATACACGCATGCACCAAAAAACACAAACCTTTTTGGCATTTATACAGATAAGGCCATTTTTATTGGCAAATATTTTGCTTGGCACTGATTCAGCATGTACTAATAGCTTAATAATTTTGGCAGACACACCAATGAAAAATGTTACTGAACCAGACCCAATTATGTGTATAAAATGTAAACAGTTGTGTCTGCTGGGGATAACTGCAGTATGTTGTCAAGCCACGGCTGTAAATTACATATGGTAGATTGCTCTAAATTTGTTTTTGACAAATGACCGTCTGATGAGGTTGTTTCAGGGCCACACAACTGATGGAAGGACATTATCAGCAGAGCGTAATGCCAGCATGGTTTTTGTTTCAGTTCTTGGGCCAGCTTTCCAAAGTTTGGCAGCTCTGACAGAAGTTTCAGACTGGTTTTCTGCTGTTTCCCTTCAGAGCCTCCACAATGTCTTCATCCTAAAGTTATAATGAGTTAATTCCTGATAATTATTTCTTGTTCTCCATATCAGCCATTAATGGAATAACTATTTAGGCTATTTCTTACTCTGGAAAAATTCCTATTGCTCTGGCAGAAGCTGAAGTTTTATGGTGAATCTTTGAAAGAATAACAAAGCCCTTTCTTACCTCCTTTATGCCGTCTGTTTTACTAAGCTATATATATGTATATATATGTGTGTGTATATGCTATATATACATATGTTGTTGAAGCTACCATTCCACCCTTGTAACTGAAAAGCAACTCTGAAACCAACTAAGAATGATTTTAGAAAGAATTTGAGTTAAGCCAGGACTGCAATTAAAGAATTGCTGTGCAAAATGGGTAGAGAGCATTGGAAAAAGGGGGAAAAATAATGAAGCTCTTCAGAACATGGCAGTGAGGAGACCTCTCCAGCGCAGCACCTGGTGAAACCATCGAGTATGCCCTCCTGCTAGCTTAAATTAGAGTAACACAGCAACGCAGCAGGGTCCTGCTAAAGGCAGGCAGGGAGGGAAGAGACTTAAAAAGAGCCTTTTCTGATGCATTCAGGTAGAAGAGTGTAAAGTAAATAATGAAGCCGAAGGGCAGCACACAAGAGCGTGACTTTGCATTCCTTTCGCGCCCGCTGCCGTGTTGCTCAAGGGGAGCACAGAAAATAAACTGCTGAAGGATGCACAGCTGAACTGCACAGTGTTCTGCTTTGGTTTTGCTGAAAGCTGACATCGGTGGGATAAAAGAAGTTTGAGAGCAAGTTGGCTGGAGCATAGCCCACCACCAATCACTGCCCTTATCAGACTTTTCCAGAGAGCACACAAACATGCACACTCCGTTAAATGGCATGTTATAAATATGGGTGAGTAACTGCATTGTGGTGAAAAAGAAAACAGGTTGCTGTTTATCACCATGTTTCTCTGATCATCATATTCTTGTAGAAGTAGGTAGTTATTAGGAGAGGTTATTGACAAGGCTTTGTCAAGCTTTGTATGAATAAGCTTAATTTGTACATAACAGCGGCTTATTTATTTAGTACCTTCTAAAATCTCATTTTCTCTGAAAATTTTCCAGCCTTGGAAGTCAATTTACTTCTTTAGTTCCACAATGATATAACAATAATAATTTGTTCAGGTATCCACTGACACAGGTAGAGAAAGCAAAGGAGAAATATTGGTATTGTTAACTGGAAAATATGTTTTGGGTATTGATCCAACTGGATTTTTATTTGTATATAATTATAAACATTGTAAAATACATGTTTAATAAAGAATGAAAATTGAGTTTGGAATAATAATTATATGACATAGTAGATACAGAATTGGAACACTTCAGTTAAATGTTTTCTGAGCCAGATGAGATAAGAAAAAATAAATAGTTATAGATTTGGAAAACTCTCTGAATGTTAGTGATACAGAATGAGTACTCATGCAAGGATATGATTACATTTCAGCCACATATACATTAGAGAAGGTAGGAATGAAAGCATAAATCAGGATAGGAATTTTTTTGGTTAGTGATGTTGACTTCGATGCAATCTATCTTTTCCTCCATAAAATGACATATAATCACTTTATATGTATGTCTTTCTTATCTTGATACTCTTTTGCTGCTGAATTGGGCTAATAAAAAAAGAGAAGTAATCACAGTATGGACCTTTTCTGAGGTCACACCATCTGTTTACTCTAGTGTTTTCTGAACCTTTACTGCCTTGACCAAGAAACCAACCCCTAGTGATAAGTAGGTCAGGACTCTTGAATCTGATTTCCTGAGTTCACCTTCTCAGGAATCAGTGTGAATTCACTCTTCATCCTCAGTGCACAGCCAGGGCAGGGCATGCAGCAGCTATTGCAGCTGAAGATCAGGTCTGTGAGCCTTCATCCAAAGAGGAATGCAGAATTTTTTTGAATATTGCATGTTCTGTATGTAGAGTAGGCATCCAAATCAGATATCTTGGGAAATTCCCCTTACAGCAGGATTTCAAGGCGGAAGGAAGACCGAGTCCATTCACTATTGTTTGTTTTGTTGTTTTTAATAAGAGAAAGAATTTAATTAAGCTACATAGTAACTTCTGGTGTGTTTTCCTTGCATACTCATCAGTTACGGTTAGCAGCATCCTGGGACCTGCATTCTCTCATCTATTGTATCCCAGAATTGAAATGCTATTCCCACTTGCAACAGAGAAATGCTGAAATTAGCAGGACACATAAAAATACACGTTGGACCAAATCTCACTGATTTTAGTATGAATTGCAGTGGCTGGACCAGACCTACAAGCAAATATCAGCAGAGTGGCAGGCAGGAAAGAAACCAGTATCATCACAATCACCTTCAATTTTTACTTCAGCTATCAGCGCTACCTAGATTTTATTTGAATAATCTTCAGACTCTTGAGCAGATTGAGTCCTGGATTTCTTTGTCATTCCTGTTCATCTCATCTCTTCTGCCTTTGTAGAAAGGGCTTCAGACAAATACTAGATGTTTTCTAATTGCTTCTCATCAGTAGACAGGGAATTCTCATCAGGATTAAGTTCAGCCCTCTTGTCTTCACCTTGAAAACTCTGCAATCTTTCATCTTCTTTGTCCTTCAAAATTTAGTCCTTACACTTTCCTTTCCCTACACAGCTTCTGCCTTTCCCATTTCCCAACCAGTACTGACAATCTAAATTTAGATCTCCATTTCCATGAGGCAGAGGCCTTTTCTTCCCCAGTACCTAAAAAGCTTTACATGGAGCTATAGGTTCATGAAGAGACTTCAATGATAGTAGATTTCTAAACAGCAAGAAAAAAATCAAGATTCATGAACTGAAGAAGTAGCCTGTTATATTGTGCATTCGCAGGTAGCAACAAGGCTGGAGCCCAGAAACCTTAAGAGAGCTGCTTTAACACCAGAATATGAATCAGATGTATTTCAACTTAACACATGCAAGGAATTTATCTTTTAGTTTTAAATTGTTGAATAGGAGTAGCTAGAAGTTATAGGCTAGTTGTTTTAATATTGAAAATAAAGTTTATCTATGTGTAGGTAAGTATAAAGTATACAGAGAAAAAGGGAAGAAATTCAGTAAAGGAAAGTATGATAAGTAATAGATTTTGCTCCTTACTTGACAGACAAACTCATTCATTCCTCTGGTCCTAGCATGCAACGCAAAGATCACTGTAGTACTTGCTGTTTTCTGGCCTATGGTGAGTGAAAACTACTTGCCTAACGTGCTAGCTTATAAATTGCATTGCATTACCATCATGGCAAATTCTGATGGTTATAACACTCTAAACTGAGCCATTTACATGAGGAACAGTGAGAAAGTCCATTGGGGATTTGAAAATATGTGAGGAGTTTCTGATACACCCTGACCTGGGAGCACAAAGCAAACATCAATAGATTGATCACCAGTGAGAATGACTTACAATAAGACAAAATCCTGTCCCTTTGAAGAAGCTGATATTATTGACTTGAAAAAAAAAAAAAAAAAAGACCTACAGGCATAAGGATTCTTATCCTATACTTGCTACACTGACACTTTAAAAGATCCTTAAAGATTTTTCATCAGAGCTGCTCACATGCTGTTGACTTGCCATTATTTGGAGTGAGCAGATCAATGGGTGAAAAGGAAATTGTTAAGAGACAGAAATGTTTACCAAACATGGGGAAAAATATTTTTAACGATTCTTCAAATTTCACAGAGAAGAGAAAAATTTTTGATGTTTTGATCCTAATCTGGAAAAGAATAAAACCACACATCCAAGGAGCAGCATGCAGCTGAATTTGTGTCAGAAAGATGGAGGGTTGACTCAAGAAACAGTTCTGGCAGGGGTTTTCACCCTAACCAAAAGTCCAGCTCTTCTGTCTATGAAAATTTAAAACCTAAGTGTGACTTCAGTTGCCTGTTGTATGATCTGTTGAAGGTTCTTATACCACTCTGAGTCTTGAACCCAAGCAAACCTCAAATGTAAACACAGAACTTCTTGATGTGTAATTTGGGGAATCTGAATCCCACTCAACCATTCTGGGGATGAGATATACTGAGAAGTTTTAAGAAAATCTCTGACTTATCCATGATGGATGGCAATTATGCTTCTTATGTCAGTATTTTGTGACCTACTGCAGGATCTGATTTATTCCTGATATTCTTTCTTCCTCCTTCAGATTTTAGTTGGAACTAGGAGTTCTTAAGGAGTAATTTCTCTACTGAAGTCCATGGGAATTTTTACTAAAGACCTAGTACATGCACATTACAGTTGTGCCAAAACCTGATAGTGAAGGACACTGTACGAACTTAGAGTATGTCTGGCCTTGAAGAATACATGATATAAGTAGGAAAAGGTTTGGATTCAGACATGAAGACTGTGAAACTTTATAGACAGTGACATCCCCGGGAGAAAACAAAGTCTTCTGGGTTCTCATCCTATCCTTAAGTTTGTAGTGCACCCCTCATTAAATGGATTAATTGATTGACTGGAAATGTCATCTTTACAGCGCAGGCTGATGTGATGTAGATGCTGAGGAGTCTCAGAGATGAGGACTTGGAGCTGGGGAAAAACAAATCTAGTTGATATTAGCAGGGATCATCAAGCTTTTCTGAATAAGACAGGGCTGTCCACTGAGGCATTTCCACAAGATATCTCCCACCCTTACAGGGGATTTACAACATTGGCCATGCCCTTAGTCTGCCCTGCTTTTTATCTGTGGCCCACTGTAGATTTTATCTCTTGTGGTTATAGGTACTGAAGGCCTTGGTATTGTTACACTGTCTTGAGGAGTGATTTATGGCTTGTTTCTGGTGTGTGCAGTGGGTGTTGTGTAGACAAGGGCTTGGCTTTGTTGCTGAATAACTCGATGTTTGCATTAGGAGCCTTTCTGCCAAATCAGGCATCTCTGGGGTGGAGTTACTACCTCTGATGTGGGCTACGTTAATCCCTGGGGGAGAGAGGCATACATCATCTGAATGCTTAAATTTAGGTTGGTATAATAACCTGTGATTATAGGGGACTGGACACGATGACAAAGGCAGTTCCCTCCAGTTCTCAGGGCGATAATGACGACCTATGAATGGTGCTGTAGCTCTTTTTACCAATTCTTTCTACATTTGCTAAAGAATAAAACAATAGAATGTGGAGTTTCAGCTCTCTAGTGAGTTTAAGCAATTACTGTTTTCCTTGAAGCTATATAAATTGTGTGCATTTAATATTTAGTTATGTCCAGACTGTTTACACTAATTTTCATTTATACAATGCATCTAGTAACAAGAGGTAGAGTGCATTTCTGTCCCTATTTCTCTTTTGAATGAAAGCCTTGAGGGAAGCCCACAGTTTTTGATCATGCTCCGCTTTGATGTAAGCAAATGTTTAAGTTATGCTCTGGCAGAATGTCTGAGACTCGTCTTCATGAATGATGCAGGATTTGTCCTCCTTCCCTGGCGGCTCTATTTATAGCCACCACTGTTTTTATTTTTCATGCAGCCATGAGAGAGAAGGTGAGAAGGAAACAAGCACAAGTCCTTTGTCTAAGCACAGCTAAGTTTGTTCGTGTGTTTTGCTGCGTTTTATATTCTTCCATGCTGTGATTCATCTGTCTATCTCTATACTGGATAAAGGCCCTTTTCCCAGCCTTGGGCTCCAGGGACCCAAATCTCTACTGCTCCGTACTCAACAGCATCACATACTCTACAGCGATATGGCTGCAAAGCGCTGCCAGAGGAAAACAATGAACCTATTTCTGTGTTCCCTTATAGCACATTTGCTCTCCTGACCTATGCATTGCTGCTGTTTTTGCCAATGTGTAAATCCAAACCAGCCTACATTTATATACAGAAGAGACCAAATCACAAAATCTGTTGGTTTTTTTTCCCAGCATGTTCTCTTTTATGTTTGTTTATTCTCCCTTTCGGAGCTTTTCTTTGTCCCATTAGACAGTAACCCAAGGCTGTGTTTGGATCAGAATTGTCTGCAGTGTTAAGGGCTGGGGTGATGAGATAAGATTGCACAGGGTGCCAGCAATGGACAGTCATTCTCCGGGGGAGGATGTGCTGCTCTGAGCTGCTGCACGGTGGTAGGAAAGAAGGCAGTATTGATCCCAAAGTACTCATCTGTGGTGGGTACAGTGCATTGTTTTTGCAGTATTTGATGGTAAAGCTTCCACTCAGCTCCCAAGTGGAATGGAAACTGCCTATTCCTGGCAGAAACTGTGACATAAGGTAGCCTACTAGCATGGAATTAGCTCCAGCACACCTGGCTCTTTTGTCAAAAAAACCCTCCCATTTTCCATATCTGTCTATGATTCAGGATTGCTATAAGTGTCTGTGCTGATGGTTTGTTGGAGCCTGGGAGTCTGGGATCTCACCAACAGACACCCCAAAAAACACCTTTACAAAGGGTGATATACAAAGACAAGAGACAAAATGAGTGGTGCACACTCAGCAGTCAGTTCCCCTAATCAAGGGAGAAAGAGGTGGAGTTGGATCCATCCACAGAATGACTTTTTCCTCAGGATAAGAACAGTAGGAAGCAAACTCTGAACACTCGTAGATGATGTTTTCAGGGACACAATAGCACGATCCAAGAAAATGTGGCAATTAGAGGCTTAATTAAAAACAAGTGACTCAGAAATGCAAGTTAGAGGAGAACCCGACAATTAAGTTGTATGTAGCAGGACAAAAGCTTTTCAAACCCTGCAGAGTTTGTTTTGCCAGGATGCCGTCTTTCTTCGCCAAAGGGCCCTGCAGCTCTGCCTGATTTTGTGAGTGATCAGATCAGTGCCTATAGTTTATAAGAAAATTTATTTTCCAATTCCTTTACATTTCACATCTTCCCCTGCTTTTTGTTTTGGGAATATGTGTTCACAGCATCCAGTGCTCAGATTATGTTCTGTGGCTAGGGAAATGACATTGCACATGAATGTGAGCTACAGAGAGCCTCAGCATCTCACAAAGCTTGATGTCTCATGGCCAGTTTTAGAGAATCCTCAGTGGAGATCCAGCTGCTAAGAAGATATTTTGCAGTGTCACATCTCAGGAGTCTGCTGTACTTAAAGAAAGCACACATTTCCCAAGCACAGTGCATTCTCCCTCTTCACTTTCTTGGCTGTACTTTAGTACTCTGCATGGTGCTTTGACATTTGAAGCCTTCCAGTCATCATATTTCCAAATAGAAACTTTTGACCAGACTTACTTTTTCCCAAACTTTAGAAGACTGTCCTTCATGAAAATAGAACCACTTAACCTCTTTTGCAACTTTTCAAAGATTAATCCCAAACATCAATGTTTCTTCCCTTTCTTTTTATACTGTACTTTAAACTTGGGAAAAATCTTGTCCATTATCATTACTCTGATACAGTTTTAACAGATACTAATCCCACACCAGTGAGCAGCAGTTATAATGGCATTCGGATAACATGCACTATTAAATACTGGCAAATACAGCTTTTTAATGGCACCCACTTTCTTGCCCTAGGTCAAACATCAGGGTAATGGTAGAGTGCAACAAGTCACATGCCTAGAAACCGATGTCTTTGAGACCCTGTCTCAAAGCTCTGACTGACACACTAAGATAGGTGATGAAAGAACATATAAAAGAGCACGATGAGGGAAAGGGCTTAAAGGACCTTTAGGGAGAACAGATGACAGACACCTGCTGTAGGGAAAGAATAGAGATGGGGCTTAAGAAGGACCAAGAAGTAGATTTTTGGTTTCAGAAGGGGTTTATTTCTTTATAGTAGAGTGGTGTATATAGTAAATTGCTTTTTTACATAAAGAAATGTAAAAGAAGTCATTGAATTTCTACTACTATGAGAATTGCTGTGTAAGTTATCATACAGTGAGTGAGTCCAATGGACAGCACAAAGATCAAACCCTCATTTTCCCCAAGGCAATACTGATGAGTGCTCATCAAGAAATAATAGAGAACAGAAGTCTAGAAGGCATGGGCTTCCCAGCAAATGCAATGATGCCTTTGAGCTTTGATCTCCTCAGAGATTTGTCTCACCATGTTGCAGCTCTATGAACATTAACTGTTGCATTTCCCTTCTCTCATAATAAAATAAAACACGATAAGAAAACTGAGTGTAAGAAAGAAACCATACAGACAGAGAAAGCGGGACAATGCTATATGGGCACTAGAGACATCAAGGCTGGGTACACTGGTGAAACACAGTTCTCAGCCCCACTACTGTAGCTGCCATACCGTAAGTGCACTCAACAGGGTTCAATATGAGTTTCAGTTAATCCGCTGTTAGAAGAACTTTGAAAGGCTGCAATCCTTTGGAAATAAATCTTAAGTAGCCCCATAGACTGATTTTCCTTCTACCAGTTTTCACTTAGAAAATAATATATACAAGCGTCCTGTAACAGGAGCCTAGATCTTGTTCCCTTTTACGCTGAAGGAATAAATGCCACATGGCTCTATCAGTAAATAACATTAAAATACTCAATAGTGTCATTTGTGGAATAATTTTATAGAAAGTAAAGGTTTTTAAAATACATTTTAAAATCTTTTAAAATACAATGGTGAGGGAAACATGAATACCAAACAAAATGCTTTACCTTTACAGCCTTCCTAAAGCAGCAAAAATTTGTTGTATAAACACTGGACCAATGCAAAGGTGAATGAGGCTGCCTAATGTAGTTTGTTTTTTAGACATATTCTTGAGGAGAAGATCGCTGATACTCTAATCCTATTCATTTCCAGGTCTCAGCAGAAATAGCTGGTGGTAGTTCAGTACTAAAGGGTGATGATGCTTTCTTTGTTAATGTCTTGAAGAAGGCACACAGTTAGGGATTATTATATCAAATTTTGCAAGACTCAAGTAACATGTCTGCTTATCTTTCATTTATTTCACATTAGCTGAACAAATTACCACACTCTACAGTTTAATCAACTGCTGTGGATCACACTATCAAGCTAAAAATAAACGAGGGTGGATTAATGAAATAGTCAAGGAATATGTCCAAACACTCCGCTGGTGATTTCTTTTTCCAGTGTTTTCCTTTCTATGTTATTGAAAGAACAGTGTCGTACTATTGAACTTCTACTGTAAAATACTATTGACTGTTCTTTTACCACTTTGCCTCTCCTGGGTTCGTTTACCTTTGTAAAATTATGTAAAAATCTATCAGATAGATGGGGATCGTAGGCATCTCTTTCCATTTGCATTTGTCACCCTCAGTAGCAATCATGGTGCTGAGGAGCCCCATGAAAACCATTGGGAATAAGGCCTTCATCCAGATTTCAGCCCAGGGCTGAAATCACCCCTGACTCATGGAGTTTTCATCTTAATGAATAAGTGATTATAAAGGATAAATGGCACTGAAGAGTGTGGTTTTTATTGGTTTCCATCCTGTCCTTCCACTAGTGCCTCTGACTGATTGCCTCTTCTTGGAGACAGTAAGGGGTCCACCTCTGTTTTTAGTGTCTGATTAATTGTGCCTCCTCTACCTGCATGGCTTTGCTCTCCTCCCTGCTCTCTCCGCTCCTGCACTGCTCATGTCCAGCCCCATCAGGCGGCTGGAGGTACCTCAAACACCTAACGAGGCTATTTTGCACATCAATTTGGCCTTTGTTGGTCCTCTCCTTCTACTGGATTATAGTCTAATCTATTTTACATCCTTCTTTTCTTCAAATGTTCTCCAGATCTTCTCAGAAGCATGCTAGTAATCTTATCAAGGGGTGTCTAACTTCTCCTGCAAAATCTGCTCATGCAAAATTACCATGCCACATGGAGATTTTGCGTACACAGCATGCCTTCCCCATGCAAAAATCCACCCGTAACCAGGTGTGGAGGATCTGACTGCCATCACTACTTGACTGGAAGAGGCCATGAATCTTCTCAGTGGCTGGCTAGCATTTGAGCAACTGATTCTTCAGCTCATGTAGCGAGACTCATAGATCTGATGCTGAAATGAGATTCTCTATGATAGCCTCCAGTCTGTCATGAGATTTTCATGCAGTTGCAGAATCATGTTGATTTCACACAACATTTAATAATGATCATTTTTAAAAGTATTGTAAATCAAATAACTACCATAAAAGAACAATTGATTACATCTAATTTTTGTCTGGCATATGTAATAAAACTGACACAGATGACCTATCGCCATATATATATTTGCCTATCGCCATATAAACTTGTATTTAACTAACTTTCTGATAATATATGACATGATTTTCAACTCCGTGTCCACCTCATTCGCCAATCAATGGAAAGATTTCTAGTGCAAATGTAGCCCAGTGATACCTAGAAATGTAATACTTCAAATGGTAGAGGGCAAACAAAACACGCTTTCATTTTGTTGTAAATATTTCAGCAGGTTACATGTTGCAGTCATTTGGATAACTTGTCTCAGAGATTAGTTAATTTATTTGGAGCTTCAGTGTAGGGCTGAAGTCCACAAGAAGATGGAGTTCATAAAATACTACAGCTGGAAGATAAAGCTGCCTTCTCTTCTCCTGGCTTGAGATAAAATAAAAAATAAAACAAAATAAAACAAAATAAAATAAAATAAAATAAAATAAAATAAAATAAAATAAAATAAAATAAAATGAAATAAAAAAATTACAACCAAGGATAAACATCTTCTCTTGCAAGACTAGGAGTAGAGTTACCACACATTTACATTCCCATAAATGAGATCAAATTTGGCCCTTCTTGATTAATCCTGGGTCATGGTGAGACTTTACAGTTCTTTACTTTGGAAGGCCTGAACTAACATCAAAGAGCATGTTTTAATTGACAAGTGTATTCACTGCCAGAGAGGGGTACTACATGAAAAGGGGATTAACACCCAGCTGTGCTCTAGAGGAAATTTAAGGCACAGACATACTGTAGATCATATAAAGTTTGCATTAATGCTCACGAATGTGAACTTTCATTGTCTTCACTAATGCTAAGCATTTCACATCTGCCAATTAAGTCTCTTCATTCTGGTGCCCTCTCTGTAGTGGTAGGTCTGTTCGCTTTGACTCACTGTCGCTATTGAATTACTGCAGTTATAGCTGCACATCTTCATAGTCAGCAGAGGATTTGCTTCCTCCCTGAGGGTACTACAAAGCTGGAACAAGCTGACAGTTTCCAGATCTCTGATGAATATGCTTCACAAAAGCAAGAACACTGGAATATTTTGAAGCTTAGTGATGTTACTTGGTGGCTCTGATTCTCCTCTCTGTCAAAGCTGCTATGAGAAGCATCTCCCGCCTTCAGTCAAGCTATCATCTCAACCGCCCTCCTGGGCCACTTTCCAACAGCTGTTGCGATAAGTTAAGGATTATTTAGGGGCCATTACAAACTGTTGGGGATTGCCATTGAGTAAGGATTCAAGCCCACGCTTCATACAAATAACAAGCAGATGTTTGGAGGGGAAGAGGCTTTTATGGCAGTTCTGCAGCTTCAGAGGTTTTCTTAACAGAGGAGTGATCCTTCTAATGCCAACAGTATGAATTCAGTCTTTCTTTGGGTCAATGAATTGCATTCTGGTTTTATGAAGATTATCCCACCATTGTGACTTGGAATTGGATCTCCGTTAGATCAAAATACCTTCATTTCTTCTTCCATTACAATACTGGGCAGTGGCAAAGTGGTTAGGAGCTCGGCCCACATTTGCCAGGCTTTCACAGTCGCTGGTACATATCCGCTGTTATTTAGCCAGTATAACAAACCTATGAAGTAGAAAAGTCTACCAAAGTATTTGTTACACTTCCAATCCGACATAAGGCACATCTACATACAGCACTGTGTTTCTACAGTGCTTCAAGAAATCCATTTTCAGATGTTTGATTTTTTTTTTTAATTTTTAATCTACTTCCTCAAGGGATCTGATCATAAGCAAAATATTTCATTATATTAGTCAGAAATTTCCTTGTTCTTAATCAAATCTTCTTCATAATAAAATAGCAGCACAGATATCTATTCCTATTTTTCCTTGATGCTCAAGTCCTTCAGATTTTTCTGGATTTTTACAACCCCTTTGTCTCTACTGCTTGCCAATCTGCATGCATTTATTGCAGATGTTTAAGAGATCAGTCCTTCTTACCCATTCCCTTTATGCTTTCCTCCACACGCACGCACTCTCTTCAGCATATTGATATATTTTGGTAACCAGCTAGGGATATATGATACGCTCTAAGCTGGCTCATTGTAGAGTCACATAAAGACACACATGCTTCTGTACTATAGGAGGTACTAATGAAACTGCAGTGAGATACTGGTGCCGCTGGATCAATGATTTGAATAGACAAAGACACTGCCTCCCTCATCTGCCCTCTCAATAGCACCTTAAGTCAAACGAACAAAGCAACAACACCTCTGCTGTTATTGCTTTTGTCCTGTAGCTTTGACCAGGATACAGGATTGCAATATGAAGTGAAAATCTCTCACTGTTCCATTAGTTTATTTATAAATTTCTGATGGTGAGGCCCTGGCACAGGCTGCCCAGAGGAGCTGGGGATGTCCCTGGAGATGCTTAAGCCAGGTTGGATGGGGCCCTGTGCAGCCTGAGCTGGTGGGACGTGAACGTGCCCACAGCAGAGGGTTGGAGCTGGACCTGGATGACCTTATGTGCTTTCCAACCCAACCCACCCTATCATTCTGTGACCTCAGTGGACTGTCCTCCTCAGCCTGAAGGGACTAACACTCATGTTTCCCATAGCTGAAGTGACATCCACCAACAGGCAGTAGTGCAGGAAGTGTGGAGGTCTGATTGTCTTCAGGAGAGAGAAAGAGGGGGAGCAATTCACGGAGAAAAAGAATAACCTTGGCTCTGTGTTATGGAACACATGTATAGGAATGAACAGTTCGTGATTCTGGTCTGCTTTTTAAGATTACCTCCAGATATGGAATGGAAAAGAAGAATTTCAAGCAGCCGTTTGCAGATATTGTACTGTACAGAGAGAAATAAACCAATTTACTTGTATTAATAATAGGATTTGGACTTATATGCCCTGCACTGGGATCACTGGGACACAGTTGGACTGGTCTAGGTTGACTTCCATTGATCTGGAAGTGGGCAACAAATCTTTCTGGATAGGTGAAGACATCTTGTCCTCACCTTCCAATATACCATGACAAGCTTATAGGCTACTTTACCCATTTCTTCTATTCCCGAAACAGATTCTCCAATATCACACTCTCCGCTCCATCTTAGCCTAATAGATAAATTCAGTTTCTCTCTCTGACATGCATTTTTGTGGCTCAGGTCTTAACATAAGGGAAGTTTGAAGGACATCACATTATAGCAGGCATAGATGGATTGTCGTCACTGAACAGTTTTCCAGGCTCTTCTTCAAGGTCCTATTTATTATCTCCAGCAATGACTCACAAAGCAGTGACACAAACAGCATGGACTACACGGACCTTCTACTCCACACAAATCCTCTTCTCTGTTTCATGGCCAGCATCCCCAGCCAAGCATGACAGAAAGCATATGACCCATTTATCAGCCAGCTTGCAAGTGGTTATCAGGGCTGGCCAGCCTCAAGCTGCTTGAGCCTTAAAGAAACCAGTGTTTCTGATACACATCTTAGATTTCTGCTGTATATTTCCTCCATCATGCCAGCCTTTTCCTTATTTTGCATACTGGTACTCTTACACCTCCAAAATCATTTTTTTTCTTGTGTTTACATTTCAGATCCTGGAGCACTCCTGGATTTTTTAAACTCCTAATCACCTAAAAGACCTGTTTACTTCTTTAATTGTTCTGGAGAATGTTTATCTTGGTTTAGAAAGAAAAACTCCTTCTTGGTTGCTAGAAGTGTCCACACCAACAGAAGGCTTCTCCTTGTCTTCCCCTGATCAGTACTTTTATCATTCTGTGCTTGCCAAACAATGAGTTTCCTTTAGACTCTCCATAAACTGCCCTCCTTAGACAATGTTAAACTCTTTCTTGCTCAAGTTTGTGCCCTGCAGGCAGGATCTTCAAGTGTTGTTCTGGGGCCAAAATGTTTAATTTTCTCCCCAAGAAAACTGTGGAACACAGCCCTGCCCGGAGGATCCCCACAACCACATCACCATGTGCAGGTTCTTCCCAGGGACAAGGTTTATCTTCAAATTGTCTTTAGAGCTAATCTGATCTGAAATAGCAGCAGTTATCTCACTGCATGAATTCTGTTTTAGGACATTGTCTGGTCCTCTTCTGTCAAACTAGTGTCTTTCCAGAGAGGTAAAACATATGTCTGACAATTGCTGTCTGAAGTCTACATATTAAATGTCTTAAAAGCAATACAGATAAAAAGAAATGTCCAACGATCTAGCTCTGTTTTATTTAAAAGTCAGTTAAAGAAAGAAATGGCTTAACACTCAAACTTAGAAAGAGCATGTGAAGTCACCACTGAAATATCTGCTCATTACTTCATTGAAGCATCTGCATATTCGAATACACTTAACTGGGAAGGAAAAAAGCCAAAACATGTGGCAAGAGAAGGGAGGAAGAGATTTTAGTTGTTAAGTTCACAAACTTGGGATGAAAATGTGTTCTCCAGCAGATAATATCATCCCAGCAGTGACAGGAATGCATAAACTTCCCAAAGTTGAGGCTAGCCTAACCACAACAGTTAGACAAGATCTGGATCAGGAATCAGAAGATCTCCATGCAGTTCTTGGTTCTGCTGCTGATAGGCTAGGAGGCATCAAGTGACTCATCCCATGGATTTGCCTCTCAATTTTTTCCCTCTTTGCCTGTTTCACCAAATGTAACCGGAGCTTTGCTTTCCAAACACTATCTGTGGTCATTTCACAGACTTTCTTACTTATAGTACATTGGCATTCATGCAGTGCCAGCCTAGCAAGGAAATTTCCATGACTAATGACTGTGCAATCTTTCAATTATTTTACTTTTCTCTTTACCTTGGTGTGATATCCACATTTGAAAACAAAAAAAAAAAAAACCTGATAAAAGTAATCACAATCCCATAACTACAAAGGGTAGAAAAGGTAGAAAACAAGCTCATTTGTATGGTGGTGGGTAAGCAGGAGCCTGGGTTGTTGCTAGGGACAGCTTAACTCCCTGCTCTTTGGCCAGAGCCAGAGCATTTGACCTTCTTTGCCCACAATTTCTATCATCCTGTGATTCATGATGAATCTACTTGATGGATGGCACTTTACAGATGTCAAGCAAAGTCACAGCCCTGGCCTTCAGGGAGAGCACACCTTTGTGTCAACCATCCTGAAGATAAACAGCAGCATAAATACTGCTGAGGTGGATAGCCTTGATCATGTTAGGTTTCTGCTAAGTGGCCTTTCATAGGAAAATGTACAAAGCACTTTGTTCCCAGGTTTTCATCCATTCATTGGTACGCCCCTTCAATACTTGCTTATTCAGCTTTCATTCAAAAAAAAAAGGTATGGATAATTTATAAGTAATTTAAGACAATGTTGGGAATTCGACTCAGAGACAAGCTTTCAGAATCAGGCCACCAAGCTGCTCGGAACAATTGTGGCTCTGCATTTCTGTCATATGTCTCTGAGGGAAAGTTTTTATTTATTTTTGCCTTGTTTTTCCTCTGAGAATTTTCTTAAACTCATGGCTAGGATCAGTTCTGCAAACATGGCAGGATCAAACTGCTCTGTCTCTTGCTGAGTTCAATGTGCTCATGGGTTTCAAAAACAATTGCTTGTAATGCACCTTATTAAGGTTAAAACTTTTTGATTGCAAAAGACCTAAAGTTGAAGAGGGAGAAGGGAGGGAGAAAGAAGACATCTGTTCTAGAATATAATGAAACCAGAGCTTCACACAGGCATGGGTGAGATCAAGGGATGCTTTTAAAATATTTAAAAAATTGCAAAACAATCCCTACGGGAGCTTTAGATATATTTGATTTGGTGACAACACAATTTCAATTCATTTTCCACCAAGAGCCAGGAGAGATAGCATTCATGTCCAGTAATCCCCCCAAATGATATCTTTCTTCCTTAAACAATTCTACATTATTGTTCACACTGTTTGTTGATTTACAAAACTTCATGTAATGGTTTGAAATCGGAGATTAGACTTGGGAGGAAGACCTGACAACATTTCATCTCTGCCGGGTATTGCCTTCACCCTCAGACAACATGTTCTAAATGATATCTGCTCCATCTATGGACTCATTCTAATGAAAGATCAGCTCTGTTCATTTGCTTTTTCTACTCTTAAAAAAAAAAAAAAAAAGGTAAAAGAAAATGAAATTGAATTCTGAGAAAAATTACACTGCTCAACAGTCTCATGAGAAAGAGGAAGAAATAGGGATTTCCTTAAAGAGCAGATCCAAGGTCCCAGTTATTGCTGCATTAAAGTCTGACAGCTCTAAGGCAGTAACCACCTGTCTCTCCCAAGGTCACTGCAACACACATAAGGTAGTAGAAACATGGGTTAAAGAACAGAATATCATACTGAAATCATTGCCTGTGTAATTAGCTTACAACCAATATAATGAGTATATTTTCTTTTACAAATGAGTCTGAAAACTACTGTAAATATGGAGCTACCCAGTTCTGCCAGCTGCAGTTTTGGTTATGTGTATGCTATCAGATTAAGCAATGCCAGGGGTTGCTATCTATATTGTTAACTAACAATTAATAGAGGCCTCTGGCAGTGTTTTGACCTTGCCAAACAATTTCTTAGTACACCTCAGACATTAACATCAGCCAGAGACCAGTCCCAAAAAGCTGAAGTCTACAGCCACCCTCTTTTGGATACCAGAAAGGTTTATTACATAGATGAAAGCTTCTCCAAGCCAATTGGCCTCAGTGCCAGGGAACAGTTCCAGACTTTTATTTACTGTAATAAAATATTTAATTTACTAGCATAGATATCGCCTTTGTGTCTCTGATTTCTGTAGATCTGTTCCCAGATTAGAGTGGCAAAAAATCTGGTCGAGAACAAATACATTATCAGTATTCTTGTTTAGCAATAAATGTGGTGTTCATTTACACCTTTTGTCCCTGTAAATGTTGTTATAAAGAAAGTTTAAAGATGTTTGTTTCCAAACTTAGAAATTACTAAGGCTACTTCTTATCTCTTAGTGAAATGCTTTAATTTCAGCCTTGGCCTGCACAAAACCCTGGGCCAGCTGGAAAGGTACTGATGTTCTCATACTAGTCTATAAAGAGTAAGCATAGGCTAGAAAAGGATTTGGAGATGTTGGCTTAGGAGGAGGCACAGATAAGCTAGCTTCTAGTATTAACATAATTAATATACTCAAATGCTTTCCTGAAGTGCTTCTCCCTCTGCAGTTCTATAGAAGAAAATTTCCCAGCAATTGCCTGGGCCCATTCCCTCTCATATTTACCTTGTTTCCAAAATCCTGGAGCCAAATATGTGGTCTACACCTTCTCTCCTCCTTCCCACACAAAAAAGCCTCCCGCTCCAATATGGATCATCTAATGAGAGCTGATAAGCATGAAGCAAGAGAGCCACAGGCGTGTTCACCTTAGGCCAGGGTCTCAGTGACACTGTGATCCTAACGCTCCTTCCTCATACATTTATGTAAAGCCCTCGCACCAAGAGCAGCTCAAAATTAGGGACTTAAAATGTTGCCAAGCCTGGCTCTCTGTCTGTCCTCCTGTCATTGCTACAGCACGGATGGCAGAAGCAAAAGTGGACAGAAGCTTGCACATCTCATTCTCATGACAACCTAGCTTTGACTCATGGTTAAAAAACTGAATTATAATGCTGAGTTTTGCATTATATGAGCCTCCAAGGTAGGCATATTTCTCTTATTAGGACCATTAACCTCTGGAAGAAATGGTGATGCGGCCAACTGGGCTAGAAGGGAAATAATGTCGCTGCAACATCAATGCCATCACTTGCTTTCAGAGCTGTGGCTGGCAGCCCTATGGCAGGACTCATCGCCACCTCTTATTCTTTAACCACTGGAAGAGGACATGCCGTAGCAGCCAGTGACTGCTGTCAGTGCAGGCTGGAGAGTGAGCCAGGGCCCCTTCTGCATCTACCACGATGGGTGCCCTTCTAATGACATTTTATCCATGCACCTTCTGAGGGTTCTTCCCCCTTCTTCCTTAGAGGCAACTACTGTTTCCATTACTCATATGGTTACACAGAGAATCTTGTTTGACTCGTTGGCTTCAGTCCAAGCCAATGCACAGACACTAAACAATGCCAGGCAAGGAAGTAAAACACATGTGAGTAAGATTTCCCTTTATGGCTCCTTGCTTTATAGCTGAACTTGTCCTCCCCCTACACACATCCTTCCCTGAATTACAATTTGTAGCCTAATACGCAGGAGAAAGCTCTGCTGTGGGCTTCTCCTCCACATTCCTGGGTGCATTGAGGTGTGAGGGAGACAGATAGCTGCTTAAGATTCTCTGGTCTGGCTAACATCTTCCCACCCTCTCCATCCAGATGCTGCAGTATTTGGGGATGAAGAACAGATGGGAGTTATGGAGCAGCCCCGACCAGGACAACAGGGTCACAGGGACATGGGACCTACATTTATCCTAAGCACAGAGTCACGGTTTCTCATAAATCCCCAGTCCTACCACGCAACAGTGATCTGCAAAAATGCATTCAATTTATTTCCATTTCTGCAATAATTTCGAACAAGATGAGAGTTACATGGTTGCTTCTATCATCACAAGGAAGGGGACACACAGCTAAAAATGACAGCCAGGGTAAGATAGGGAAGGTCTTTTGCCTTAAGATTTGTCCGTGCAAACCTTTCTCTGCCTCAGAGGACTGCACAAACCTTGCAGTGCCCCAGATTTATTGAAAGTTTCAACAAATGGGAAAACCAAGTAAAACTGAGAGAGTTTCCCATCACAGGGGAAAGAAAGGAAGCAGATTTGGGAGAGAAAGATTACAGAGATGAAGTAGACAATTAAAAAAAAAAAAAAAACTCTTCTTTAATTACATTTGTCCCCAAACAAGAGCTCAGTCCAACAACCTACCAATTTGGCATTTTATAAATTGCCATCACCAAGACATCTAAATGTCTTGATATTGGTCCTTGAAGGAGGAGATAATTGAATGCTCCTCAGTTTATATCATGGCTGAAGGAACCAAACCTGCTCAGATGAGAGCACAAGCCAAGCAGAATGGCCTCTGCCTTTCCCCATTTTTCCTCCTGCTGTGTCTACCAAGGATGGAGAATGGGTTTTTCTCTTTTGTTTCCTTTCCCATTAACACACTTGCATTTTGTGAGGTATTTGTTTACATGAGTCTTCTCAGTTTGTGCCTCTCAGGGGAGCCATTAATTTATCTGCTTTGCTTTCTGTCAACAGGAGTTGACAGAGGGAGTTATGGGTTAACTGCTCTGTTTAGAGCAAGTGGCAGGTGCTGGTATCACTCAAGCTAAATGAAAATATAAATATGTCCTTACCTACCCAAGAAATCAGCTTAAATGCACTGGCCCCCGTGTTTAGGTTCAACCTGTTTATAAGTCTAATGACCCAACACAGCGTTGAATGTGTTCAATGACAGCTTGAATGCCAGGCTGCCCTGAACCCCAGCAACATATAATTACGGTATGAAAATTTCAGAAATGTCTTAATGATAGTAAGCACTATGCTTACAATACCAGGAAGGAGTCTCGTTTTGGAAAAATATATGCTCCATCAAACACAAGATCCCCAGAAGATCCTTGGGGGATCTTTGCATATTGGAGGCTCCCAAGGTCACAGGCAATGTCTGAAAAATTTTCCAACGAGTTCAGTTATGAGTTTATTCATCGGTTCATTTTGGGTCACTCTAGGAAGGAGATTTCCAAAAGACTCCAATTTCTTAATTTTATTCCTTTTCATCCTTAGTGCTGACACTTCTGAGGGCTGAAATGTGATGCAGTGCAGCCCATGCCATAAATGTAGACGTTAAAAGGTTTTGTAGAGGGAATTGAGCTTATAAAGCCTTACTTTTCTCCTTCAGCAAAATGAGTGGAAAATGCTTCTATGTAATTTAATGGGCTTTGGATCAGACATTCACAGAAGCCATTGCTGGTGTGAAACCCAATGCCAGACAGAAACTGACACAACCAATTCACTCCTCATTGGTCAGAAATACAGTGAGAAAAATGTGTTTCACAGAATATCTTAAAAATAACTTGCACACAGCATGATTTACAAAACAAAAAGCTCCAAGGCAGTGGGGAGATCTAATCATGCATTTCTCCTATATGGGATACCAATAGTTGCTACTGAAATAAAAGGGAAGAAAAAAAAGAAAGAAAATGCTGACTGTGTTTGACTGGTTTACTTTCAACAGCTTTCAACTTTTCTTGAGAACAGTGTGGTCTTTACCATTGCAGAGACAATAAAGTATTAATAGAAATTCCAATTAATGATAGAGAAACTTGGTTCTCTAAGCAAGGAGAAATAGATGAAGTGTAAGCATGAACCAGGGGAGTTTCAGAAAGGCAGCTTCTCTGAAGCAGCATCTCTCAACAGAAACAGAGCAATTTTATCTCAGAGAGTTACAAAATGTACATCTGATCTTGGGTGGCAGGGGCTGGAGATGGAAAAGACGTATTAGAAAGGCTACTAGTAACCCCTGGCATGAAAAACTGGATAGAAATACAGATTTTAGATCCAGGGAATTATTGTGTATCATGACCTAAAGAAGATATGGTTCTATCATCTTCTAATTTAGGTGGTAGCAAAGAGTTTCTCAATCTGCTCTCCTTCCTTCCACAGTGCATTGCCCTCTTGTCTATGCCAGCACAACTACCTGTGCTAAAACCAGGCTGGTTTTAAACTAGCCCAATTACAGTTGGAGTATACTAGAAAAAAAAAAAAAAAAAAAAAAAAAAAAAAAGAGTTGGCAGATAAGGGCTCTTTTTATTTCCATCCCATTTCTGTGATTTTCTCACGATGTGGTCCTACAAGCAGCTCCCCAGGGAGGCGGCAAGCAGCAGGGTGATCGAGCCCTGGCAGGAGGAAACATCTTGAGCTGGATTTGCCATTAGAAGCACTGAAATGTGGAACCATTTCTCCACCAGGGTTGACATTTTCAAACACCAGAGCCTGTACTTTGATAAAAAAAAACAAACTTGAATTTAAAGGATATCTGGCAATTGAATTTCCTGAGAATTTCTGCGTCCAGCAGATCCAGCAAGCATTGATCCAGCCTCACTTGTGTAGTGATATGTAGAACAAGACTTTTGGCTTCAGGAGTTTACGACTGAGGATGTTGCTATCTCCCCCGTTTCCATCTGTACCACTTCCTACTCTAAAGATATAATTGTTAACTAGTAAATTAACACTTGTATACTGCTATGAAAATCCTGCATACTAAGTATATACATTGGCTTTTATTAGCTTATATCCTAGCAAAGTATTATTTTTCTTATAAATTACTTTTTTAAATTGGATTATCCACTGCAATTTTAAAACATACAAAGTTGTTGGACCTCCACTATTTATCATTCTCCCCTGCAAGAGTTTGCCAAGGTAGGAAGGAAATAGGGTCAAGAATTTATTGCAAAAGCAGATAAGCATTTCACTTTACGGTCGTTTTATGTCCATGATTCCGACGAGCCTAATAATCTTTGCAAATCATTAGCATGTCATAGCCCCAAATCCACCCTGAAACTGTATGATCTCACCTCATAAGTTTCTTCCTGGACTCCTAGAATTTCTCAGTCATCTTCTTAATAGTGATATATGTATCATGGATAATTGATTGAAATGACATGCTTAAAAGCATCAAACAAGACCTTTTATTTGGCTGTGAAACAGCTAAGAATGGTTATAGCTGGTTTTCATATAATGGGCCCAAAAGGTTAAATGTCTTGTCCAGGATCACACAATAAATTAGTAGTACAGCTGGTGCTGTTTCCCAGACTTTTTCTTCTCAGCAGTAGACATAACTATCTCTCCATCTCACGAACAATTGTATGGTCCAAAATGAAGGTGATTTAGTCATTAAAATTGTGCCCTTGACCTCTTAAATTCTCTTTTGTTTTGGCTATGCACGAGGTCAGAAATGCACACAGTACAATGCAGAGATAGTGGCCCAATAATAAGCATCTAGTCTTGGCTTTATTATTATTATTATTATTATTATTATTATTATTTACCAGAAGATAGACTTTTCAGATATAGAAATTCACTTTATGACTTCATCTCAAAAGATCATAGTTCAGAGCTATCTACTGAACAAGTCTCTGTGGTGCTCTGCTACATTTTAGTTGAATGGTGGAGAGCCTGTTGCTGAGTTTTGATTTTTTCATCTTTTACCTAGTAAGACACATAAAAAGTTGTGTTTGTTGCATCTATTTGAAACAAATAGTAATAATTAACATTTATACAGCACTTTCTGCTTTCTAAGCACTGCACAAACACCAACTAATTACCTTCAGTTTAGTGTAAATTAATGTAATCCTACTCTGCTTTACAATCTATTTGCATCTTTTGTTGACTGAGAGCTAGTTCAATTACTTCTAATCTTTGGTCTAACTAGTCATTAAAGATGCAGCTAAAAAGAGCCGTTTATATCTTCAGTTGCCTTCTCCACTCCCCAACCCCTTTCATTTTATTTTCCTTTTTTCTTCTGCTGTATCTTTATGCTGAATATTCCTCCAGCTGGATTCCATTGCATATTATACACGGCAGCAAAGCTCTCCTTCCACAGACCAGTGAGTCTTTCCTCTCATTTTGTTAAATGCAGTGGAAAAAACTTCCTGTTAATTACAGGAATGACTTAATTAGTCATTCTATTTTGCCACAGAAAGTCACATACAACATACACCTTCCTGTGGTAAACTGAAAAATTTACCACTTAGTCACTAAATTAGTGATCTCACTACTGATAATCTGTAATCCAGTTTCCATTTTGAGCTTGCATAAATCACTTTAGGTCTTACCTAACATTTTATCTACTGGAAAATATGAAAAATATTTGGCTTTCCTGAATACTGACACAGAACCCATGGACTGCAGTGGACGGGTTTATGAAGCGCAAACAGGAGCTGGGGATTATGCATGTTCTAACATCAAGTTCTTGCATGACCATGTTCATGTCACCTCCCTTCTGACTGTCTGTTCTACCTGGAATATGGAAGAGACGCACAAGGACCTTCTTGAATGATGAAATCATCAAGAAACCACAATCATAATTTTATTAAGAATTTTACAGTGTGATTATTTCAAATGAATTTGGACCCCTACTCCCATACAAGTCAACCTAGGGTCTCTTTGTAGCCTAACAGAGAGACATAGCCACTTCCAGGTAAAAATTCATCTATGCTTGTAATAGCTGTCTAAAAGAGGGTGGGGGGGGGTTTGTTGTTGTTGTTGTTGTTTTTACTAATCTTGCCATAGAAATTCTATTTTCTTAATTAATTATAGAAAGAATTAAGTGCAATCAGTTTAGTTGTAGGAATTTGCAGGATAGATCTCTAAATTTAGGTGAGACAAATGTTACTTATATGGGCAGCCTGTTCACCCTGCCATGTAGGTTTATAATTGAAGCATAAAATCGGAATGTAAATTTTACTTTCTGATTATTTGCGCTGACGTTCAGAAAACATAAATAAATGAAAATAAGCCTTGATACCGTTCTGATATATTTTGACAAGTCGAAAAGCATGATTTTGCAGGGAGAATATGAATGCAATGTTTTATATTGTCAACTGAACCACGGTATCACTTATATTTACCTTCCTAAGCCTCCTCCTTAATGCATCACGCAGTCTCACAGCATTTGTATGTATAGAAGAGTGCATCAACGTCTATTTTACTGGTTCACATCTTGTACTCTTTAGCACTGAGCTGCAGCCCAGAAATCAGGTGTGAGTCCTCTTGCCACAGTGTAGTCTGTGTCAAGGAGTGGTAAATTGTGGGGACGTCGGATGGAGCTCTCACTTTGTAACACAGATTGCATCTACTTAAAGCCCCATGTTAGAGATGATACCTCTCCTTGTTAATCCCGTGAGGCAGCCCTTTGTTTCAGGGAAAAAATAAAAATAATAAAAAAAAAAGAATGAAAGACAGAGAGAATACAAAATCTCACAAACACAACAATTCTTTTCTATTCCAATTTAATATTTTTATCTCTTTATTTTTCCCCAATAGGCATTTTACCTAAGGAAAATATGCTGTCTACTGCATGAGCTTGATGTGTAATTGGAAGTTAAGCTTTGGACACAGTAGGGGTTATACTGATTAATCAATCCCTACCATCTCTCAATGCACTCTGATTATCTCACAGAGAAGTCCTAAAATAAGTCCATAGAAAATCAGAAATCAATTCATGGCTCTTTGCAGTCTTTTTACAGATAATTCATATTTTAATAAACTTAGTTTGAAGTTGGTCTCTTTAGGGGATTTTACCAGAAAAAGAAAACAGGCTTGTTTCTTTCCTTGCTGAAGGAAAGCAAGGATAGGCTACTCAGTAATACTGCATTTGTGACAAGAGCAGGGACAATTTTACACATGATACTGTAGTAAGACAAGGACACATTGGCCTTGTGACTAATCCTGCAGGAGTCTTGGATGCTAGTTGCTTGGATCTTGTGACCTGGGCAAGACAGATCTTGCCCACAATAGAGGGATGGCAATATTTACTTTTCCTTATGCTGTTTATTCTGCCTGTTTAGGTGAGAGCTTCCCTGACACAGAGTTTTGCAGAGTGTTTATATAAGCAGTGATAATAAATAGAAAGATTTTTTTTAAAAAAATGCTTTTTTAGCATAATTTTGAATTTATTCCTCCAAATTTAGTTGAGCCTGTGACATAATTGCAGTACTATAAGGCAATGCAGGTACAAACTATTATCCTAATATTATTTCACTATTTCCACAGCCAAGTTCCATCCTCCTGTCCCCAAAAAAAGAAAAAGTAGAATTTAGATGTTGCAAGTTTTACACTATACCTCTCTTTCAATTACAGCCGTCTCCCTGTGAGCAGCTCAGACACTAGGCTGCATCCGAGGGGTGTAGAGCAGATGTGCTCTGACTGTTTTATATACATGGTACGCCCCAGCATGATGCTTATACAAAGGGATACAGATATATGACAAGGTTTACACTTTATCTGCCAGCTGTTTTCTTGATCTTAGTTTTTCTGCAGCAAACACTCCTGATAGTGTCAATGTGTTTACAGGCAGGATTAGAGCCTGCAGTGGTGACTGCAGGGGAGAAAGGCAGAGACATGCTTTCTTTCCTAAGAGTACCAGCCCTCATCCAGTTCTCTTCTACAACAGCAGAAATAAAGCATAATAGTGATAAATAAGGTAAGTTTGAGGGTGGATATGAGTTCAAAGCCTTGCTCCTATGGAAAAGGCTGTGGGTTCACCAATGTCCCCACAGAAGAGACAAGACTTGTACACATCAGACAGTGTTTAAAGGGGACAAAAGGAAGTGCTTTTTCACACAACACATAATTACATTATGAGACTGCTCACAGGATGTTGCAAAGGCCAAAAGTGTTAAGGTGTCAAATGGGACTATCCAAATCTGCAGAGGACAGGTCAATGAAGGACTGTCAAACCCAGTGGTCCAGCTAAGAAATTTACTGAGCCTCAGGCTCCTGAGAGTGTATCAAGAGGAAGGAACAAGCTTATTGCTTAAAGCACTGTTCCTAACAACTTTCCCTTTCTGCTTTTCCCAAGCACCCACTGTTGGGAGACAGGATATAGGTTTTGTTCTGACCCAGTTTAACCATTGTTTCGTGCATTGTGTTGGGACTTCATGACAGGATGGTCAAATCTGAGACACAACATGATACGCAATATGTATGGAGGCATATAGTCAGATATTTGATCAGTTAATGCATAGTCTAGTAAGAAGTTTTAATGCATAAAGAGAATTCTGTTGGCCTCTGATGACCTACCAAGATGACTAGTTTTGCTTTATGTATCTGTATGCAGAAAATAGCCTTTATTTCCTCCTTTCTTTTTCCTCACAAGCTCACAGAAATGCATGCATTGCCTATGGGTGAATAGAGCCCATATAGGGGTAATAAAGTTGTGTAGTTTCCTTATTCAGTTCACTTGGTAGAGAAGGTTGCAGAAGAAAACATATCTAACTGTTGTCATTCTCTTACCAAATGATGGGAAAAGAGGTTGAATGACACAGGGTGTGTGTGGGATTTGTCTGGCACGGGATTAGTTCTTGCTAGACTTTCATATGGGTCACTATTTTATAATGAAAGTATCTTGTCGTTCTTGGAAAACCATTAAGAATTGTCATAGAATCATCTTTCAGTTTAAAACCGTTTCCCCTTGTCCTATCACTATCAGACAGTGTAAAAAGTTGGTCAACCTCCTTTTCGTAAGCTCCCTTTAGGTAATGGAAGGCTGCAATGAGGTCTCCTTGGAGCTTTCTCCAGGAATTAGATATAAAGCTTTACTGAGACAAGAAGTCTTTTCACCACCCTGAATGAGCTTCCTACCAGTCTTTTCTCATTGTCTAGGGGGTGTCTAGAGATTATAAAACACATTCTGCTGTTTTTTCAGGACAAAAAAAAACCAAACAACTTTGACCATTTTTCCATTCTAGAGGAAAAAGTAAAGACTCCTCCAAGCAGATTTAGGAAACCTCTGCCTACAACCTTCACGTAGGATGTTTGAGACACATTCAGATCTTGTTCTGTCTGATTTAGATTAAGGATTTAAATGTCCTGTGCCCCAGGTAGCAGCCCAAATCACCAGGTGATGGCTGGTGAAGGAAGAATGGGAGGAAGGAGTACTTTAGTGAGATTAATTCAGTGACTAACTGCAATG
Organism: Penelope pileata; assembly: GCA_013396635.1. Classification (NCBI taxonomy): domain Eukaryota; kingdom Metazoa; phylum Chordata; class Aves; order Galliformes; family Cracidae; genus Penelope; species Penelope pileata. Next base: position 73,718 of record WBMW01012089.1, on the reverse strand, counting down.
GAGATGCCACTCTTGTGTTTGATGCCACCATCTCTTCCTCATTCTGGGACTCACACACAGGCTGGTTTCACTCAGCTTGTGGGCTCCTGGCACATTGCACACCCAGTGCTTGAGTCTGACGTGGCGATTAAACTTTAAACTTTGATTTAAACTTTGCAGATTGAACCTGAATCAGTCTATATTGTCAAGCTGGCTATTCAGCCATTTATAGTTTAAATAGCTGCATGTATTACTTGTTAAATTGAGGCTCTGAAGAGAACCCACTTTGTCCAAGAACAAATAACTAGACTGGAAAAGAGTATTTCAATACAAAAATGATTGTTTCCAAAGTAATTTCCATTCTGGGGGAAGCCAGAGTAGGATTCTGATGACAGCAGCAGGAAACTGCTCAAACTAGTTAAAAATGAATTGAAAATGTTTCTAATTTCTAACCCAAAATCTCACCCTAGCACAGGTTAAAAGCTGCAACCCAAGAGGGGAGACTAAGGGGCTTTCAAAACTGAAATAATTAGGGTAGATTGCATTCCAGCCCCCTTCCAGCTTTCCCACAATACTTCAAATCTCCACTACTCTTTCAAGCTTTTCTGGACCTCCAGCTCATTGCAGTTTTAGATTTATTTACGGAAAGGTCACAAACCACATCTTTTGGACAGGATGTTACCAATTGCCTAGCAAGTCCCATACCAGTAGAAGAAAGGCTTAGTGGTTGAGACCAGAAAAGAGAGGTTTTGTTACTTTCTTCAAGCACTGGGTTCAAGCCAAGCAGAGTTAACTCAACTTTTCATTATTCTCTCTTGTGCCTGCTTCTTTCCAAAGTCTTTGCCAAAAATGTGAGAGGATGTTATACCTACAGGTTAATTTATTTCCTACAAGGACCCGCTGAGATTCAAACCTCTATTATAAATCTCAAGCTTAAAGTTTAATAAAATACACAGGAATCTTTTATGTTATAGAAGAATCTCCCAGAAACCCGGTAAATAGCATCACACAGTTTAATCCATGGCTGTATATTTGCTAAGATCAGATCATTGCAGCCTCTGATCAGCTGACGATAAAAATTTGATTTGAATCACTCTTAAGTACATGCCTAAATATCTGCTGAGTACATCAGAACATTGAACACTACACTTCTGCTGGCTTTGTGAAAAAAATGGAATGGCAGGTAATATCAAGGAATTTTTTTGACAAATGCAAAGGGCCAGAAAAGATTTCCCAGGTTAAGTATTTTGCATTCATGAGGCCAGAATACGGAGTCTGTTACCAGGCATTTGCATCCTCAGAAAAGTGTGGTGGGGACTGTCACAGTGGACTGAGTTGTTTCAAACAGAATCTCAAATATCAGGTGATAACAGGGTAGGACATTAATAACCACAGCCACAAAGTCACTTAAGAATCTGAAGTCCCAACATCTTCAGCCTCAGCTTAAGATCCTGAATTGGAGCCAAATTCCCAAATATCATGGCTGGTTTGATCCCATATCTCTGGATGTTTTGGGGAAGATTAATGTATAGCTGGGTGAAAAATTCTCTCTCCTGACTCGGAGTTGTGTTTTCATTGTACATCTTGGGATTTCACAGGTCAGACATATCTGTAGTTGTATACGCTCCACAGCTTTTCTGACTGAAAAGCACTATCCAAACATGAAAGAGCATCTTGTTAATAATACCTGGGGCTCATACTGCTCTTTTCACACAAAGATTTCAGCCATGGATTGGCAAAGACTTTTTAAATTAAGTATTCTGCTGTGTTCATGTGACTTATTTCTCAAAAACTCCAAGGCTCAATATCAGAGTCTGCCTGGGAGATCAAGAGTCAGCTCTCGGTCCTGCTGCTTTCTTCTTGTACCACCTTAAGCAAGTTACTCTGCCTGCTTATGTCTCATCCCTTCCTCTATAAAACGAAGAAAAGGATACTTTCTTGCTACTTACCAGCATTAGGTCTTAGTTAACAATTTGATTTGTGAAGCCCAAAGGAAGGAAAATAAAATCCAGCTTGCTGCTCGGCATTCTGCGGCTGTGCTCATTCTACAAAGGGCAGCAGCAATAAAAGATTAGGGAAAAAAATGCCCAAAGCAGTGGAATGAGAAGATCTACTTTAGGAAGACAAAATGCAGGCCCTTCCAAGTAAGTTGATGCCATTTTAGCATAAGCAGTTTTGCAGAAGAAAACTTTGCCTCCCCTAGCACAAAGGTGGACTGAATCAAGCTACCAGGATTCACGCTCACGTCTTCTTGGAGAAAAGATATTTCAGTCATCCAGCTTTCTCATCACTCTGTTGCCATAAGTGTATAGGAGACACATAAAGCTTTCTGTACCATTTAAACATTCTCATTTTGACAGAAAATTGGATGCTATGACATGCTGCCTTCTAGAACAGGTGCTGTCTATCACCTTGCTGCTAATCTCTGTGATTAGTGACCTGCAATGTAAGTCAGCTATCAAAGCCCACCTGTCCCTTTTGCTATAAGCGCCTCCTAGCATATCGGTTTGTTGTGTCACACTCTCTTGTCTGGTTTTTGATTGATGGAAGTTTGTCTTTTGAGCAGTGACTCAGAAAATAAATCATTCCCCTTGCCATTCATTGAGTGCGATTCTGCAGCACAAAGCCGGTGTGGTTAATCAAAGCTCCAAAGAGCAACAAAAAGCAACAGAACCGAGAATGAGGAGGATAGATATAAAGGATAAAACATAATAAAAAGGATTATTTGGGAGCCAACCAGAGCAAAAGCAAAATAAAAACAGCTGCAAATCAGCAGTGCGCTTACTGCACCAGAACTAGAAAGTCAATTTTTTTGTTCCATTTCTCGACACATATGCAAGGATATGAGAAGAGCCTCACATCTCTGAAAAATATAACTATGTTGAGAAGTCTGATTTTACACATTTTGGCATGGTTGTAACCCTTGTCATTGGGAGTTTCTGAGCTGAGTAAGCAAAGCTTGAAGGATGCTTCTGTTGTGAATTGTATTCCAAACCAGCTTGTGGTCCAGCTGGTACTGTACACACAGAGGGCTGTCACAAATAAGAATGGTTATTGTCATTAATTGTCTTGGAGAGAAAAAATGTGAAATTTGATATGTTATGTAAACAGCAGGTTGATGAAAGAATCAAACTGAGAGAGAAACACTGCATCATAGGACAAGGTCTTTTTCAAGTGGAAATGGCTCAGAACAGAAAGATTTTGTGTTTTATGGAGCAATCAGGATTGAAGGAATGGACAGCGTTAGAAGCCTACGTTTTTTATAAAAGTCCAGAAAGTTTATGGAAAACTTTTAAATTATGAAGAGCAACAGTCATCTAGGGGCAGAAAGAAACTGGTGGTTGAGTTTGTAACTCGAATAAATGTGAGTCTGTCTATTCACTGTGTGCCAGAGAAGTCAAAAAAATGTGAGGTGTTGATGGTATGGATGAAACCTTAGCACAAGTGAAATCAAGACGCCAGGAGTAGCAGATAAAAAATAATAATCTATCAGAGAGACAAATTCTCTGCCGTTGCAACTCCATTGATGGTAAGGTGTTCAAGCCATCTGGGACCTTGGCCATAAAAAGGAGATGACAAGAACTGCATGTCCATGGAGAGATGCTGGAAACTTACTTAAGTCAGTTAAATGCAACAGTTCCTCCTTAAAATTAAAAATTAAAAAAAATAAAACAACTTCATTGTGTGTTTTGGGGGTGACCTTTCCAGTTGAAAAGTGTCTCCTTATAAGCAGCGAAAGGGAGAGAAAGAAAGGGCTGAGGAGAGTTAAATTTATAAAGACATGAATGAATTGGGAATTGAAGGACTGTTGTAGAGGAATGTGTATATGAATGGTGCAAATTTACAGGGCTATTTTTGATGAACTGTAGGAGGAATTTCAGTTTTTCAGCACCTTTCTTTACAAAAAGAAAAACCTTCATCTGGTGGGAATTCAGTCAATTTCCTGATGTTTTTTTGGCCATTTCCTAAGTTGCAAGGTTACTAATGGTAATTACAGACCCTGTTTGTACCTTGTGGCTCTAACTGTGCAGAAAGGTTTTCTTGGCACATGTACCTCTCCTGCTAGAGGGTTTGTAAATGACTGGCCCTTGGTAGGAATTACTGCAATACTCAAGAGCAGATAGAAGTCCCCTTTCCTCATTTCATTCTTGTTGAATACAGTAACCACATTTCTCACTCAAGTTTTGTTATCTCCAACCCCCGTGATAATAAACCTCAATTTCAGTGTTCTCTTACTACAGCGTCCTTATGAAGCAGCCTGTTTTATTGAAAGGTATAACAAACCTGCTCCTTTTGAGGATTTCACACAAACAGAGGTGGCATAAAGGAGATAAACCAATTCAATAACAACTGCAAATAAAAAAAAAGTCACAATTGTTCAAACAAAAAATCTTTTGATTTTTATGGGAGGAAGATAGTGCTCGGAAAAACAGTCAGATGCTCTATCCCTTATACTTTTCTGCAGTGTGAAGGTATTAATAAGCTTGATTCAAGACAGAAAAATTTCTACCTATATTTGATAGACCTCTTAAACAGTATTACTATATTAAGCAGGTCCTTAGAGAATTTTTCCTCCTTCATTCAGGGCACAGTTTTTGTAGTGCTCAGGCCCTTATTCTGCAAAATTGTTAACGTGCATAAATTTTGGCTGTTGAGCAGTTCCATTTGCATTTAATGTATTGAATGTATATAGTTCATGACTGAAAATAAGTCAGAGAGCTTGATGGGTTTAAACACATGTTTAAAATCAAATGGGTGCTCAAATGCTATGCGAGTGACTTAAGTAAAGCTCATTTATGACATACACTCCCAATCCTTCCTTTTGTGTTTGGTAGTTTCTATACGATTTGCTGACAAATAGGATGTGTGAAGTTGGTCTGCTGCCATCACTGGAATACACTGGGAGAAAATTCAGTGGATCTTTCTAAAGTAGCATCTTAATTTCCAGGAAGACTGCCACAGAAACGGTACAAGTGTCTGGAATTTGGTTCTGTCACTGCGAAGTTTCTTCTGGAGGTTAAAGGAACAACACCAAGTGAGCACTCTTAGTAAAGGTACAGTTGCAGAAATAGGAACAAGAACATCTTTTTCTCTGCCCAACTGGAGGTGTATCTCATGGCCATCCTGCAGCTCTTGCATCACAGAACCTCAGAATCACAGAATGGCTGAGGCTGGAGGCACCTCTGGGTCCTTCTGGCCCACCCCTGCCCCAGCAGGGACACCCAGAGCAGGGTGCCTGGCAGCCAGGCTGTGCCCGGGCCTCTGGGCCTGGCCCTGGGCACCCCTGAGCAGAGCCAGGCTCCATCCTCTCCCCACAGGGATTTCTGGCCATGGATGGGCTCCCCCTGAGCCTCCTCTGCTCCAGGCTGAGCAGCCCCAGCTCTCTGGGCCTCTCCTGACAGCAGAGCTGCTCCAGGCCCTGCAGCGTCGTGGTGGCCCTGCGCTGGGCTCTCTCCAGTATGTCCAGGCCTCTCTTGTGCTGGGGCCCAGAGCTGGACCCAGCACTCCAGGTGTGGCCTCATCTCTGTGCTGAGTAGAGGGGAAGAGATTCCCTCCTGCAGTCTCTCATCACTTTGAAAATACGTTACACTTGTGTCAGACAGCTCAGCAAGTGAGAAATTTGTAATAAAATGCTGTCCTCAAGACCCTGTGTTACTATTATGAATTGTAGAGTACCAGAAACTGTGCTTAGGGTCTTCCATTCCTCACAGGCTCATAGTCTGGAGAGCCACTAGTGTTGTGTTACACCACACCCCTCTAAACCAACCTGTAATATCACAACACCTCTTACCTTTACTGTTGTGCTGTAGCTGTGTTGAGCTGCAGCACAAATCCAGGATGTAGCATCTGAAGTGAGGCTGGGGCTGGGATCTAAAAGGTGTGAAAGATCAAAATTTCATTAGCACGGTCAGGATTTAGCCTTTCAAGAGGGAAGTACCAGCAGAATGTGATTCATTCCTTGACAATGTGTTCCATACTTATTTCATATGAAATAAAATGAGGACTGATAGGTGCTTTCCGTTCCTCTTCCTCTCTGTTTTTAAGTGCTATGATAAAAAAGCATATCCTGATATGGCATTCAGACACACAAGTCTTGTTGTTTTGCAGTCAGGAGGGCTCAGCTCCCAAGAAACTCAGTCTGTAATTGAAGATTTCTATGTTTGGTTTGTGGGTTTTCTCAGTATTTTCCCCATAAACAAGTTGAGATATTCAAGAACATATTTTACAATCTTCCTGCAAGTCATTGACTTCTTTTTTCAGTGCTTTCTGTTGCATTTAATAAACTTACTGTGAAAAGACAATTTATTTATTATTTTGACAAAAATACTTTTAACACATGGTTTATTTCTGGTATCAATTTTCTCTGTGTGCAGATGTATGCTTGCATGTCGGTGCCTATACACAGAGGTTTCCCACAGGCATAAATCCCAGGCCATGCTGTTACATGAAGGAGAGCACTATCATTTATTTGCACTTCCTCAAATTCTACTAAGTTCTAATATATTTCTAGCTGGGTTAAGAGGAGCCCTCTGAATACAAAGACATTTTCATCTGATTACCATCCATATAACACTCCTTCATTCCCTCTTTCTTCTTTCCTCTCTCTTCCTGCTTGCTTTCTTAAGTTGTCTCCCATTCTTTAGTTCATTCCTTCTAAATTCATGACGTACTAAAACACTTAAAAGCGTAGCACAACGTTTTCCAAAGCCTTCCATGTACCCAAATAGAGACATTTCAGCATGGCCGGGTTTCCCACAGGTTATATGACTGATGTACAGAAAATATGCCTCCAGGAGGTGTCTGAATCACTTCCTGTGGAAATAAGACACAGAAAATCACAACCAGTTTGAAATGCCATAGTGTGAGCCCAGTTCAGACAGATGCAGGTTTCTGCATGCATGTGTCCCATTAGCTGTTGTGATTAGTAAAGTTGTGAGTAACACATAATTGAGACTTTCTTTCCATTGGTAATTATTCTAGGAGAGTTTTCCTGCAGTTCATTAAGTAACCTCTCTTTTGTTCAGTGCAAGAATGTATAAAAAAGGCAAATTAGCCATCTGGTGCCCAAAGGCATGAGGCCAGGTCCTACTTCTTTAATTTTCTCTTTCAGATTATTCCATTCTGACCACCACACAGACGTCATTATTTTAATGTTGAATACTCAGACAAGAGTGCCATGGATGTAAAAGAAAGGAAACCGTATCGATCTCTGACTCGGCGTCGCGACACAGAGCGCCGCTACACCAGCTCTTCAGCTGAGAGTGAGGACAGCAAGGTTCCCCAGAAGTCCTACAGCTCCAGCGAGACCCTGAAAGCTTATGATCAAGACTCCAGGTTGACCTACAGCAATCGGGTCAAAGACATGGTGCACCAGGAGGCCGATGAATTCTGCCGAGCAGGTGAGCACATCTAGGCGGGTACTGCTGTAAGCAGTGTGGGTTAACCACACAGTGCTGAGAGCCAGGCATGGTTGGGTGTCTACCCTTGAAGGACTATGAGGCTAAAGCAAGATAAAATGAAAGAAAGCAAGTAAGGATGATCTGTAGCGTTTGACACAGATGTGGGATGCATGCAAACTGATGTCCTTAAGTGAGATACCACTAGCCTGTGTTCATTAACATTTACTAAAAGACATTCCCTAATTACGTATATTGGGAGTACTTTAACTCATATTCTAGAAGAAAGGTAGGGGCTTTCTTATATGTGTGCATCTGCAACAGCCCTTTGACACTTCTCACTGTGAAACCAGACCCAGTGGTTACATACTGCACAATCAATCTCCATGCGTACTGGTATTACACAGAAAATCTTGGAAATTCCTAGGCAATCTGCTTTAACTGTCCCTGCTTGAGCAAATGATGGACAAGATGACCTCCAGAGGTCCCTTCCAACCTTCACTTTTCAGTGATTCTAAAGTCTCTGCCTGCTCAGAGGTCCTTTATGCTATGTCATGTGTCTGCTCTATCATGAAGGAAATCAATAAGGATCTCAATGCAAAAGACAACCGAAGGAGAGTATCACTTTGATACAGCCCATCTGAGCTACAGCAAAACCCAAGAAGCCTTGAAGAAGTGGGTCAGTTGAACTGCAGATGGGCTGAGCTATCCTTGACATTGCAAATGGCTTGCAGGCTATAGGTTTGAGATAGGGACATAGTCCACTATTAGAGGGAGGGTAAAGAGACACTTTAAGGACTGTTGGGACTCTATTTTGTGAATATGGGTCACAGAAGCTGTGAAGATATGGGGGTACATGAGTCCACATGGACTCCAGAGTCCTAATAAAGACTCCAGATATTTTCCTTTTCATTGCTAGCCTGAAGTCATCACACTTACGTTCTTGCTGCTGCTGTTGCCTACATGAGGTCGATTTCTGGCCACTGCTATAGTCTCATCTTCATTTTTCTGTAGAGACATGAGTAACTTAGTTCAGAAACCAAGCAAGGTTTCACATAAATTATTTTTAGAAGTCCATCGAGAAAAGCATAAAATGGCAGAGCGAATCAAATGGAATAGGCAGCATTCCAGACAATGAACATAAAAGAGCTGACCCTGACTGCTCTGAGCTCACCCACTGCAGTTTGGAGAAGCTGATTCCCCAAAGGGAATGCATACAACTGCACAAGTTTAACTTGGGGGCTGCTTAATTTCACTCTTCAAATACCATCTTGCTGTGGTTTTGGTGCAAGGCACATCTTTCAGGCATTCACAAGAAAAATTACTTGCAGAAATCTCTTTGGGCACATGGTCTTGGTATTTGTGTTTCAGAAAAGTTGCAGCAGGCAATAATTAACAAAAGGGGCAGTAGGTGGTGTAAGTAATAGTTTGCAATCATAAAAGGATTTTCCTTCTTAGCAACTCTGAAGTTCTTCATCCTCTCTAAGAAATCTTAGAAGTTATAAAGAAAGGGAAACCTTTTAGGTCATTGAGTTTGCTCACTTCATACAATATATTCACCATGCAGGATAGATTTGAATTAGTATAGGTCAGCGGTTTTCAACCTGAGGGTCTGAGGCCATGCAGGTCTATGGACTTCTCCTAAGAAGTTCACAAAAGATAAAGAAGAAAATCCTGTCTGTTGACAGAGAGCATAGATTTGTTATACAGAAGCTTATACTTCCCTGGAAAAATTTTGTGGCATACTGAAAAATGTTAAAAAAACTATGGTCTAAGTGGTTGAAATTGATTGAGAAGTTAAGATTAACCATGTCCGTGGTCTGGTTCTACTTCTGATATATCACTCATAGATTTTTCATTTTATAAGTTTATCCAGAGAGTCCTAAGACTGTCCAGAAGAATGATAACAATTACTCTGGACTTTCTATGCCAAATTTTCCCCTGGCAGAAAGCCATGAATGGACCTCATTCAGTGGTGTTTCTTGGTCTAATGCCAACCGAAACCAAGCCTTATTAGCTTGCATGACATCAACAAGGCAAAGTGAATTTCTCTCCTGAGCTGGTTTGGAAGGCAGAGGAGGGAAACATTTCAAATTGACCAAATAAATTCAGTAAATAAACAAGTCAGCATTTAAATGGTTATAGCTAGACTGTGAGTGCCAGCAAACGTGCAAGTCAGCACAGGAAAAAATAGACCAGATCTGAATTAAAAAGTCTCAGATATTTATTATCTTCCTTTTATTGACTTGAGTTCTTCCAGCTTAAAAGGCAACAGTGAGCATAGAATATGAAAATCGATGCATCTCCTGCTGTTTATTGCAAATAAATCTGATTTTCAGTTAATTGTAGCAGTTATTTTTCATAATTTATGAGCTGCTGTTACTGGAGAATATCAGTCACACTGCATTTTGATGTGTCAGATGATGTTGAAAGTGGCTTCTTGCAAGGCAAGGTGGAGCTCACCACTGGAGACTCAAACATGTAAGAAAAACCAAAAGATGATCTTCTCCAGTACTCCATGAAGGATGGTTTAAAAACTATCCACCTTTGCTCAGAAGTCAAAACTGGAAGTAAAGAGTGGGGGATACTACTTGCCTTTGTAATTTAGGTCAAGTTCATTTGCTAACTCATGCCATGGAGTAGTAGAGGATGTTCTCTCAGACTCTTTTGCAGCCAAGTCAAATGGATTAATCCAACACAAGTTTGCATTGTGCTCCCTAAGCTAGGCTCCAGGTTTCAAAGATGTGTGAGCCCCAAACATCCTTATCTGTCCACTCTGTCTGAAAGCTTTAATCCTTTTTGCTCAATTAAGAAGGTGTGAAGTGCATGAATTTTTTATATAGTTTAAGCGTTATCAACTGCAGATCCATAAACAGCTCAACCATGGTCATTTCCTCACCATGAAACAGTTCCTTCTCCAAACTTTATATGGAAATGTTCTCCAGTTCCGTTATTCACTTTGCATTCAAATATCTCCTCTCTCTTCTCTATGAGCTGCAAAGCCAATGGAATGAAAAAGTGTACTGAAATAACAGCTACTTGGGGCCAGATGATCATTTAGGGCATGTGTGCTATAATGTGAGCCCTTCCCCACACAGCAGGGCACAGGCACAAGCCAGAGTGTTTCCACAAACATGAAACCAGACGCTGGAGAAGAAGAAATCTGACTGTTTCTATTGGATGCATGATTTCCAGCATGTGACATTTTACAAAAACAATGAAAAAAATAAAAATAATAAAAAAAAGCAAATGCGAGGAGAACCACATGCTTGTGTGGTTTTGGGAAAGGAGAAAAGTATAACTCAGTGTTGGATACAGCATTGAGTTTGAGGTCCAGACATGATGAACGAATTTTGGTAATGAATAGATAAGAACTTTGCTATTCCAATCTAGATTGGAGCCTGAACATTCCTGGAGATTATGTTTTGAAATTCAGCTTGTAGAAACATGTCTGAGCTGCAAACACTGCTCTAAAACTGAGTCTGGGGCCTGTGCATAAACTTGGCAGGTTGGGCTCCACATTTCTTTTGATTGCAGGGGATTTATTTATTGAAATAATGGGAGGAAGCCAGCTAGACTGATTCTGATCACTGGAGTTGGTATTTGGCCACAATCCATGGCCTGATGCCTCCTACTGGCTATAGATAAAGTTCCTTAATCCACCTGACCGAGGCATTCCGTAACAGGAGTGGGGCTCATTGTGCCCTATAAACACACAGAGCAGATAAAGGCTTCCACAGGTAGCCAAAATCCTTTAAAGGCATTCAGGGCTGCGAAATAAAAGCATGCATTAATAAAAATATGTGGATTAAAATGGAGCCACTAATTGCTCTCCCCAGCTTTCTCATGCAACTTCCCGAACAAAGTGTGCTAATATTTGAAGACTCCTTCACATCGATTTGGTCTGACTATGAAGCTCAGCAGGTAACTAGACATGAACTCAGGAGTCATTTTTCGGGTTATATTTTTAGTCAGCTAAACAATTGCATCTATTTGCAGCCAAGTAATCTCTGCTGTGACTGTGTAAGAATGAATGGCTAAACTAAGTCATGAGTGGTCAGCAAAGGGAAAGTGAGATCACCAAAGGAAATACAAATCCCCAATAAGTAATTTCAGTGTTTTCAAGGAGCAGAACTCATTCAAATTTCCTTCTGTAGTAGAGTTCCCAGGTGTATGGTAGGTACTTCATGCCTCACTTTGTTCCCAAGTTCACTTTCTTGCTCTCCTAAAAAATTCTACCATCTTTCCATCCCTCTTTGCTTTCAAATACGATCATTCTATGGAGTAAATCCTGAGTTTTTGTAAGGGACAAGGTTCCAGAGGCAGGAATCCAGCTGCTTTTTGGTCTTGGCCTAGTCACTTGGTCTCCCTTTAACCACCACCATCACAGAAGAGGTGAACTGTTGGTGTGATGTCAGGACTCAAGAAGATGCAGGGTCACATCTGAAGACAGGAGATGAATGGTTCCATTATTGACATGTGCTACATGAAACTGTCCCATGTTAAAGAATAACCAGGCTGGATGCTGTGTTTTCTCCTAGGAGCCAATTTCTCTTTGCGAGAGCTGGGTCTTGAAGACGTGACGCCCACCCATGGGACTTTGTACCGGACTGATATTGGGCTGCCTCACTGTGGTTACTCCATCAGCGCCGGCTCGGATGCCGACACGGAGGCGGATGTGGTCATGTCACCTGAGCATCCCGTGAGGCTCTGGGGACGCAACACCAAATCCGGACGCAGCTCCTGCTTGTCGAGCCGGGCCAACTCCAACCTCACCCTCACCGACACAGAGCACGAGAATACTGAAACCGGTAAGTGACGGCAGCGCATGCAATGCAGCCTCAAGCTCTACCAGCAATGCCTCTTCTTGCCACTCCACCTTAATCTTCCTTAGTTGTATTTTTTTTTTATCAGACTCAGTGAAAATGCTCTTCTAATAGCCCCATGTCATGGCCTTTTGTACTGTCCTACGGAGTGTTTGTTAATAAACTGCTGGAGAAGCTCCTACTTATTTATCACAGCGACAGAGATCATTAAGCGGCTGTAATACTTTCTCTGCTTTCTGTAGCGACCTTTCAGACAAAAAGCATTTAAATCTCCCCTCCCCTGGCCGATGCTGCTCTTATCTTTGCTACAGATTTTCGGGGCAGATAATTTCCTTCTTTTCCTCGCTGGTTCCTTGACAGGAGCCGTTTCATTTATGTAAATGGGCTGACTGCTCTCTGAAGGAAAACGGCAGTGTAATATTTTTAGAAGCTTTTTTCTTCATGAGAAATAAAAGCTGAAGGTCACGGATTTTTTATCTCGGCAACTTTGCATCCCCAGCTGCAGGGACTCCTGCGTGCCTTTTGTAGGTCCTGCAAACCTTTTGGTCAGCAGTTCTGCCAGGCAGAGGAGGAAGGAGAGAGGATTTTGATTCAATTGCAGCGTGACCCAGGGGTTCACACAGCCATATAAGCCTTTGCACCTTTAATTCAATTATGGCACAGCCTGCTTCTTAATATAGCCAAGTCATTGGGAGCTTGAGCTCAGCACTGAAAGCTGATGTGAAATGACTGCATGGCTTGTTCTCTTTATGCTTTTTGCCACAGTATTATAGTGACAAATGATGATAACTTTTCTTTGGGAAACCATGACACAGTGAGACATATACCACCCACATGATTTTATGTTTAACTCCAACAAAATTACAGTAGAAGCTTATTAAGTTTCTGTTCAGTGAAAATGATATATTAGGCAAAGTTCAAAGATAAACGACCTTCTGTTTAAAGGATGTATAGAATTTTTTTTTAAATTATCTTTAAAGCATTTTTTTGAGTTTCTCAAAGTAGTAGTATCTTACAGGATTTTACCTGTTAGAACAGGCAGATAAGCAGTGCTGGAGTTTAACATTTTATTTTCTAGCCTTGTGTTTTAATTTAAAAAAACATTATGAGGGTCAATTAGAGTTTGTGCACTCCCAGTAAGTGACTAGAAAACCCAAAACAAACACCTTGCACTTACATCTTGTCCTTTTGTAAGCAAGTCACTCTCCTGTGCTTTTTATGGTGGTATATGAGCAGCCGCGATCCTATCCCATACATTTTACTTTCTATGCCTACTAAGAAAAGGAAAGCACAGAATTTTAACTTTTTTTCCTCTCAAGAGAGAAGAATTACATTAGCTGACAGAGTCTTTTTCACCGGTTTCAGTAATGCTATCTCCACATGTGCTAATGTAACTTTGTACCTACAGATCACTTACAAATGAAATTATATTAGCAACAACACATTAGCAACAGCACATGCCTTGAAAGGCTTTGCTGAAACTAATAACTGAGGCAGTAGTACTCATGTCAGAACAGAGATGACCTTCAGTTCCTCTTCCCTTAAACTTGATGACACACTAACCATTTGTTGGACCACCTTTTCTTAGCAATTAGAAAAAGGAAGACAGCAAGATGGAGAACATACTCATAGGATTTTAACTGTTGTACAAATATGGAAGTTTCTTTGGCCCTGAAGCATTTGCTCTTAGATATTGAGTGTTTTGAATGAGAAAGGCTAGATCATACCCCAAAACACAAAATCTGTATAGTATATATAGAATCTAGAAAGAGACAGTGACTAGTATCTAATTATTCATATTGACATAAAAGTGGTGGTGGAATGCAAGGGAAAATATTACAACCCAACCCATGCTATTGGAGAGCTTGAGCTGATACTTAGACTTCACTGGGAAGATATCAAAAACATCAGCCAGATTCAGGTCAGAAAAACTTTCCCAGAACTGAGAGAGACACATAATTTTAGTGTAGGGATTTAGTTGAATTTAGTGTATGAAAGTATTGAAATAAAAGGTACAAAGGAAAAGGAAAAGAGGGGCTAAGGACAAAGAATTAAGTCTTCAAAATACTTTGGACATTTTCATTTTGTAATGTCTTGGCATAGATAAAGGAGTGACAAATATTTGCAAACAAAACTCACACAACCCTAAATGTACCATTGGAGAAAATAAAGTCGGGGATGCACTCAAAAATTGTATCTTGCAAATAAGAAGGTTGCTCTGTTTCTGCACTTCACACAGAAGCAGTGCTACTGAGGGCCCTCCACAGCTGGCTATCACATAGGCTTTTTAAAGAAATCCTAGATTTATAGGAGAAATGTTTTCAAGACGACGTGAAATTTTGCTAATGGCAGCATAAAGTAACAATGCTATGACTCGGTTTACAGGATACCTTTATTAGTCAATATTAATTGTTGACAGTATTGATAGAAGTTATAGCCTTTTGGTGAAGTCAATATGGAGCTTTATGAACCTGCCATCAATAGAAGATTTTATGAGACCCATTAAAACAACTTTTCCAATGAAGGTTAACGTCAGCGATTTTTACGTTGTTCATTATTTATCCAAAATGAATAATCAGAATTTACCTCTGATGTTTCTAAATCCAAAGCTGTCGAACCGCAATTCTACGGAAACATTCATTGTATTCTTAGAAATTAAGACGTACGACTCTCTCCAAAAGCAGATTTGCTTTTATTTGAGGAGTGGTGATGCCTCGAAGGAAGAGATATTCTTTTCAGTAAGTGCAGCCACAGTCCACCCCTCTGTCTTTAAGGAAACCTATTAACTGGTCTGGTTCCATGGCATATTATAGTCCATAAATCACTTGCACAGGCAGCTGTATTGAAAAAACATGTGATGTTTTATCTAAACTCCTACTAATTTAGGAGTGTGTTTCCACTGAAGTTAGCCTGGGTCATAACGCTAGCATTGCCCTGAGATCAGTTCCTGAACATCCAAAAACAGCCCCAATGGCCTCTCAGTTGGCCAATGCTTTTTGTTCAAAGTGGATGCTCACTTTGCAGAAAAATGGAACAGAGGAGATATCTTACTGTCTTCTCCAGACTAACGCAATCACTCTGTGCTGCCAATGTTGCTGGCACTTAATGAAACTCAAAGGTTATTTTGCAGTTTGACCATCCAGACTAACCTGAAATGGTGAACTCAATATATATTAAGAGTCCAGATCCATGCACAGGGAGGCATTTGGGTACTGAATGTCCAGAGAAGAATTTAGGAGAACTCTTTCATTACAATAGTTTGTAAAGCTTCTCAGCAAGACCAATTCAAACAAAAGATCCTAAGGTGGTCATTTGGATCTGAGCCTTGCACTGAACTAACTGGCATTACCTTAGGTAACCCTGAACAGGTTTTGCACTGAGCTAGCAATTATTTAATATAGAGAAGAGCACAATGAAGAACACAGTAACTGTCTTCCAGAAATTGACTTATTATGCAGCAATTCAGACAAAACCAAAATACTTCTAATCATAAAGTCATCATTATAAAAATACAGAACCACAGAATAATTTTAGTTGGACGTCACCACTGACAGTCTCTAAGCTATTTTCAGCTTAAAGCAGCACTAACTTGAAGGTTAGATCAGGTTGTTCAGTGTCCTAACCAGCTGAACTTGAGTATCTGCCAGACTGGACAGTCCACTAACCCTAGATCTCAGTTTTGGTGCTGATCATTCTCATTGTGAATATCTTTTCTCCTTGGAGGTAGTCAGAATTTCTACTGCTACAACTCTTCCCTCCTCAGCATGCATTTCCAAGAACAGTCTTGGAAGGGATAGTGGAACAGTGTATATCCCCACACCTAAAACAGTTAAATCAACTGTATCTCCCTTTGGCCATCTCTGAACTGAACAAAGCTACCATGATCTGCCTCTCATCATGATTTTTTTTGTCCGTAGTAGGCACTGGCAGAGATAGTCAAAAAAGTCTGGAAACTTCAATTCTAAAAGTTTTGAGGTGTAAACCAGAGAAAAAGCTGCTGGCAATGGTCTAGATTGGATGCTGCCTCAGTAAGAGCGGTTGTACCTGCCGGCATCTTGAACATTCATTTCTCCACTTCAAATAGTTTGTAGCGTTGCTGAGATTTCTTTGATTTGAGGGCTATGGAAAACAGTTCAGACCGGGTTTCGAGAACCTCAGGCTTTTGTATTGTCCCTAAACAGGGGTACTCCTAACAGCTGTGAAGATGTATGGCGTTTGTGGATAAGTACCTATTAAAAAGGTTCTATCTCCCTCTGTTCTATAGGGAAGGTCATACCCTACATCCACCAGCATTATGAATCACGCTAAGAGTCACCCAATGGGTCTGAACGTGAGAGATGGGCAAAAAAATGTTGGTATTCCCATACAGAATACATTCTGTTCACCAAAAACAAAATAAAAACTAACATTTTCGTGTCTACCTTCAATGTGATAAGGAGCTAGCTGGTTTATTCAGCACAGTTGCTTCACAATCACCGGCAGAATCATGTTCTAAAAATGCATCTTTGTGAAAGTAGAGTTGTAGCCTTTTTTTTTTTTTATGAAAAAAAAATAGGACAGTTTAGTTCTTGGCTGTTCTATAGAAGCCAAGGTGAACTAAATATTCAATTTCTTATTAACCTGAGTTTAGCACTAATTTCCACCAAGGTACTCAGCTGGTTAAATATGAGATGGAGCAGAAGAGAAATGGAGCAATTTCTTTATTAGCAGGACAAGTCAGCAGTGATTAATGCCCTGTGCATGTGCAGAGCAGAGCTGATGTTTCTCTTTGTCGTCATCTCCTCTTGGGAAGAATGTGGGCAGTATCAAGAGGCCAGAAGGATCTCACAGACAGGATGAGCAACATCAGATGGCTCAAGACAGTTCATCCAAGCTGGAGACAATATAGAATAAATTGCTCAATTGTGACATATTGTGTAAAGAAGTTATGGCAGAAGTGCTGCTGAAGTGTGGAATTTCTTTATCTAGCAGATTGAGAGATAAGTAGAGATAAACTAAAATTCCAGATCCAACAACTACAGGAGCCAAAATTCAGGCTGAAAGACCATCACTGATAAATTGTCCTGTGGGTCCTCCTGAGAAGAAATAATTCAAAAAATATGTAGGAAACATGTTCCTGCAGACAATTCTACCTGCATTTCATGTGTGCAAAAAGAGTCAGAAGGGCATTGCTGGAACTCAAACTTCCCATGAACCGGATGCAGGTATGATCAACCCATATATTTCCACCACTCATCTGTTGTTTGCCTCTGTTTAGGAAGAACAGTTTAATCTCAAGGTCCATTTGTCTTTGGCATCCCCTCTGAAGTCACCAGTCAGCCCCAAAAGTTGTATGGTGACTATAGCAATTCAAACACTTACTCACTTGGTGACAAGATTAAGAGTACCAATTCATTTTACTTTGCTGGACCCACATCCAACAGAGAGAAATAATTTTTCTTTTAGTCACTGCTGTCCTGGGGTGCATTTAAATGAGCTTTAAAACTGTCAAGAAAACAGCCAGCCCAATATCCAGCCTGCTCTCTGAGCCTTACCAGCATGACTACAGAGGTAGTGAATACGTTTTGGTTAATTTTTGCTTTCCCATCAAATAAATTGTCTTTCTGGAAAATTATCATACGCTTTTGTAAAACTGAACTGTACTGGCAATCAGGAGCTGGAAAGCTCACATGATAGCTCTGCCTGTTCTACCATCACAGACCCAACTCTTAGCCATTTAATTGACATAATACATGATTTAAAGAACATTTCTTGCAGTAACCGCCACACTTTCTGATTCCACACTGCTAAGGCCATTATTGCTGCTGGAAGGAGTGCTTTAGAAACTGCATAGGAAATTAAGACTTGATAGAAACGAACGCTCACAGAAGATATTTAGAAACATGGGGGCACATTACAGCAGGAAATAATGCAAGACAAGATTTTCAAGCAAGGAACACCAAAGAAACGATATAATTTTATTTCTCCTGGGTAGTTAAGAAGTCTAACTAATTCTTCCACTTATTCTGTTGTGCCTGATATAGACCTCACTGAAGCTTTTGAAAATTCCTTTTGCTATCAGCAATGGTAGATCAGTCGTATGTTGGAAACCAGCTGCTTTGGAGAAACAGACCTAGTAGCAGCAAGGTATAAATCTCAGTGCTGTTGTTTAAACATGGTTTAACAACTGCTCACTGCCAGGATTCTTGTATACATTTTGGCTTATTAAGTCAGAAAACTGTCCTGATGATCAAGCCACATGCTGCAGAATTTTATCAGCTTTTTCCAAATATTTTCTCTTTTTTTCTTTTTTTTTTTTTTTTTACAATATCTAGGGGAACATTAGGCAAATGGTAACTATTTTTGTATATTTCTCTTGTTCTCTTTGTTCATCTGGAGTTCACCTTCCTAATGTTATCTGTACATGCTACCAGCAGCCTTCCTAAATAGCTATGAATCTCTGCACAGGAAGGATTTTTACTCAGTCTTCTTTGCATTTCCTTCCCTGTTTTCCAAGCCACGTTGGCCCAAACTACTGGCTCAAACTACAGTTCCATATATCAGTGTAATTAGCAGTGCCAGAATTACTGTGTAATCTTAGCATTACAAATTATTTGTTAATACACTAGTTGATAATCCATGGTGACTTTTCTTTTTATTACCATGTTTTGCTGAGTAATTTCCTTTCAGGCTTCATATACTCTATTGTTAATATTGTTACCGTGGTTGCAGCAATGACTTTTTTTTCCCTTTGAATTAAATAGTGCATTATAAAGTACTTCCAGTAAATGAGTGTATGCTTCAGACATGCTTCTTCTGCAAATCGTGTAGGCATAAATATGATACTCAGTCTCTGGAGATTTTAGAAAAGAGATTTAAGAAAAAAAATCATTCTTCAAAATAGATAAATTTTACAAAAGGAATGTGCTATGAGCTGTATTTTCTTAAGTTTCCCTTATGCTTTTTGCGTAGAGGATGACAAGAATAAATTAGAATTTCCAGGTCAAGATCAGGCATCTGCTGGCTGTCATCTTTCACTTGCCTCCTATCAGTTGTAACCTTAATATTAACAAGATGTTTCAGCTTGAAACAAAAATTAGCCAGAACCCTCAAGACTAAAAATCCATCATCAACTGCAGAAGACAGAGAAAAATACAAAAATGAGCAGCAGATCCAGAAAGGGATTTTCATTAATCCCCTTCACTGTTTCATTTCCTTGAAATTCTTGCACTCTTCCTTTCCATTTTGATATTACGTTGGGGTGGCTTGGATATTGCAACCTGATTGCAACTGCCTTATGGAGATATTCAGAGACCTGATGATCACTTGAGATGTGAAGGTCAGCGAAGGAATCTGCCTTCAGGCCCTCCAACCGTAAAGGTACTAATGTTCCAATGAAGAATATTAGTCCTGAAAAGGAGTCCTTAGCTACATGACCATCTGAAATGCTACATTCCCCAGTGAAAAATGGCTCCCTTGAAGGCTGTTATGTCCTCCTTTCTTGTGATCCACCTTTCTAACCACTGACATCTTTGATGACGGATTCCTAATGCCTCACATTTTCTGTCCTCTTTTGTCCTTTTCAGACTTTAGACCTTAGATGTTTCTTGACAGTGAAAAGGTGAGCTACCTTCTCACTTCTTCACGAGAGTCTCAAAGACTTTTACCCTGATGGGATAATATATTCACGAGGTTTAAAGTAACAAATCCTTAATGTCAATTAAACCCTTTCCATTGGATGTAAAACAGCTTTTCAAATTAGGAAAGAAGTGAATAGCAACATCTCCCAGGCAGGATTCAATCCACTCAAGAGCTGAATATCCCTTTGGTACCAGCTAGCGCACTCCAGGGACCTGAGAGAGAGCCAACAGCATCCATGCTTCCAGTTTAGGGAATGAAGGTACGTGGGATTAATCTCAGTTTTATAACTCAACTGCTGCATTACTGAACAGTATCTTCATTTTATTTCTCAGTGAAAGGATTCCTACTGATTTCTGAGGCTAAGTTATCTCATCACTGGCCTGTTTGCCTCTACAGAAAAAGAAGTCTTTCCATGTATTTATTTTTTGTTCCCATACAATAGGCCCCATAGATAACGGGGATAATAATAATAGATAATAATCTATTGCTGTAATCTGCATCTGAAGGGATGCTGACATTAAAACCCTTCATAATAGTATTCTGCTGCAGTGAACTGCAGTTCAGTATAGGTTAATGTATAGGTTTCACATTATTATTATGGTGATGATGGTGAAGACATTAAGCAGGAAAATAAGGCCCAAACTCCATAAACTTATTAAGAGCCTGGATATTTTGGGACATGGCAGGTAGAATATCAACATTAATAGGGAAGAATTCACTGTTCTTTTCAATTATGCTGTTAATTCCTGTCCTTTCCTTCACCACTTTAAACTGCTTTGACATGGAAAATTTTTTTATGGAAAATAATTGCATTTAGTAACGTTGCTGGTGAGCTGCCAAGTATTCTGAAAGTAAATCTGTGCTTTTTTATGCTCTTTCCAAGTGCCACAAATAAATCCTTTTGGTGTGAAATACTCTAGGGGAAATACAGCTAGGGTCAGCAGAAAAGACCTATTGCTCCTTAAATAAAAATACTTGGTTTTGGGATGAGATTCGTGTGCCAATGCCAATGGGGAAGGACTAAAGCCATGGAGGGAGATTTGTTCAGGACACTGAGGGGCATCAGAGCTGGTGTGAACATCTGTGCTTGGGGCAGGCTGGATCTGTACCTCGACGTGTACTTGGAGCAGGATTTTCCTTGCAGGGCCAGACACTTGTTCCACCTTAAGCAAATAATTGAGCCCTCCTGGGATGGACAAAACAGAAGCAATGTGGAAAAAATCAAATGACTGTAGGGAGAAATAAATCAAAACAAGGAAAGGGTGAAGGCTGAGGGCTCAGAGTGGTCTGGTATCTACCTCTGTGGTCAAGGGATCTGTGCCCTGCAGAGTTAAGCCTGCTGGTGAGCACGGACCAGGGAGACAGGGGTTGTTTTCCTTTGCCTTTTCCCCCTTTTCTGCTTCATCTCAGATGCATGGGAGTCACACCAAGCTGCAATGTATAGGACAGGTAAATATGCCAGACCAGCTCTTTGAAGAGATACAACACTATTTCCTGCACAGGGGAAAAGGCATACCTGGCTTTCTCTCCTACTTGGCATTTCCAGATGCTCATGTTTGTTTTTCTGAATTCCCCTTTGGACTGCTGTACCTACTTCTAAGTCCAGAATACAGTGTTAGTCCACATTGAATCCAGTGTCCTCGAGCACCCCTCAAGGTATCATGTTTTGTCTTCAACAAGGATACATCTCCACCCATAAGAAGAACGAAGTGAGAGGGAAGAACATATTTTGTTTTTACCCATGCCTGGAGGTGTGCACTGATGTCCAAATAAAGGAAAGCACAGCTTCTGTCATGAGAATTTGTTCATTAAAATCTCATTGCTTTATTTCTCAGAGGCATTTGATTAACTGTGAGGCAAAAAATGCCATTTCATTCAATCCAGGGCAGCGATAGAAAATGCAAGACTGCCCTAATTCTGCAAAGTTTTCAGTGTTTCTTCAAACTGCCCCTAAAAACTTTAATGCCCTAAGGCAAGTTGTTCTTTTGTTTTGTCCTTGCCACCACTGACTGCTTTGAAAAATGCATATAGTGAAAAGGCTTTACTAATAATGCCTCTCTGGTGTTCACGTAGATTAAATATTTTATAAACATAACTTTATTATGGCCGAGTCAAAAGTCTTTGCCATGTGTGTCTAAATAATGCAATGACATTTGGGCAGCAGACAGTATAGGAACTGGAGAAGAGCAGCTTTAGGGTGGGCACTGGAGAGCAGCTCAAGAGACAGAATCCATGGCTCTGCTATGGACACTTCTTATCATTGGCTGTTTCACTTCATTTCTCTTTCTATAATTCATTTCCTTGCTTAAAAATGAAGATTTTTTTAATTTTTTTCTTTTATTTTTTCCTTTTAAGCGATGAAGCCAATTATTTTCTAATAAGATGTATGTATATAGCAGCAAAGAACTCAACTGTACTCCACTTCTGTCCAATAATGTGAATCCTCAGCCCTTAAATATTTAAAATATTGTCACAGGCAGCCCCTCAAACATGCAGTGAATATCTTTGAGGGAGGCAAAAAAACTGCTTTATGCCTCTTCTGCTGCACTTACTGAAAAGCTGGAGAAATGAATTGCACGACTGTGAGATGGAGAGTGTCAAACAAGCAGTGCAGCGTGGGCCATTATACCAAAAATCTCTCCGGGAGATCACAGAAGCTTCCCAGGTCCTCTAATGGTCACCCACGCTCTTGGAACTCACTGAAAACAGAATGCAAAAGGCTCAGAAATGTGCCATCACAGCATCCAGTAATGGCTTTTTTCTCCTCTCGCAGCTCTCTCTGCAGGAGAGACCTTTTCATGCCACCCAGCAGCGAGCGCAGCCCTCTTCTTGCTGCTGCACTTAATGACCTCCAAAGGGCTGCAGGGTTCCCATGACCAACTTCAAACGTGGCAAAGCCAGGGAAGAGTCGCTTCCTCAAAGGGAGAGCTTTGTGTTGTATTCAGAAGCATGCTCTTTGGTTGCTGTCCTGGTTTGGTCGCTTTCTACTGGGAGAGATAAAAAAACATTATTTTTTTTTTATTTCATTTAAGTTAAATACACATTTACTCCTTTGACAGAGAAACTACTAAAAATGAAATCGGGAATCGTGGCAGTCTCGACTAAGGCTTAAATTCAGAATAATCACTTAGGGACTTGTAAATCATTCTCAAATCACTTTCAAGCTGCTGTGTCTTAGCTGCCAAAGTTTTAAGGAAAGTCAAAGTCCTGAGCTGAGCAGGCACCCACACCAGTCCATGGAGGTGCTAAATCAGCTCCTGACAGTAATTGCTTCTTCTGCACCTGGAAAGGGAGATTTTCTTCACTTTGAGTCATTCAAGTAGATCCGCTCAATGAGCATGTAAAGAAGCGAGAAATTCAGCAGCAGTTGAACAGGAGGGGAAGGCCTGCACAAATAAAGCTGGAGGGGAGATATTATATTATATATAAACTGTATTTGAAAGGGACAGTTGGTTTAAGAGGAGCCCAGATGACACCTGTCCCATGTCCTTGCAGGGGTTTGCCATCCCTGCAGTTATGCCACAGTTTGCATGATCTGACTCTGGTTTACACCCCAAAATGATGTGATTTAAAGCCTGTCCTCAAGGACAGGGTATCAGTGAGGTGTGATATCTCATCTCCTTTTGGTGCTCTCCTGTGGGATGCTGCTGTGCCACACATACTTCCAGCGAGAGCAAAGCAGCAAAAATCCCACCCAAAACAAAATCCTCTCGATTTGGATGAAAAAATGGTCAGTGACTGAGGATGGGCTATGAAAACACCTGGAAAATGTTTAAGTCAGCATTGCCAGCCAGGCAAAAACATTGCTGAGTTCTCTTGGAAATGTCCCTCTGTTCCAGTTCCCCAGTGACAGCCAACACACTCTTTGTTAGTTCCAATTAATTTTCTGTGCAAGACTTATTTTCTTCTTGTATATCCAGTAGATTCGAGCACTTTTATTATACATAGTCTGAGAGGAGGGGGGTGAAATTATAACCGAGTTCCAGTTGCCATTTAAATGAAGCTTGACGTAAATTCCAAATAAATGGGAGGGGAAAAAAGCAAAATATCCAGCAATCATCTACTGAATAAGAAATCTGTTGTTCACCACTTTCTCTTCATAAAAATTGTAAAAAGAAATCTGAATAAATACATGCTAAACTATATAATTGCTGAAATAAATATGTATAGATATAGGATATTCTTTGATTTAGCATAAAGAAGCAGCAAATTATACCAATCAGTGAGAATGAACCAGTTTTAAAAGAAAATAACTGAAAAGCACAAATGCAAAACAAGATTAAAACTGATTATTTAAATCAAGATTCTCTGTTTGCTGGTTTAGACCATGATTACAATTTAAATCAAGTCACCCTGCCGTGAATAGTTTAGGGACAATGATTTCTCCCTTTTACGTTATTTGGAGAACTGATAGCATTAAACTACTTGCAGGACTTGGATGTCCCAAACCTCCATCTCCAGTCATGTTCTTTGCTTGCTTCTACTTCGAGCTTAGGTCTTTGAAACAGGCAAATAGCAATCCTCATCTGAAAGAATGCAAATCTGGAAACCCACACAGTGTCTCTGGGATTTTTCTTTCTTTTGGGAGCCCCAGAAGGGAAATCAAATTGACACACAAGTGCAATCCCAGAGCCAGGCTGTGGTGCTGATCTCCAGTAACTCAGGGGCTGGAAAAGCAGCCCTAATCCCATGTTAGAGTATTAAGGGATGTGACTCCCTCTCTCCTAGGTACCACTGCTTTGGGTAATTACATTCCACTTAACAAAACTCCCTTTGCACCTGTAGTTGGATGGGGTGTTTCTCCTTCATTAAATTGCTCTGTTTTGCTGCTCTGCTCTACTGAGCAACTGTTAATGTTCCACCCCAGAGGTGTCTGCAGTTCAGTGATGGGTGAAATGATTAAGGCTAGCAAAGCACTTGATCACTGGGAATGAAAGGTGCTACATAAACATACGCCATTAGTTTCATTAATGCTCAACAAAGCAAACTTTTCCTGTAGCTGGTTCTACTCCTCCCTGGTGTTTAATACAACACATTTGCTCTAGGAGAGATGGTAGGCAAATGCAGCATGTGAGCAGGTTGCATTTTTCAGATTTCCTTAAAGGTGCTTGTTTCCCAGACTGATGATTTGTCCCAACCTAAGCTAGAGGACTGACATGAAGTGAGTGCTGTACACTCTTACAGAAATCCTTAGGAGTGTTTATCTTGGGCTACTTCTCAGGAAAAACAGGGCGATGACCTTGGGAATTGCAGACAGCTTACTGTGGTGTTAGAAGAGTAGAACTCTTGGCATCAGTCTGCAACCTGAAGAATAGGGAAAGGGCTAAGAGGAATTCCACATGATGGAGTTACAGAGAAAACAGCTCCTCTCAAGCAAACCAACCTTCTGTCTTTAAGTGTAAGTTTGGTTGATAAAGAGAGGTCTGCTTACATGTATGCAAAGCCTTGAGTTCCGCATGACATTGGCTCAGGCATCTGGATAAAAGATGACATAGACATTTATGCAAAAAGAATATAGACATCTTTATCTATAAATTATATGCTTAAACCAGACTTGCTGTGATACACAGCAGGGGAGGAAACCTGCTCGCCTTATTCCTCCCAAGGATCAGTGACCCTAAGCCCCACTGGAATACTTTTGGCTGTTACGTGGCCATGAAACATGACTGACCCTGAGGAGAGGGCTCCTGAGAGGAGTCTTTGCCGTTCCTTCTGCACAGAACCCCTTCGTCTGGCATGTTGCCTGCCTCAAATCTTGAAAAAAGTTGCTTTCTTTGGTTGTTTTCCTTCTATTGGAACTGTGAGTGGGAAAAGTAGAAAAACGATGAACTCTCAAAATCTCCGCGTCTCCTATTTAGGCTGAATAGGATATTTTCATAACTGTGTGATGGGGGTCATGTATGTTGGCACAGGGATACCTTCTTTCACGTGAGCTGGTAGCAAATAGACTGGCTCTCAGGTGACTTTCGGATTATTAACCTTCTTCCTGCTCCTGTTAGTCCTCAGGATTTGTGTGAATTGAAGCAGCGTCCTGGTGAAACAACAGTGGTCAGTACTAGCCCTTTATATAAACCGAAAGTATCAGCTCCAACTTTTGACAAAAAGAAAAGAAAAGAAAAAACAGGTAAACAAAATTCACAAGCAAATATGCTGCTACATTAATTGTTGGACAGAGTTTCATGGACTGAAAGGGCAGACATTGGGGCTGTAGGTATTGGAATTCAATAAGATGCTTTTCAACATTTTATTTGTTATCCAGAGGAAAATTTAAACTAATGGCTGCTAAAGTGTGTGGACATGAAAATTAGATAGAGTAATAAAATATATATATAAATCTCTAAGGGCAGGGCCTAAACAGATGCAGCCTAATGCAGGCAGATGCAATGACCTACAGCTGTACAAGTAGAAAGCTGTTGAGTGCAGCAGGGTGACAGCCTGGAGGTGTTGGCTCAGTAAAGAGCCATAGGACCAGGGTGAGCAAGTCTCCCAGCAGCATCTCGATGTGATGCTCTTGGTGTCTTTCAGCTTGTGAGTGGATGTCTTGCTGGAAGGCAAACAGAAGGAGCAGGACAACTGGGTGAAAGCAGCTGTGATATAGAAGAGTTCAAAATAACTTCTGTCTGCAAACTGCATGACTATGCAAAAAGTCACTTTCCAAAAGTATATTTGAGAAGAGATCAGTGCTTTTTACTGATAGAGATGTTTTACCACCTCTGACCTGAGGCTTTGTTTGGAAACCTTTAGGAAGAACCACAGTATGGACTCTGAAACAAATGCTGCCCCCAATCATTTTTTTCTCAGTGGTCCTGGAGGCTTCCATGCTCAGCATCAGATTATGGCTGGTCACATCCATATGAGTAAGAGAGAAGATTCAGGAAGTGATTCCAAAGACAACCTGGATGCTAGAATCTGTTATTGACCCTGAGCAGCATCTGAAAAGATTCATATTGCAGTAGACCGTGATGAACTGAATCCTCAGACTTCTTTAAGTTCTTTTCTTCTGGTTTGTCTCACTGTAAAAAATGTTTTCCAAGCCTTTAGTGGTCTCAGATGCTAGTCCTTGTTTATCACTGTCCTCCTTGAATTGGATTTGGTTAATTCATTCTTGGCTTTGTCTAATGTTCTTGCAAATACGTTTGAATCTGTCAAGAGAAGAATGTCCATACCACAGTAGAGACAGTGAGATGTCAATATTCCTTTTCCCCAGCAGACGCAGAGAGCAGATAGATTCTGCAGAGGAATCACTCAGATGCTTTCCTGGAGAAACTAGGTAAAAGTCCTCTCCCAGAGCTGCTTCACAGATTGATGTCTTATCAATGGTGGCATGTGGGGGTTGAGAGGATAGGAGGGACAGATGGCCCATAAGGTTCCTTTGAGCTACAGCCAGATACAAAGAAGAATTTCTGGAAGAGTTTATTTCCTCCTTGGACTTGATCAGGGTATTGAAATTCATCCAACAGACTGTAAAGCCTTTCAGATTCTAAGAAGAAGACATAGATCTACAGCCTCATTATTGCTTGTTCGGCTGTAAAACAAGGGCTAGAAGGAAGGAGGGAGACAATAGAGGTTGCTTCCTTCCTGTGTATACGAGTTCCTCTCCAACTGGAAATTTACTGATGGAGCTGTTCTGAAATAACTATTTCAGCATCACTTGTTTTGGCACAAGTGTCTGTCTGATCATTCTGATACTATGTAGGGAGTTACTTCAAAATGAATATTTCCAAATAATTTTCCAGGAATAATTATATTGGTATATTGCCAAGTCTAGATAAACCTATGAATAGGATTCCAGAATAGAATGAAAAAAAAAAATAGAAAAATTAACAGATTCTTTACTTACATGTTTTTTCACGTATGCAGACATACCTTGGACTTGCAAAAATCCTGTCTGAAAAGTAGTTATTGACTCTGATTTCCAATAGTTTGAAGTAAGAGTGTTAGAAATTACAGAGAATTCAGAAGATTGCTAGGAAGGGAAGGGATACTTACAAACTATCACTGCGTTTGGAAAGCTGATACAGAAAGACAAGGAGCAAGTTTGTTGAGATCCTGTACATCCATGTAGTGAGTTAGGAAGTGATCAGTAATTCTTTTCATTATGACACAATCTGATTTTTAGGTGGTCTTGTTGGGAGCCAGGAGCTGGACTCAATGATCCTTATGGGTCCCTTTTGACATGGGATATTCTGTGATTCTATGACATGCCATAAAGCCTCTGAGATTTCACTCGAAACCACTGAGATCCCAAACTGCTTGGACAAAAGAGATATAAAAAGAAAAGCTTGACTTTGTTTATGTCTTACTGAAGGTAGTTCATGGTGTCTGGATGCATGCCGCCTTCATGAAAATGGAATCACATATTCTCTCTCCTCTGTTGCATTGAACGCTTCAGTACGAGGCCCTTTCACCGTTCCACTCCAGCCCTCGTGTCAGTCCCTGCAAAATAAAAGACATGACACTGTTTGGGGACCATATTCCCTGTAGTGACTGTACGAAAGGTTTCAGAGGTGGGTGGCTGCAGTGCCTGTTTTACAGAGCTTCAGGAAAAAAACTGTTGCATGATTTAAACTCATCCAGTATCTTCTCAGCAATTCCAGTTTCCACCACTCAGATTTTGCATTCAGTATCTTTGCTCAAACAACTCTATTTCCTCTCTCCCTTTCTTCACCTTTATTTCTTCCTGATGAGCAATTCAGACAGCAAACTGTTCCTCTTCTCCGTTCCCATCAGTGACTCCATTCAAAGTCCTGCCCATGTTCTTATTTTCTTGGCAGAGATATATTCAGTGAAAGCATTTGTTTCTCTAGCAAGAGAACAAAAATATCTGCAAGCAAACTCATTTCCCTTCCGAACTGCTTAGGAGAGTGGTGCTGGGAAGGGGGAGGAAAGTGCTTTGTCAAGTGTTAGAGGAACAAGAGAGACATCTTCTCCCCCCTGAATTCCCCCTTTTATTATTATTGGGAGGACTCTGTTAGTGTCTTGGTTCCTTGGGGACCAGAAACATCTTGAAAAGATCTTTCACACAGGCAGATAGCAAACTCACTGCAGAGCTGCATCAGAAAGGGAAAAATTACTTGCTAGTAATGATGTTTATCGCAATCCTTCCTCCCTTCCCAGCTCTACAAAGGAAGCTATCTCTCATATAAAGGCCAAATCTGTTTCTTTTTTTTTCCTAGCAAACTCCCTATTGAGCAAATTCAGTGCACGTAAGCTTGACTGATGGCGATTTTACCTAAAAAGTGAATTGAGGGAGACCACAGAGTGGGCCAGGACCAGTAGGATTTATTTGAGATAGACCTGATCTGATAACGTACACCATAAGAAAAAAAAAAAAAAAGGGCCAGGTTGCTCCTGCTCAACAAATTGGCTCAAGTACTGTTCCCACAGCTTGGCAGAATCAGCAAAGCCCCAGCCAGATGTCAGGGGGACTTGAACTTCCACCAGACTGAACTCTTCAGATGAGTCTGCTCAGCTTTTCATCCCACCAGGACAGGAAAACACAGTTACATGGCACCATCAGTGTCTGCTTTGAAGGAGACTTTGATTTCCTCTGCTCTGCATGGCTGTTAAAAACCTCACAGTGCTTTAATTTGAAGATTGAGACAGGTGGTTTTTATCCTCAGGTAACTTTTCTCACCGGCAATGTATAACTAGCATGGAATCAACTGGCTGCCATCAACATTGTAGGCATCCTCATCCTAGAATAGTAAATATCTGTAGCCACAATTCATGAAAACTAAACCTCATGAATCTGGTGCAAAATTGGGGCGTGCAAAGTGTGCCTGCATGCATGCATGGCTGCAAGCCGAGGTGTTCTATTGGGATGTGTTTCCCATCCTGTTAGTTGTGTCTGCTTTATGCTGCACGCTGTGTCCACTTGGTCATTGACAACACCGGGACTAGAGCCCAGGGTCTGACATACAGTCCCCTGAGTCTCCCCAAAATGCTGCTGCAATGCTCAGAGAATAGGAAGTGATTCAGCGTTACTGACTCCAGCACTCACAAAACGTTGGTGTACACCCTTAACATCACCTGTCATAAGGATGGAATTTATGAGACTGGGAAAAAGTCTTCTTTCTCTGATTTATTGAATTCGGGGAAAAGGCACCTGTATATCAGCTGCCTTCATCATAGATGAGAGAGGAAATGGTACTCCAATGTAACTGCTAATGAAAATAGAAGCACTGCTTTGTTTGATTAAGGTGCAAAGTAAATGACAGCCTTAAAGAAGGTGTCCACTTAGTAGCATTTCACATAATGTCTCATTTTATGATGATTGAAATATCAAGGTCAGCTAGGTTCAGATGCTGAAAATCTTGTCAAAATAGCAAGAATTAAATGCAGTTTTCCTGGAGATGTTCTCAAGAACAACTAAAAAGATTTAGGTGCATGCATATGAAAAAATTCCAGCTAGCTGCAGAGAGCAGAATTCTGGAGGATCTCCATTTAGTCTTCACTGTCCCCTGTCTGGATTTTTTAATAAACATCAGAGTGCAATGGATGAACAGAAGGAGCAGGCATATAGAAGAAAAATCTGAAGAGGTCAACTTTATTTTAAGAGAATGCCTTTTTCAAGAGAAAGATGTTTCTGCTAAAAATATATATAAATATATGACTTTTTAATAAGGGTATGTAGTTCATTACCCTCTGCAAATTAACCATATCTAATCACATATTTCCTAAAAAATAAAACAGCACATTGCATCTGTTAGGCTTCATTCAAATACGAACCAAATATGCATGAGTACTGTAGTATAAACTGTTCCATCTGTTTCTATGAATGTATAGTCACGCTGGTCACCCCCCCACACACAACAGAAGGGTCTTTTGCTCTTAGCATCTGTCTCCACTGAAGAGCTGGGTAACTGCATTTCGACTGGGAGTAGCCAAGCTAGTGTAAGAGCAGCACTACTGTAAAATATCTCCTGAATCTTGGTGTCTGTGCTGCTGTGCTCAATTGTACGTGCATCTTTCAGATCACCGGCGGCAAATCCTGTGGTTTTTAGCACTGCTGTAAAGCTGAGCTTCATCCTACGTTCTTAAAGAAACTGTAAAAGAAGTTGTCTGTCCTTGCTGCAGATGTGAGGAGAATTGTGGGGAGGTGCTGGAGGACAGGCATTACTGGAGAAGCACAGTAGACAATGGCCAATGGCAGCGGTCAGTTTTGCTGCCCTGGGTTTTGTCCTGTATGTACTTCTGAGCAGCTCACTTCAAATTTATCACATTGCCATGTTTGAGTCAAGTGGTTTTGTGTGTGGCGGAGAGGAGATTTACAAGCAAATCTGAAGCTGCAGCCAGGTTACCTTTGTGGGGAAGACAAGACACTATTTTTAGAAAGCAGAGATTTGCCATTCAGCTTGTGACAAGGTCACCGCTGTTGTCACTTTCTGCTGCTCTTTCCCTATGGCCTGCACATCCAGCACCACCACCTAAATTACAGCAAAATCAGAACAGGCAAGGGTTCGCCAAAATCAGTTCCCACTGATGAGTCATTAACCAGTCAAATACAGCCTACTCCTTGATGGGAAGGAGGAATTCAGTTCATAGTAGGAGGCATCGAATACTATAGTGTCCATAACAGGGACAGTACTGGTGCATCTCCAGCACTGGAAAAAAAGCCAGTCTCTTTATAAATCACAGCTTCGTTGGAATTCCCCCTCTTGCTCATCAGGCTCCAGGATTTGTCTCCTAACAAGAAAACAATCTGTTTGGGTTTGCGAAAACCAACAACCAGCTTGGAGATCTGGTCCTAGGCCGTGGAGAGATGCAGCACCCAGGGACCCTGAGATGACCCTGGTGCAAACAGAGCTGTTCAGCAGAAATACAGTCACTGTCATTGCCCAGAGCAGTTAGTTTTGCTTTGAGGACCTCAGCTAATAATTTGAGAGGGCACTGTGCTGTATTATATATGTGTGCTGACCTGATAGTGAGAGGTGCTCCAAGTCTAGCTGTGCTGAGCAGAGTGGACACATCCAGAGACTCCTCACCCCTCATCCAGGTTGGATGGGGCCCTGGGCAGTCTGATCTTGTGGCTGGCAGCCTTGCCTGTGGCAGGGGGGCTGGAACTGGATGATCTTTGAGGTCCCTTCCAACCCAAGCCATTCTGTGATTATATGATTCTATAATTCTACGATATCTAGACTCCTTTCCAAGACACTTTTCTACCCTCCAAAAGCACAGCTCTTTTGCAGATAAATGCGATCACTCCTGTTTTCTCCAGTTACTGTCTTTATCTATATTGCCAGCGACACGGCTATCATAGTTATTGCATTTACGACTTATTCCCATGCAAATAGAATCCTTCTTCCCATGGCCTGCTCTTCCTCCACTAACAACACAACAGCAGACAGCATAAAGACAGCATCACAAAACACCATAAAGTCAGACAGATTCCCTCAGTCGTGACAAGACTACAAATATCATGGTCTGGAATAGCAGCAGTGGTGGGTGCACCTCGAGGGCTGCGGGCCAGCTGGGTCTAGCTGATGGAGAAAGGTGCCACGAAGAGAGATTTGTCCCAGCTGGCCACTGGTGCCAGTGCTGTCGTTTTAATTAGCTGTGTGTGTATATACAGATACACAATACACACTGTACCTCTTTATCTGCAGGATGGGTTCACTAAATATATGTCAACTGAAATTACTTTAGAAGGAGTCTCAGCACTCAGCTCCCCACCTGCTTCTCTGCGACAGCTGCCCAGGCTCTGTAAAACACGTGAGATGAAAGCACTGTAGAGCTACAGCACGGTGCTATTATTATATCTAACAGATGAGCAATCAGATCTGAACTGACCGGGGACTGAGCATCTGAAGCAAGAGGAGAATCCTTTGGGGACACCGTTACCATGAAAGTAATATAATTCAGTATTTGTACTAGTGACTCTGAAATTTAACAGCAGTCAACCTAGTAGCAGCATCCTCTTAAATATCATCTTTCATTTCTTAGCAAACAGCAATATACTATAACAACATTAGGACAGGGAAAGGAGGGGTACTGCATGGCAAGCAAAGAAATGTGCAGTATGGCCAGACAGGGGAATAGAAACTAAAATCTTGGTGAATTTTTGGGCATTCTAATAAACAAGAACAGTGACATACTGGGCTGAGGGTTGAGCTGAGCCTCAAGAAAAGCGTAAATAACAGAACCCACCAGTGAGATGGTCAGGGCAGCAGCATTTAGCCACAGATCACAGCCCAGCTGATACCATGACACCATGACACTATTTTCACACTTGGCACCCTGCGAGGTGGAAGACAGACTAGTAATATGCATGGAACAAATCCAAGTGGGAAAGCCATCTTAATAACTGTGTGGTGGGCATTCGGTTCATATTCAGAAAAAAAAAAAAATAGAAGAAGAAAAAAAGAAGTCTGCTTTGACCATTAAAGACAGCTTTAGGGAATGAGAGAGCATAGAAATAAATGAAAACAGCTGTCCAAGAGTTTGTAAAGCTTTGGCGTGGTAGTGGAAAGACATTGCAGCTCTTTTTTAGATTTTGTTATCTTTTTAATATGCAAAAAGAGCAGCAGGCTATTGATTAGCCTTACATTGCACTGAACTGATTTCCTGGACAAGCTCAATATCAATAACTCAAAATCTGGGAATAAACCAATAAACATGGACTGCAGTTGACCTTAACTGCAACCTTCACACTATCTCTGTGGCAAAAGGGAAAAGCAAGCACTGAAGATGATAATGAAAGCTCTTGTTTTAGCTCGTATTAATATGCACAGCCATCAAACACTCTTCCTGCTAGATTTTCATTTCATGAGCAAATTGGATGAGACTTAGAAGATCACAAGGTGAAATGCAGCTTTTGACGTCCAAGTGTCTCATGTCTTAATAACCCTTTGCAATGATGGCAGAATGCCATAAATAAGAGTGTTTAAAGGTAGTGGACTTAGAGTCATGGGACTCAAATTCTCCTTGTTTCAGCCATATATTGTGCCAACGTGTTCAAATCTTGATGGGCTTTCATTTCCTTCTTCGAAATTCCGACTCTAAGCCTTTCTCTTTTTTCCCCCTCATGCTCTGATGAACACGTTCGATAAAGAAGAATTTAAAGTGAAATCATTACCAAAAAAAAAGGCAATTTGGATGGTTATGGCATAGGGGAGCCTGGGATTACTAAGTAGTCTATCTGGGCTTCATCCATCACATGGGGAGGAAGGCAGGGAAAGGACATGGTTGCAGCCTCTGTATCAGCCAGGTAAACAACAGGGGGGGAGCAGAGGTCTTTAAGCCAAAAGATTATGTTGGCACAAGAAAAATGACAATGAATAGGTCAAAAATAAATATACACAGGAAACTAGAAATTTTCTAACTGTTTGAGGAATGAGTTCTGCAATTTCTTCCCACTCAGTTTAGACCAAAAATTAACCAGTTTTAGAGAAGAGTATTAAGACAGTTTTGAGGAAGCTTCTACGAGATGGTGCTCTTATATTTGAGGAACAGATCTGCTGACCTTTAACATCCCTCTTAATCCCAAGTTCTTCTTTTATTTCTGCATCATCCAACACCTGTGGTGTCCTGTGCAACATGCTAGAGAGAGCTGTGTCAGCCAGGTCATTTCTTCATACCAGCAGACCCTGCTTAAAAGCACTGATAGTTCACAGGGCCAAGAGCCGTGGTGGTAGGAACCCAACAAAGATGTGCTGTACTTGAAGACTTTCATCTCATGCAGGAGAGTAGAGCATTTGTTAATTGCAAGCTATTCCAGACAGAAAGGATGGCTCTGCACTCAGCATAGGAACACAGGAACAAGGAAATTCAAAACCAGCTTGAAATCCATCTACCCGAGTTATCTTTTCTGTTTATGTATTTTTACATTGCTACAGAATCAAGCCATTGAATGAAAAGTCAGAGTCCTGCTGGGCAAAGTGCTGCTCATTTCACATTAAGGAACAGTCCTCCTCCTAAAGGAATTACAAAGATTGCCAGAGAAAGAGGCCATTGTCCCCACCTCGTACATGGGGAACTGCAACAGGGCATCATGTTAGTGCCTTACAGTTCTAAAAATGGCCTCAGCTAGGGCCCTTGCAGGCCAAATCTTACTTTCAATTTCTCTCAAAATAATAGCAATTGGGTGTGAAGTCTGACACAAAAAAAATGGTCATTTTTTTCAGTAAACATGTAAAAATGTTGCTGTTCTGCTTCTTACATCTTTTGACTTCTGGACCCAACCTACAACCCCTGCAGAGTATTTCTCTTCATATTTGGTCAGCTGTCAGATCCACTTCTGATCTACTTTGGGAGGGAGAAAAGTGAAGGTTTTTAACGTACCTCCATTGGGCAGAGCTTCCTTGCTACACACTATGCAATTTAAGAACTAAGGCAAAAATATGACTCACAATTTGCCTGTCTAATAAGGCTTTATTCTGAACACTTAGTATTTTGTGTTCTTCCCACACTATTTCAAGCAATCTAGTCCGTATGTTTTTATTTTCCTCCCTTCATCATAGATGTTCTCTGCTTAATGGAATTACCATCACTCCTTGTGACCTTTCTTATTTAGCAGTGATGGCTTCGTATTTATACCTAACATTTGTCCTTAAAAGTTTTGACATGGGATAAGAGAGCAACACAATTAAAACATAATATTCTGCTACATGATGATAATTTTCCCTCATTGGTGAACATTAGGAAATGGCATTATTGTAAAGACCCAATTACCTTTTTTATGAGCATTGTATATTTGGAAAGTAATAAAACAGAGTTATAAAACTCAGATGATTAGGAATCTCAGAGATGCTTTGCATTTTAAGAGGAGGGGGGAGGAATATTCTTTTAATTGCATCTGAGCACAGCCCAACCAATGATTAGTTACTTTCAAAGCAATAAACATTACCTGGGAAGCAATAAAAGGAAATGCAGGAAAGTTACTTGATGGATGATTCCCAGAAGACATAAGGCAGAAGAAGAGAATGTGGTTTAGTGGTTAGAATAACAGCCTAGCAGTCAGGACTCCTGCCGTCTCATCCAAGCTGTGAAGATGACTTACTAGATGCTCTTGGGTTCAACATCTTTTTTTACCCAATGTTAAATTGGGTCTAATAATACCCAAGGAACTGATAAGAAACTAAACACATGTTTATTAAGATTCTGAAAGTTGGGATAAAATAAGTCATTATAGATACAAAATATATATGGCTGAAAAACGTGGAAAGTATTTTGTTGAAGTCTGACTATGCAAAGCACTAGCACAA
The DNA here is from genome assembly GCA_013396635.1 of Penelope pileata. Lineage (NCBI taxonomy): Eukaryota > Metazoa > Chordata > Aves > Galliformes > Cracidae > Penelope > Penelope pileata. The sequence continues at coordinate 37,691 of WBMW01012089.1, read as the reverse complement.
GTGATAATGGACAGGACAAGCTCCAGACATCTACAGGTTAGAAATCAGTTGCTTAATTTTATCATGGGAAGGACAAAACATTTATAATTTCTCTTATTGGAGAACTTAATGAAGTTTCATCTTACTTTCAGAGATTTTCATTATGTAAGCATTGGTCCTACAACCTGAACCTCATTAATGCAGTCCTCCATCATTTTCTCTACCCACCATTGCTCAAATTCCAGATTCTTCTTTGCTAACATGATCTGTCATGGTACAAGCTGAGTAAGAGAGCAGAAGAGCCCAGAAGAAGGGCATGCACAAGTTTTTAAGGCAGAGCATCCTTGCAAAGCATCCTAGAAAGCCAAAATCAGAACAAGAACCATCTGTGCTTCATTACTGGCCCAGGAACTGCACCACAGCAATTTTCAAGTGGATGGTTCCAGTTAGAACAAATAGGAAACCTCAAGAAATGAAGAAAATATCCAATGTTTTTACATACCTTTAAAAATTATTCCGTTACTTCAAGGTTTAAAGACAGCGTCAGGATGGGATACAGTGGTTTTTACCCCATTAGTCATCTCCACTCCTAAAACTGCTGTGAAAGCATTGATGGACACAAATAAGAAAATAAGGATTTAGATAATTCAACAGAATGATAAAACAAATCTGTTGAGAACTGTGAAATCACAGAATCACAGAATTACAGAAATAAAGCAACGGTTGTTAGTAGCCAGAGACAAGGCCATCCTTTGTCATGGAATCTTATCTTCTTGTCAGAATTCAAGTCTCCTTTTTCTAAAGCAACTAGAAAAATGTGACCTCTGGCTGCCCTTGTTGAGCACATGGAGGCCATTTAAAAGAGCAGAACAAAGTTGTTGGGTCCCCCCAAGAGTATACATCCAAGAGCAGGTATGTCTTATCATTCACTGGATACCAAAAAAGAACATCAATGTCAAGTTTCTCTAGGCGACTAGTTACTTTTTCATCCACACAAATCTCTACACAAACGTGGAAAGAAAACTATTTTTGGAGTCTTTGGAACTGATTGCCTTCATTTCCTCTGCCTTAGCCAGAGTTTGGGTGGATATCAGACTTTGTAAGTCTTATTTTTACTTTGCATAACTCATTTCACAGATACCAGAACTCACTTAGGATATGAAAAACATGAGCTGCTTCAAATGGACTTCTTTTTCCCCCAAGTCCAGTCTGTGATCTTCAGGGACAAACACTGTCCATAAACTAATTAGATCATTTCCTTCCACTGATACGAACAGCCTGGAAGAAAATGAGATTGCATGCATGCTTAATTTTCTACTTTTTCTGTTTCTGTGCCAAAACATTTCTTTTCCTTAATTATGAAGAAATTTGACCAGGTTTATGCCAGAGTTATACCACCACTGTGTATGTAATTACTTGAGACTACAGTGCTTTATTTTGTAATGCTGATGCTGCTTTGTAAGCACTTGACAGAATGGTGCCTGAACATGTCTTTGGGTATAATTCTTGTATCATGGTAGAGGGAGAAACATTCTGTTCGAAATCCCTAAGACACTGTTTGAGATCTTCTGGGTTTGTCCTCTTAGTGTCATCATTTTTCATAAATATTCAAACCATTAAGCACTTCAACAGTTTTAATGCAAAGGCACAGAAAATATCCTGGAGCTATCTGTCCTCCAGTGGAGTTGAGGACCACTGCTCCTATCTTCTCTACTTCAGTTAAGTATCTGTAGTCAGATGGCACGAATCTGGGCCTAAACCCTGTTGATCTCATTGGGATATAAGCAAAAGATTAAAATAAGGCATAGCTGAACTCCTCTGCAGAGCATAATGCTACAAGATGCCAAAAACCTTCATGGTTCATTTAATCATCAGGAGCATAGGATATTCAGCATTTTGCCAAGCTGGGCCTCTCCAGCTGTGTTATATTGGTTTTGATTGCTTTTAGTTCACTCATGTTCATGCCCCGTTTCAATTTGATTTGAACGAAAACCAAGCCTCCAAAGGCACTCTGCTGAGAACTCCACAATCTATCCAGTTGTGCCTGGAAAGGGGGAAAAATGTTTCCATTGCAACTTTAAAGCTCACAAACGCAGCAGCTCCTATTCAAACACTGGTTTTGCATGCGGGGCACCGATGGCGGATAAGTTCAAGGCAAAGAAAGTATAAAAAAATCAAGGAAAGTCATTTGAAGAGAGGTTATAGGCAACTTAGAAGCAGAGTGGAGGGGAGAGAAGAAAGCATATAGTTTGATGGCTCGCTCATTACAGTCAACGGTAAAAATCCTACTGACTTTAATAGCACATGATCAGGCTTCCCTTGTGTAAAGTTAATATTGAATAGGAAGCAGCATAGCTTCTGAAGGATTCTTCTGGTGCTACCAGGTGGAACCTAAAGGCCCCACAGAGGAGCAGGCTTTTCACTGACTTGTACTTTAACTAGCCGCGCATTGGTAAAAATCAGGTTCAGAGTGGATATAAAAAGTTCAGTTTGATATAGGAGCATTTTAGTACCATTTCAACTCACTTTGCACAATATAAATGATTTCTCATGTTGCAAAGCACCAGAGAACCAAATCTGAAGCTTTTTTTGATTTTTCAGTCAACGGTCCTTGGGATAGTTTGTGCTCTGTCAAATTAGCTGAGGATCTGGCCCGGGGGGTGCAGATTAATGGGAAGAAAAGAAAAGATTCCTAAATTCAGACTTGCTTTGCAGACCTGGGGTGGGAGGGAGGAAAGAGCATGTAGCAGATTTGCAGTCGCTCGGTTTCCATGATGTTAAACTACCTTTTGTTGAAACAAGACAAAAATGCCACATTTGAATTATTTACCTCAATAGTCATAGACACTGTGACTTAGTCCAGATTCAGTCTACATTCTTAAACCTCTGAGCAATTGTTGGCAAACCCCATCTGAGCGCTGGGATCACAGCTAAACGTTTTCACAAACATCTGCTAGGGCTGCTTGATAATCACCTCTCCTTTTTCTTTTCTTTTCTTTTTTTACTTTTCTTTTCTTTTCTTTTCTTTTCTTTTCTTTTCTTTTCTTTTCTTTTCTTTTCTTTTCTTTTCTTTTCTTTTCTTTTCTTTTCTTTTCCCTTCTTTTCCCTTCTTTTCCCTTCTTTTCTTTTCTTTTCCCTTCTTTTCTTTTCTTTTCT
>WBMW01012089.1:16649-34227 GCA_013396635.1 Penelope pileata | reverse complement strand
TCTCTTCTCTTCTCTTCTCTTCTCTTCTCTTCTCTTCTCTTCTCTTCTCTTCTCTTCTCTTCTCTTCTCTTCTCTTCTCTTCTCTTCTCTTCTCTTTTTTGATGAGGTTTTTAGAGTCAGAAATCTATTTTAAAAGCTTTAGAACAATAGCGTTCAAGCAGTGGCATCCTCTTTAGAAGCTGGTAAATCTCATTGCTTAATTATGAGGAGCATTTGAGTCTTGGACACCATCCCGGTTCATACTGTTATTAAGTTGTTAGGGGAGCTGTAAATTAGGCTTATTTTATCCTCATACTGTGAACCACTCATCTGGTGTTGTTAGGTCCAACTCAGAAACAAAAATACTGGGTATTTCTCATGTTCTCCAGAAAACTTCAGATGAAAATAGAAAAAATAAGCTAATGAGAATTTAGATGCCATTTCCCTTTCCCCTTTCAGTGTTTCTACATTTCTTTTCCAGCGAGTATACATTGTTTTTGAAGTACTATGTGTTCTAAACACTGTGTTCAACTCCAGAAGTAGTCACATTTTGGTAGATAACGACTTGTATCTTAGATGCTCTTATGTCTCTTTAAAGAGGTTCTCTGAGCATTCAGTACTATGTGAAGAGATTTAATCACCCTGTCTTCAATCTGCTCAGTCTCAAACATGAGTCAGTTATACAAGGAACGGAAAAAAAATATTTCTGCAAAAAGCATAAAAGATTGTTGGATTCATTCTGTTAACATAAATAATTTTCCTGTGTTCTCAAGAATGTAATTCCAGTGTGCAGTCATAAACAGAAGACATATTATTGCCAATATGTGGGATATTTGAGGGTCTGTATACTCTCAAGGTTCTCAAGTAATAAAGGTTATTATGAACAGGGTTATGAATTTTTATACACACATATACACACAGGGAAATACTTAAAATCCTTCCAAAAGCTTGCGTATTTTGAACTCATCAAAGGCTCTTCCCTCATCATTTAGAGTTTTCTGGATTGTTAATTTTAATTTTCTCATTCATTTTGTTTAAATTGTTCATTATCTCATCACTGCCAGAGTAAGCTGAGGCTTGTTGAAAGCTCTCACTATGAAGTTGTCTAACATCAGAGGCTTTGGAAAGTTGAAGGCACTTCCAAGATTATTAAGAATTACGTTTTCTAAGCTATTTGACATGGCCATGAAAACCTGACATCCAAATTCCATTGTGAGGATGATGAGAAAAAAGTTAGCTTCAGGTCTATACTGACTTTGCACAGTTAGTAAATGTTGTTCTTCAAATGTCCTGGCATTTGTTATAACTCTGTATGCAACATGACAGATAAGAGTAGTGCAGAAGAATTTATTTATGGCCCTTTTTCATTATTACAGGGAAAGTGATTTTATTATGTCATTTAAAATGGATTTTATTTTATTTTATTTTTGTATTGCAAAACTCGCTTCATTTACAGCATATTGAGAATTAACGTATGTAAACTGGTAACTTTGCAAGGCATTTTTTCAGTTGGGATTGTTGTGCTGGACATAGGTCCAGACAAAAAATGAAGTTGGTTTGACACTCCAAGACAAAATAAAATGAAACATTTTTTTAATTCTATCCTGGAGATACGTAAAAATAAAGTCAAAACAGAAATTACTGGAGAAGAAATTGTCTGCTTCCATGTCTTCCACACCATGGAAGGGATAATGTTTGGGCTAGCTGGGGCACTGTTTGTGTCTAAATCCAAATCTGTTTTCAAGATTTTGGGTTCAGTTCAAACCTGAGCAGTTCATGGCACGTTGTCGGGCTTGCATTGAGGTTCAAACATGTCACAGCAGTTATGGTCAGAGCAGTATCTTCTGCCGAGTAGATTTCATCTGAAGGAGGGTAAAGACATATACCATTCCCAGCCCAAGTGGCAATGCCACAGAGCTGAATCGTGTCTGAAAAACCCATTTCACACACATACACACCTCCCTCACTGCCACAAGGCTCATTTTTCCCCATGTCCAGTTTGAAAGAACCCCAGCCTATGATGAATGTTGCTGCCTTCCAGGGGAAGAAATCCTTTGTTGCTATCCCAGCCCCAGTTTCCTTCCCCATCCTTACTGAGTACAGAGGACTCAGGGTTCAGCCCCCATATTCCACCTTAGCCCATCGTTCAACAATCCTGTTTTGTTCTGCAATATCCGTCTTTCTCCCCTAGGTATAAAGAGGAATTTAGCTCCCCTTTTGCCCTTTCCCAGGAGGTGAGGGGATTTATTTCTGGCTCAATCGTGAAAGACATATCAGGAATTCTCTGTTATTTCCTCACTTTGCCCCTGAGCCACAGCATGACCCTGCAATAATCATTTGCGTCCACATTTAAATGTGTTTAAGCTGTATGTGGTGTGGGTGAGGGGTTCTATTGCTGCTTCTACCTGACATGACCCATGTGGCAATAGGAAAAAGGAAAGGAGAAGAATAAAATAATTCTTAAATTTCTCCTCTGCAGCAGTCTCCAGTGAAACTCTCCAGAGTTGGTGCAAGATGTCACAGAGGAACAAGAGTAAAGTGCTTTGAAATACACTCAGCCATGCAAAGTGATGTGGTTGTTTGAGGCCCCTGAACAGAAGTATTCCCCTGCTCTGGCTTCTTTGATCAGTAACTTTCAGGGGGGAAAATGGTGAAAAGGCCAGAGTGCAGCACAGAGGGGAAATAAGCCACCAGGAAGGTGGCTGGTGAGGGATGCAAGGCAGTTCCTTTCCCAGCAAGAAGAAAATAGGAGGAACGACTGAACTCATAGGTTGGTATTTTGTCTGCCTCTACGAATGCAACCCAAAGCACAACTTAATGGCAATTACGTCTCACAGACAAATACCTTGCTGTACCAGCATGGGATCCCTTTCCCATCATTTTGCTTTCCCATTTCATCCCACCAAGCATTATTCTGTACATCTGGGAGGCAATCAGGTTTTCCACCTGGATGCGATGAGAGCATACTGGGTTCAAATTAGTTTCCACTCTTCACCTCCAAACTTGCAGGGCTTCCTCTGCTCCCCTCCAGCTCTACTTTTTGTAGCATTGCAAATCAAGAGCTGAGGTTTTTCATCAGGGCTGCTCTGAGCCTGTTTTGGCTGGGGGTAGAAGTTAATTTGGACGGAGAATTTGAGATAATTTGGCTGTGTCCAGCCTCCTGTTGGCAATAAGAGTATGCTGGTATTACTCTTGACCCAAGATTTCACTGAAAGGTTAAAAACTATGAGAAGGATCATTGCATTGATTGTGTTAGTACCATGAAATTTAATGTAGAGCAAATATAAAATACCACGTCCAAATCTGCTTCCATGCACACAATTCTCATACAGGTACTGTGGATAAACTGTTGTCTTCTACAGGTTTGCTCGATGTTTCCTCCCATTTATTCATGAGCAGCCTTTGTGGGCTTACAGCTGCATGCCCTCCTCTTATCTTTAATTTTCCTAAATGGGATTTATGCTGGGGAGTAGGAGTGGATGAGGGCAGTCAGTATTGATAGGATGAGATAAGAAGATAAAGTTCTGATGAGTAAATATCTTGCAGACTTTGAGCTCTTCACTCTTGTAATGAAGCCTGCTGGTCCATAGCAGAGCAAACAGCCCCAGCATTCTGCAAATGCACGGACAAAGGAGATGACCAAGGAAATTCTACCTGGACAATGTAAACACCTCCTCTTCTTCCCCTTCTTGTTCAGAATTGTCACACTGCAGACCCCATCACAAAGCAATAAACAAATATCATCCAGGTCAGAGGTACCTAAGACTGCATTTTTGACAGCAATACGACCACCAGATGGAAAGCTGGTAAGAGACGCTTGGTGGAACGGCTTTCTTGTGCCAACAACTTCTTTATGGAAGTCTGGCCAAGCAGCCGAGTCACAGACCCTTCCCATCCCTGGGTAATTGCAAGGTAGTTTTTTCTTGTTTCATGATGGGCTACATCAAGTTTCTGATGATAGCTCAATTCTAAAATGGGCTGCACACTTTGCAGAGGATTCCCCCAGAGCAGCTGACGCAGCAACTCCTTACCAGGAACATTTTTATGTTTCAAGGCCTCTCTCAGCTGCTCCAGATGGGGTTTATTATTGCTTCATATTCAAGTTTGGGAACTTTATTTTAAGCATCCAAGCCTGTCATCTGAATTATCCCTTAATGTATCTAAGTGCTGAATCACACAACTCAATACAGAACCCTGTCCTTTATGACATATTCAGGTCTGAAGCTCAATTGATATCTGCAGGGACCATTTTTGCTTTTCTGCATCCTTGTTTACATTTCCAGATCCTGCTGCAGTGAGCCAGACCTTGAACCCAAGACAGAGCAGCATCCTTCCCTTCTCTCTCTTCCTCTTTATCCAGTAGCAGTTGAGACATTGATGATGCTTACATGGGCAAAGTGTTGCACATGTCCTTGTGGTTAAGGCCTGAGTCCTGTTCCTTTGCCCAAATCCAGCTGTGATTTCCTCCCCTGCACAAAGATGAGGACATAGGTGAATGAAATTCAGGTAGAAAAAGCAACACAGATTGCTTCTCACATTTTTTTTTGATGATTGGGATTGGGATGGCTGCAGGGTCTGGGATAGCTCCGGTGTGGAACTAGAACTGGGAGCATCAGCACTCTTCTAAAATCTTAGGGAAAAAAAAAGCAAAAGGACAACATCAATTTTTTTTGCCTTATTTTTCTTTCTATTTTTTTCCACAGACATCAACTAGTTAGTGGCTGTTAATTAAGAAATAATCCCAGCGAAAGCTGCTGCCGCCACTCTAATAAATCATTCATTAACAGTCCATTTCAGTGGGATTGTTGTTTCCAAGCACTGTATTTAGCTGTTGGAAACAACCTTCATATATTTAAGGGGGGGAAGCAGTTAGGGCTTGGCCATTACCTGATGTTTAATGATGCAGGGCTCCGCGCTGAGAAGCAATGGTTGTGCTTTTTGTATTTTGTACAGATCCGGATGGTTTAAAGCGAGTGTGAGGGGATTTGTGGAGTTTCTATGGTGATCAGTGCCAGATAAGACCACAGATGGACAATGGAAGTGTATTGCAAGCACAGACACAAAAAATTGTTTCCCCCTGTACTTGTCAGACCCAAAGATTGCGATATTTTCTGGACTATCAATTTGGGGGAAAACACCACTTCTTCTGCTCCCCTAGAGCATCAGCCCTCAAAATGTAAACAGCTGAATGCTTCTCACTGCACAATTAGGCTGAACTGCAATTACTTCCTCGCTGCACCACATGTTGTGCATTAGGGTTTTACAAATGGCAGCACACCGCTTTGATGGCAGATTGTTGGACCTTCCTCCTGGTCCCACCTTGGCTCTTTTGCATGCGGTTTTGTCCTTAGAGGCTCCATGCAGAAATGCTGGATGAAAGCTTTCAGTCTGTGGGACAGTGGCATCCTCTCTGCTCTCATGGCAGAGAGAGGGTACATCATTTCCTTTCATAGCAGAGGCAATGGCACCCCAAATTCCAGTTCCTAATTTCTTTGTGCATTAATTGTCCTTCATATTTGAATTCCCATTTTGGAACAGGGAAACTTATTCCACGGATGCAGTCCCCACATCCAGAAAGTGATATATATGAAATACACTTAAGAATTTCGTAGCAAGCAGATCATAAGTGTTAGGACAGATGTATACGGATAGCCCACCTGCAGTTCGTAAATAATTCAAATGTTAATTGTTGTGTTTGGCACTCCAGTGATGGTTTTTACTTCAGTAACACCTCAAGTCCTCAAGCAATTACCAGGATCCCGCTGTGCAGTGCGATACACTCAGTTAGAAAGGGCAATCCATAGCCCTGAGAGTTTGCTCTCTTGTTGCAGAATCCAGCTTTCAGAGAAAATGTCATTAAACAAACAAAAAATAGTGAGATTCTTCTACTGCTGTTCAAGTCAGTTAACCATGAGCTACTTCTTATGATTAAAAAGTTGTGTTAAGTATGCTGATAAACTGATAGTGTTCAATGATTTGCGCCACAGAAATAAATTTCCAAAAATGCCCACATTCTAAAATGTCCTATCTTCTAAAAGCAATGTGGCCAATAAGGATGCTGCCCTTTTCCAGTGCTGTGATCCACAGCATTTCTGGGAGCAAGGAGGATCAATCTGGTCCATATAGTGTTAAAAAGCCATGAGCTGTACATTGGTCTCGGTCTTGGTTTTGCTTTTTAATTTCTGTCTTTTGCCATCGATGCAATTGTGTCTCCTAAAAAATGAGCTATCTTGCTTTGTCTGAGCAAGAGGAAAGAAAACGGGGCCTTAAGGTGGAGAAATGGGACAGATAAAATTGGTTCCTGGTTCTGCTACGAACTTCATGTCTGTCCTGCGCTGAAGCCATTTAATTGCATTGTGTCTTAGTTTCCTATCTGATTTGCAAAATGGGTGTGCAGGTTTCAGGAGATGCTGCACAAGTCCAATTATCCAGGAAAATCTCATCAGATAGTGTGAGCACAAGTTCTTAGAGATCCTTCTGTGACAGAGCTTTTTATCCTCTTCCAGTCAAGTCTAACATTAAGGTGAAAGAGTCACCGCTGGCCTTCACCAGATTCTCTTTGTTTACACATCAGCCTTTCAGGGTACTCGTGGTACCTTGAAAAAAATGCAGCTGGAATTTTCCCCCTTTGTCTCGTGTGTGGCTCGGGAGCTCTTCTCATCTGAGGCCTTTCTTCCAAGAAGCCAGATTTCCTGGGCTGTATTCTGGGACTACTAAATAAAACATGTGGGTCTCTGCAGAGCCTTTTACAGTCTTTTCGAGCCTTGTGAAACACACACAGGCACTCCCTCCCGTTAGCACTGCCGCTACTGTGGTATAAAAGCTCCGTGCCCACGTTTATAAAGGCTATCACTGAATTCTCCTTCCCGTGATGCTACAGCCTTGCTCTGCAGCAGTGAATTATTTATACCTTGTTGTGGGGTGTGTGCTTTTTTCATGCTGGACTGCACCATGGTGTTTTCTTAACTCATGAGTGGTTTGCCACTCAGAAAAAAAAAAGAAACCAAAAAAAAAACTTAAAAGCATAGCACTGTTACAAAGAGAGGATCAAAGTCTTATCCCAGCATCCTGCTTGGTTTGCCCCTTTCAAAACACTTGAAAACAGAGACAATATGCTGTCTGTGATTTGATCCTACCTACTCAGAGGCTTTGTGTACTTTTCTCATTCACATATCATATTTCAATGATGCTAGCCCAGCATTTTATTTGTAAAGATATTCAACTACTTCTATTTAAAGTGTGCATTTTAATAGATGCCAACATCAGATGAGATGAGCCCAGGCATCCGGTGATGCCAACAAGCACAGAAACAAAGAGTAAGTCTTGGTTTTAAACATACATCTAACCATATTATACTTGAGTTCTGTCCAAACATTCATAGAAATTTTGTCACTGAACTCAGAGGGACCAGGTTAAGATCTCTGGGACGCTACACCTTCCCCATCTTTACATTCAAGACATATGGGAGGTTTGGAGCAGATATGTTACTTTTCCTAATGGTACGCAGTGGTACGCATATGGTTTTTTAAACCATATGTTACCAACTTTCTGAGTCAGAAGAATTAATTTATATTCTACTCTAGGAATATTTATTGCACTTCCCAAATTATCCCTGAATCTGTAGATCAATGCTCATATATATATATATATACACAATATGTATACCACATATACTGTTGAGAATATCTCACTGTTAAAAAGAAGTTGCAGCATGTTGGGGAGAAGGAGGAACACACAAACACCCATAAAATACATCCAACTCCTCTTTAGATCAGGAATATGATAACAATGAGATTTTTTCCCACCATTTTCCATTCTGTCCTAGGACTTTGAGCCATTTTCTCATGGAGGGTTTCTCTTTATATTTTCCCTTCTCCTCCCACCCATCCCTGTGGCCTTTGCATCCTCGCAAATCAACATTCAGACTTCACCACTGCCTGAGGGACTGCCCAGAGCAATTCCTCTTGGGATCTGGGAAGTGATACCTGTAATGGGGCTCCAGCTGCAGGACAGGCTGGTGGATGAGGACAGAGCTGTTCAACATCCAGTGACTAGGAAATGATTTCTGGCTTGTCACACATTTTCTCCTTTGTGCTGTTGATTCCTGATTCAACAGTCAAGGCTGAACAACAAAATTCATTTAAAGCCTGGTTTTGATGTTGACAGAGGAGATTTCCATTTAAAAGCAAAACAGAATGGAAAGATCCTCTTGATCTGGGATCAGTAGAAGCCTGATGTCTCAACTCAGGGTGAAGGGATTTGGGAGAAATTCCCATTTAAGAATGGACGGGGGAGGAATTTGGGACCCAGCCAATGTCAAGGACATTGAAGTGGCCACATCCTCAGCGGGTCTCCAGCTCCGCTCCAGTGAAACAAGAGCAGTTTGTGCTGATAGAAAATCTGGTCCTCAGTCTTAGTGAAACAAATTGGTCAGCAAATAAGAAGCACATTGCACCACTCTTGATTCATGCGTAGTTTCCAAGAGCCATGGCCAGCTGACTGGAGGTAGGCGAGGAGAACTACTGAGGTCATTTTTCTGCCTCCACCCCAGGGAGCATGTATGGCATCTTGGTGAGCATGGCTCTTCGGGAAGACAGATGGCAGATGCAGTTCTCAGGAGAAAATTTCTTGAAGTATTGCAGAAAAAATAAATAAAAGCAGTGTCACAAACCCTGCAGGGGAAAAAAATATACTTCTCTCAGCCCTCACTATATAACTGCCATCCTGCAGTGCACTTTCCCGGCATACCAGATTATATCCTGTAGGAGACGGAGCTTTATGTTAAATTATGCACTGGAAGGGAAGTGGATCAGAGTGCTGAAGACAGTGGCATTATTGGATTTACTTTATTGTCTATTGTATAGATTGGAAGCAACTTAGAAGCTGCTAACTTCATAAACAAAGGGAATTTTGCCACCCACGTGTTGCAAATTCTGGTGGCAATGTTGCTTTCATGTCACAAACAACTGGCTAAAGTGTCTGTTGTCTTCATTGCCGAAGAGCAGCACTCGGAGACCTCAAATCTCCTTTAAAAACCATGAAATCCACTTTATAATCAAGAGACTTTAACATAACAGGAATACAGATTGCCTTCCTTTCTTTACCTTGCAGCTCTGAGCTTGCCAAGAGTGTATTTTCTGGCTTTCTCTTAGAAACCAACAAAGCTCTACAAAGTGAGGCAACAGAGGGAAGTGTCAAAGTTTTAAGAAATCGTTTCCTAGATCAAGATTTTGAGCATAAATGTGAAGTTTACACGACTGTCTTATCTCACGTGATGGGAGCTGAGATGCATAGGATAGCTGCATTAGTAGCCAGAAATGGTCGTTCTGTGTTAGAGCTGGCAAATATGGACACAATAATAGTTATAAGGTACTCCACAAAAGTGAAGAAATTAATCCTTTTGATATTGGGCTACTAGGAAACAGATGGGAAAAAGTTTGCCTGCCTATCTTAAACACATGAGCTAGAGGTGGTGTTGGATTGAAAGCATCAAATAAGCTTGAAAAGCCAACATTCCTTTAGTAGGAAAGAAAATACTTATGTGTGCATATACATATGCGAGTATATACTTTTTTTTACAGTTCTGATTAAAAAGGGTATATATTGATTTACATCAAGCTTTGGCTCGGTTGCACATGCCAAGCTCTCCTCCATATTAGACCTTCTGAACTGCAATTGCTCTTTTCCACAGCATTTAGTGTTTGGCATTACCCACTTCTCGATGTTACATTTAATGAAGCCAAACAGATCAGGATCATTTCATTTTTCTTATATAGCAGCACCCAGTCGTGCTTGATACGGGATGAAACCTGCTGATGCCACAGGGCTCAGCGCAGGACCCTGCACGCAGCTGCTGTGCGTCTACTCAAGCTCTACTAAACATAGATAGGAAATTCTATCTTGATACGTATGTGAAAACTTTCCATTCCCATTAGTTTTGAACCTCACTGCTTGGATCATATTCTGAAAAGTTAAGTCTCACAGACAAAGTGTTTACTTTGTCCTTGGCAGCACATGAGCTCCTATGCAGAAGGGATCCTTGAGGAGAAGACAACCGACCCGACTGCCAAACATAGAGCCAAAACACTGACTTTTTGTTTCTCCTGATCAGATAACTGGTGTTTGTAATTGATTCTGACTGCTGTGGATTTTGTGAAAAAGGAAGAGAATCAAAATACAAACGTGTTTGGTGAGCTCCCAGTTCTTCACCAGAGCCCCAGTTGGCTGCAGGACCAAGGATGCCAATGGAGGGGATTCAGCTTCATTCCTATACTTTTCAGAAACTCTTCTGTTCATTTTTAATTGCTTATTTGTTTAGCCCAGGACAGCACACTGCTTTTCCCATGCTTTCACAGTGAAATACATTGATTACTTCCATGTGATTCCCGACCCAGGCTGCAATGCACCAGCTAAACCAAAGTGTTTGGTAACGATGAGCAGTGCATTAAGCCAGAGCAGAAAAACAAAACAACAAAAACCCCACCAGAAACTCCGCTCTACAACAGAGAGCCTCCGAGGCTCACGCTGTTTTTGTCATTTAATTTGCTGCAGGGTAATTAGAACCTCCTATGACGATTTTCACTTTGCAGAGAGGGAGATGGAGACCCTTCAGTGTGCTCCCTTCTGTGCACAGGGGATAGCACTGGGGCTGCTCTCCCGTGCTGTTTTCTTGCCAGCATGGGGTGCAGTGGCTGGCAATTGACCACGGCACATCCAGAGAGCTCTTTCACCCACGGGTATAGTGTTGTTTATGCTCTTTATTTTCCACATGAGATAAGCTTATTAGTTTTGTTAACACTTTAGAATAATACATTAGACAGACTGGAAGGGCTTGGAGAAGGGAGAAAGAGAGTTTTTATTTTGGGGGATATATAGGGTTTTGTACCCATGCCAGTGAGGGCTCACAGACTTCTTCATACACTTCATATGAACGTATATATTCCTAGATTTCTTCCCATAGACTCCCACAGGCCCTGAATTCAGCCCCTTCCTTTTTCTTTGTGCTCATAGCAAAGCTCCTGAATGAAAACAAATGTATTTGCCTGTGTCATAATATGTTATAAGGATTGTTGTTTTCCTCTCAGGATTTTAACTCTAGATTCTTATTATCAGCAGGTTTAATTTCCAACAGTTTAATATTCCTGAATTAAGTGAAGAACATACATGCACCTGATCATGTAGACATTGAACAATGCCATCAGCTTCCACAGCTCTATACATGGAAATAACTTTATTATCATGGTTATCTTTTTAGCTACTTCGTGTTGGACAGAGGCAAGAGATCTCTAAACAAAGATCTGTGCATGCAATGTATCGAGCTATCCTTGCTCTTAGCTAGTGGTTATTTTAATCCACTTAATGAGATTTCTTTCCAATCCTATTTAATACATTACATCAAACATCACATTCCCTTCTGTTTATGTAATGAACTGGTTAATATTGTTATGTTGAAGAAAGTCCTCACATTGCACAAGTCCTTCAAGTCTCTTCTCTAGTACTGCTATACACTTTATACTGGGCTTTATTTGCCCATATGAATCCCCACGCTATGCTTGTATGTACACTGCAAAGCACAAATCACAGAATCCAGCCTCACAGCCACTGTACATCTTACCTTTTGTGCTACTGTCAGCTAATCCTTCCTATCGACCGGTGGTTTCTCACTGGACACAAGTAAAAACTAGTTCCTAAGTAGCAAAATTAATTTTGATAAAAAATTCCTTTAAATCCCCAAAGATGTGTGGAGATGTTGATTGCATTTTTGTGGTAGATAAACCTGCATTTTCCTCTAGCTCCCAATAAGTATCAAATATACTGCACTTATAAAGCAGAATAATCTGTGTGCGTGTGTTGGAGTTAAGGCAATATATAAGTGTTACATTGTTTTTAAGTCTATGCCAGTAGTGGATTAAACCCAGCTTTTGTGCTTAAATCTGAGAATTAGATTTCTCCATAAAACTTGGCATAGACATCATACGATTTCTCAAAGCCATGTTTTACTCCAATCACAGCACTTCAAAATCCTGGCTCTGGCCAGATGTGGATAAAAGATTCTGGGACCCTGGGCTCCTCACAGACAAACCTGGTGAAGAAATCTGCACTATATTGGATACTGAGAAAGGAGCTTTTATTTCAAATATTTCTTTGAAAACAACTTTCTGCACACTGGAGAGAGAAGATCTTCCAAGTTTCTTAACATAAAAGGGGCAGCCTGTAGATTTGATGGGAATTTGGCAGCTAGGAGAGCTAAATATGCTTAAGAACTTCTTCATGGTGAGGGTGATGGAGCATTGGAACAGGCGGCCCAGGGTGGCTGTGGAGTCTCCTCCTCTGGAGATATTCAAGACCCATCTGGTCGCCCACCTGTGTGACCTGCTCTAGGGAACTGCTTTGGCAGGGAGGTTTGGACTCGATGATCTCTAGAGGTCCCTTCCAACCCCTACAATTCTGTGATTCTGTAAATACTCTTACTGGTTTTAGCAGGTGTTCATGGTGTGGGTCTGCAGTGTTGTTCTTCATACAGAAAACAGCATCCAAAGACTTTTGGTGGGTTGTTCAATTCAAGGATGAATCCAGTAGGAATATGGACAGGACAGTCCATGTCCTCATCATCACTGACATGCTGGCTACAGGGCAGCTTTATGGGGCACGTTATTAAAATAGGGTAAGGCATTGGAACAGGCTGCCCAGGGAAGTGATGGAGTCACTGTCCCTGGAGGTGTTCAAGAAAGGAGTAGATGTGGCACTGAGGGACATGGTTTAGTGGGCATGGTGGTGATGGGTTCACAGTTAGGCTAGGTGATCTAAGTGGTCTTTTCCAACCTTAATGATTCCACCAAATACTAATTCTTTAATAACTTGAAAAAAGGAGTCAAACTGTCTAAGGTGCAAGCGAAAACCAGAAGGACCCAGAAGGAAAGGTGGATCCTTGTAGCAATGTTCCGTCAGCTATTCCTGATGTGTGGAGATGGGAAGAATTCAATTTCCACCTACATGAGGGATTCAAACCCGGTCCCTAGCAGGGCTATCCATCCTTTTTAATGTAAGAGCAGTAAGAATGAGACTAAACTATGACAGGACCCAGCTAGTAATGTGGCAGGTGTGGTAAGGACCCACGAGCCATGCGTGGTTTAAGGTTGTCTCTGAGGTGGCCCTGCTTGGCTGTCCCAAACGGGCATGAGGAGCCAGGATATGGGCTAGCCCACAGTAGGTTCCAGGATACACACATCCCTCCCTGGAGTAGAACACAAAGCAGTGGGGTGTCAGCTGGCATAGACAGGGTTTTGCTCAGGAGTTCAAGCATCAGAAACTCCTTTCTCCCAGAGTAGGAGCTGCAAGCTGTCCACATCTCTGACAAGCTTATGCAACATGGGCACCCACCCAACCATCCAAATATCAGCATTTAACACCTCACTCTGTCTCACCTGCTTTGCCTGTGCATCATGCTTTATTTTTATAACTAGTATTTATAGTTTCATCTTGCAGCACCCACAAAAGTGCACAAACAGATAGGAAGGAATCACGTTGGTAAGGGTTACTAACTTCGGTAAATGGAGATGAGTCTTTCCTCCCCTGGCTGTCCACCTCCGACAGTGGAAGGACAGACAGCCCTGCTGAAAGAGGTCAGATGGATCACCACAAGCAGCAGCATCTTACACAAAGAACAGACTCAGTTAGCAGTGCAAGGGACTTGGTGAGGCTGACAAATCCACTGTGCTGCTGATTACAGCACAATCCAACCTCATGGCAATGGGAAATGTGTGTTCTCTTCTCTGATCTACTTTGGTAATGGCTGATTTCTCTTAATAACAGTGTGAAAGAAAATAGCCAATGAAAGTGACGTACAGCAAAGGTCTGGGTCCCCATCATTCTACCTCAGCTGTTGATAAGATTTAACAAGAGGGTTTGATTGATCTAACTTATTTAAAACAGTAATGTTGCTCCAGCACCTGGTGAGGATTTTAGAGTATGATGCAACCCCAAGAAGAGAAGGAGACATAAAGCAATGCAGGAAATAAATCTTTGCCAGGGCCACCACGACTCTTGCGCACCATGCATACCTCCTTAAAAAAAAAAAAGACAAAACGCCAAAAAAATAAAGCTTCTTTCACCTTTTTCACATTTCTTATCTTTATCCTCTCCAGTCCATAATACTACTGCCTTGCCATTTAATGCAAAACACCTCATCCATAATTTTATGCACTTCCCATGGCAGCAATGGGGCAGTATCCCCTCAAGAGAGAGCAAACCTCTCACCAAACAACACCCATGGTCCACTTCTGTCTGCCTTCATCTGCCACTCTTCTGGTGATTTCTGCTTGCTGTTCTGCTGTGAGATGGGATCCTCAGGAATATTCTGGCCTTAGAGAGTATTTTCTCTATTTGACCTGCCTAATCAGAAACAGTTCTCAAACTCTGTTTTTATTAACTTGAAAAAAAAAAAAGTTTCAGACAAAGCTGATGGTAAACAGATGCTATTCAGCTTAATAGCACTCAGTTCTATAGGTACTCAAACACAGGGATGGGTCTGAAAAGAACAAAACCTTCCCAATACTTGTTTTAATGAGTAGGCTTTCTTGCATTTGATCATCTGTTTTCTCAGAGGAAAATGTTAAGAAGGTTTGCGATTAGCCAGAGGCCATTCAATATCCAATATAATACAGGCGAGGGGGGTGAACTGCTGATGCTCCATGTCAGACAGCCCCAGTCCTCCTTCACTACTGTTGCAGCTGCAGCCAGCCACTGGATGTACAACCTGGAATCATAAGGTCCAAATAACTGAGAAACAATAACGTCTGTAGCTAAGCAAACCGAGGCAGCTTGCAGAGACTGTCAATCCCCACGCTTACAAGCCCCAATCTATTTTCACCCCCGTAGGCTGCCAGGTTAATTAAATGGGACTCCTCGTGGTGTCAGGAAGCAAGTCAAGCAGCAAGTGATTGGAGAATCAGACCTTAAAGTGAACAGCGTACAAGAAAAGGAAGATATTGCTTGTACACACTTTTTTTTTCACCCTTTTTTTGCTAGTCCTCAGTTGCTGTCGGGGGACAGCCCCTTCTTGGTGTGCTAGGGATGCTATTCCCTGACAAAAACCCTGGTCCAGAGAGCTGATAAATTCCTCCAACTCCCCTGTTACCATATTACTGGGGATAGGCCCTAAAAGTCTTCACATCTTTTTTATTTTTCTTATCACAGTGAGTGAGCTAATGTTACTGTGTTTCCTCCCCCTTTATGAGTCATAAAACATCTTTTCCCTTTAATGCAGATGAAGCTGCATCCTCCTGCTTTGTGCCTGAAAAATGCACGATTACCACAATTAGGATAGCAGTATGATATCTAAATGCTTTCTGTTCTGTTCTGTTCTGTTCTACTCTGCTCTATTCTACTCCACTCCACTCCACTCCACTCTACTCTACTCTATTCCATTCCATTCCATTCCATTCCATTCCATTCTATTCTATTCTATTCTATTCTATTCTATTCTATTCTATTCTATTCTATTCTATTCTATTCTATTCTATTCTATTCTATTCATTTCCCATTAAGAATGCAAAATGAGAATGCTGCAGGGTTTTCCTAGGCTTGAGATCAGGACAAGAAAAATGACCTGTTTCAGCAGTTCCCATTTCCTTATCCTGTATCTCCTTGCCTTTTGCTCTTGTAGGATCTCACAGCGCTCAAGATCCAAAGTCACATGAGTAGCTGCTTTTTATTAGCCATATCAATCTACTTATCTGCTTGGTTCAGTGCAACTGGTAACATTTATCTATCTTGCATCACCCATTGATGATATTCCCCCAGAATTAATCCTTCCCCGAGTATTTTTTGCAACATGTCCCTGTGGTTAGGAAAAGGGAACAAAGACAAGGTTATTTAGGATGTTGCTCAAGTCACATTACTCATTTTATGTCTTTAACCTGCAAAGCTATATAAAAAGGCAGTGGCTTACCTGTTGTACCACTAAAATTGCCCAATAAACTCAGAACAGCGATAGGGAAAAGGCACAGCTGGATTTTCGGACCTGAGGTTAAGCTGCAGAAGTGTCTGTTGAGGTGGGAGGTAAATCTGCTGGCTGAACCGAGCAGAACAGGTGTGAATGAGTCTAATCCACTTCTGTTCATCTCTAACACAAAGTAGTTCTGTTGGAGTTGCTCTTGCTTGGGCAGACACCTTTGCACTGCAGAGCTGAACTGGATTTAATAAACTGTGATCCCTGCAGTATCCTTTAATGGTCACTTGTCCATAAACAACACAAGCTCTGAGGGCATGTTTCAAAGGGACATCTTGACTATTACTGCATTTAAGGACATTCCCTGTACCCTTCCATTATCTCCATTGCTGACTTCCCTGGAATATTTAGACTATTTCCCTAGTATTTAGACTATTTGCCTGGATATGAACGTCTGCTATTCTCATTTACTGCACAGAGCCACTTTGTACTTCTAAGCAGACAAAATCTATCCTTTCTACTCATAGAGAAAAATAAAGAATTAAATGTAAATTGATGGCTTCTCTATAAGTTTCTGAATGGTCTTACTGAATATAGAACAAAAAAAGACCTAATTCTCTGTCATGTTTTATGTGAGTTCAGAGTTATTCCTGTGAAATGCTTTGGCATAACTCCTGTTCACTCATTTTACACGTTCCATAAGAGTTGCAATACTGTGCATGTACAAGAAAGAAAGTGCTGGCTGCTTTTAATGCTTGATTCTTTTCAAAATAACTATAGAGGCTCGGCGAAAATGGCTATCAGACCCCAAGCATCAATGGCCATTCTTTATGCTAATCTTTCCATTTCCTGCTATTACCAGTTCCAGGGTCAGCAGTTAAAAAAAAATCCTGAACTATTGTAAAATCATCTGTCATTTTATTTTCTCTCCCAAGTCTCTTAAAGAGTGTCTGCAATGAATTACCTCCGTGTCTGAAATGAATTACTGCTCCATCCCACACAAACACACCATCATTACCTGCCCCAAGCAAGGTCTGGAACTATATTGCTCTTGTATGTTAAACAATAGTCAGGCAATGGTGAGATGCAATTGATTATGTGAAACGTTAGAAAGCTTTAGTAAATCAGCTTCTCTGAAGTCATCTGGGCTTTAGGTGTAGCTGGTTTTGGTTTAAGAGGTTATTACACTTCTTTTTTTCTTTTCTCTCTTTTTTTCTCTTTTTTACTTTTTTCCTCTTTCTTTTTCTTTTTCTTTTCCTCTTTCTTTTTCCTTTTCTTTTTCTTTTCCTCTTTCTTTTTCCTTTTCTTTTTCTTTTCCTCTTTCTTTTTCCTTTTCTTTTTCTTTTCCTCTTTCTTTTTCCTTTTCTTTTTCTTTTCCTCTTTCTTTTTCCTTTTCTTTTTCTTTTCCTCTTTCTTTTTCCTTTTCTTTTTCTTTTCTTTCTTTTTTCCTTCTTTTCTTCTTCCCTTCTTTCCTTTCCTTCTTTCATTTTCTTTCTTTCCTTTTCTCACTTTTTCCCTCCCATTTTCTCATTTTCCCACTTTCTTTCTCTTTCTCTTTCTCTTTCACTTTCTCTTTCTCTTTCTCTTTCTCTTTCTCTTTCTCTTTCTCTTTCTCTTTCTCTTTCTCTTTCTCTTTCTCTTTCTCTTTCT
>WBMW01012089.1:0-16589 GCA_013396635.1 Penelope pileata | reverse complement strand
TCTTTCTCTTTCTCTTTCTCTTTCTCTTTCTCTTTCTCTTTCTCTTTCTCTTTCTCTTTCTCTTTCTCTTTCTCTTTCTTTCTCCTCTCTTTTCCTTGCCTTGCCTTGCCTTGCCTTCCCTTCCCAAACCTTCCCTTTTCCTCCTTCATTCATTTCTTCTCTCTCTCTCCCTCTCCTTCCTTCCCTCCTTTCCTTCTTTCTTCCTCTTGCAGTAACAATTTTGACGATGACACTGCACAAAGGAAATTGGTCAAATCCTTGGGCAGTGAGCCCTGTTTTTCATCAGCCCCAGAAACATCCACCAGCCCCCAGTTTGGACTCATACAGACAAGGACTCATACAGACAAGGATAAAATCTTTCAATATTCATTGTCCTGAAGCCAAATTGGCACCTTTCTCCCATCACTTTTACTGGAGACAGTTGCTTAATTCTTCAGATGTTTGGAAATGTTCATCTCATTTTCAGCTTAAAATTACTCATACCACTTTATACTAATTTATTCCAATGCCAAAATTTTCTTTTAGCTCTGCTGTTTTTCTCCCTTGCCAGTGTTTACCTGCTTGAAATACTGCATATTCCCCCTCAACCTTCATTTTCCCAACTTAAGCAAAACAAAGTAGCTTAATAGGTACTGTGGGGATTTTTGTTTGTTTGTTTGTTTGTTTTGCTGGGGATTTTTTATTATTAGTTTGCTTGCAGTTGTTACTTTTGGTTTAGAAGCGCCTTATTGTAATGTTGCTTTATTTAAGCAAGAGTAAATTTGTTAAATCTGAATGAACCATCCCTCAGGGCACATTATTCAAGAAACACCGCACTGAATAAGCTGTATTGCAGCATGGTGCTGCAACAACAGGCAGTATAAAAACAAAGAGCCGGGGAAGAAGCCATCCTGGCACATCTCTTCAACTTCCAGCAGGGAAATGACTAGACAAAGTCAGGTTCAGGTTTACATCGCATTTCAAATCAACCTTCGATCCAACAGGATTCCCAGCCCTATTACACAGGCCATAAACAATGTTGAGATGTTTCCTTTTGCTCATTGAAAACCACGCAGAGTGATGCTGGTGCAACATGAGCCCAGCGCAGGGCCACCACGATGCTGCAGGGCCTGGAGCAGCTCTGCTCTGAGGAGAGGCCCAGAGAGCTGGGGCTGCTCAGCCTGGAGCAGAGGAGGCTCAGGGGGAGCCCATCCATGGCCAGAAATACCTGCGGGGAGGAGCTGAGAGGACGGAGCCCGGCTCTGCTCAGTGGTGCCCAGGGCCAGGCACAGAGGCCCGGGCACAGCCTGGCTGCCAGGCACCCTGCTCTGGGTGTCCCTGCTGGGGCAGGGGTGGGCCAGAGGGACCCAGAGGTGCCTCCAGCCTCAACCATTCTGCAATGGTTTGATTCATTTCATTTCTACTCAAGTTTTGCTTCTATTTAGAGGTATCCAAGGAGTTAGTTCGAGGAGAAACTATGTTGGAACATCATATAAATAAGAATAATCTCTCCTAGAGCTGCTGTATGAGGCACATAAATCATGCCTACAAGACATGAAGGCAGAACTGTGTTGGTGTTATTTCCACTTTGGTATCATGCAAGGAATGCATGGAAATGAAAGAGGAATGCATAGTGGGTGTGCAAAGCAGGGCTGCAGCCATTCTCCATGGTTTGTACTGCAACACCTTTTCAGACACTAGAATAAGAAATTTGGTGGAGCTGCTGTGTTGCAGCGGTGTAATGGAGGTCAGGATCTGGAGCTGCATCTGTTAGTGGGAAATAGCAGAAATAAACAAAGGAATAACCAGTGCAGTGCTTTGCCCTGTGAATCCCTTACTGGTTTCAGCATGCATTTGGACCAGAGGGCAAAGCCTGTTTTTCAGGTGGTGTGCTCATAAATGTGTTGGGCTGGGGATTTTGGGTACATCCACCATGAGACATGTAAGGCAGATTTCAAAATCTGGTTGTTGACCACTGTACACATGGGGAAAAATATTCACAGTGTGGTTCTCTTCCCTATTCAACAATGTTTCCATGTACTCATTGTATACGCAGTGCAGCTCAAAAATACCATGCAGAGCTGCTGGTTGTGCCACTGGCTGTTATTGCTATCAGATGCAAAGCAAATAGGAGGAGATCTCTGGAACAACCTACGCCAGCAACACAGCTCCGCTGTGTGCATGAAAGAGCTGATGGAGGAGAGGGCTAGGTGGTCATGTGCTGTATGAATGTACAGATCTTTCTAATCATTAGCCAAAAACAATAATTACATCTTAAGAACAAAATCCTGAAACAAGGACTTAATGGTACAGGGTTATCACACGAGGTATCTTCACCGGGGAAGCCGGGGAAAACCTTTTATACAGCTGTGGCTGAGCCCTCACTTTATAACTGAACTTTAGATTTCATCAGTGATTTATCAGTGATAAATCGAGTGTCTCCCAAAGAGTTCTGTTAAACCACTAAGCACTAGGAATTGCATCAGATCAGCAAACACGAACAAGAAGCAGAGTCTGTCCGCAGAGCGCTGAATGACTTGGCAAGGGCTCAACAGCTGGGGGGATCCCAGCAGCAGCAGCAGAGCAGCAATGCTCCCCACGTCCAGTTTGCATGCCCTATGTGATGCATGCACCTTGCTCCTCCTGGTCAGCCCCCAACACTGCTTCAGTGCCCTTCACCCTGCTACAAAACCTGCCTTTGGTTTTTATTGTTGGCGAGAGAAAAAACCAGCTCTCTGCAAAATAGCCATTGGGGAATGAGGATTTTTATGGCTGCCTGAAGGGTTTTCTTCTGCTCTTTATCATCCCCATTTATTGTCACCTCTTCACACTGCTCCAGAGTCTGTCTCTTTGTCTCTCTGTTTACTTTAGGTATATTAATCTTTCATCGAATAAGCACACATTCACCCAGGGGCTAGTCACCAACCAGTTTCCTTGGCTAGAGTCTGCGGTCATCTGGCCCTTACCCAAAATATCCATCCCAGTGCCTTTGAAGCACCATGTGACTGATGTTCAGACACTTCACTGGGCTCTTAACACCCTTGGCCACGGCTCCTAGAAGCTCTCATCCCAATAACACAGTGGAGTGGGGAGTCAACAGGCTGCCGACATGGTCTGTGCCCACCATGAGGTTGAAGGATGTAGGTACAGTCACTGAACTGCCACAGTGCATGTGAGGGCTCAGTTATGTTAGCTCACTCCCTGTGAAATAGAGGTATTTAAGAAAAAGGACAAATAGAGGAATATCTCAAGAAAGTCTTGGGCACCCTGCTCTGAGTGTCTCTGCTGGAGCAGAGCTAGGCCAGATGGAACCACAGGTACCCCAACCTCAGCCATTCTGTGATGCTTTAATTCAGTATAAATTTTAAGGAAAGAATAGCGAAGCAACGTTTTCCATCTCACAATTAGGAGTGAGCCTCTAGACACTCAGGAGCAGATTTACACGAGTGCATTTTTGTCCCTTTCAGCATCATCCAACGTGCTGTGCACTTCTGCATCAGATGACATTGTCCCTTCCAGCCACACAGGACCTGTGCCCACCCTTTTGAGCTAAAACGGCTCAGCTGATGGCATGCTATCAGCCCTCCAACACACAGCTGCATCTGACTGTGTGTCCTTTCCTAGAGACAGTCCCACAGCCACTGTGGATTTGCTCCCCGAAGCAGTCATTTTTTCTCCGTGAATGGCAGAAGTCATTAGGGCTGCTGTCCCTCAAGGGGACTCTTGTCCTCATTTCCCAGTGCAAACTTCTGAAGGATGCTAAGGAGGGGAACAGGATGGTTAAGGAAGTCTTTGAGAAGGACAAAGGGTGTGTTTCATTTCAAAAAAAAAAGCATGGTTCAAGAATTGGAACGGGCTGCCTAGGGAAATGGTGGAGTCCCCATTCCTGCTGATATTTAAGAGATGTGTGGACGTGGTACTAAGGGGCATGGTTTAGTGATGGGCCTTGGTAGGTCAGGTTGATGGCTGGTGTTGAAGATCTTGAAGGTCTTTTCCAAACTAGATGACTCTATGAAAAGAATTAAAAAAAAAAATTGGAAAAAACAGGAGTACCTCAGAGAATGTGACTGGGAAGCCTCTGTCAAGCTCAGCAAGTCACTTTCTCAGTGAAGCAAATGCTTATTTTTCCTTTCATGATGGTTGTGCAGACAGTGAGTTTGGGGCAGCCTCACTAAATCTGCTCAGAGTACAGTGAGGTTATGGTACTTCTAATTCTTTTGTACAACAGTATCCTTTGGATTGTCTGATTTTTCTGCCCTAATCAATACAGGCCATTAGAAGCTCACTTTTTTTGGTAATACTACTCCAAATACATCTTGTTGGGAGGTATTTTTTATGACATTAAAAGACATAGTGCATTGATTTTGCCTGAGACATACAGCCTAGGGTTTTTCTCATCCCACCACATAACACAATTTCCTTGCTACATTTCAACTGCCAGGATCTCATATTCATAGTCAACGAAATACCTAGCTTCCTAATTTTTTTAATTTTTTCTAGAGAAAGAAAAATAAATAGCTTTAAAATGTTTGTATAGATATATATAAAATGTATAGCCATGTATAAATAAGTATACATTCATATATAGCAAATACAACCATTGCTATACAATTGTTCTTTAAAGACAATGACTCCTAAATGTAATCCTGAAATCATTCAATGGAGGCCCCTGGAGTGAAGTTCTCTGTTGACTACACACTGTGTACAGTAGGGCACAATCCTTGTAAGACTTTCATTCTTCTGTAGCAAGCTGCCAGCAATTTTGAGAGGATAAGTACAGATGTCAGGACTTGAACCATCTTTGCCAACAAGGTTCTGAGGTCTGGAGCTAAGCTGGCAGGTTCTTAACTCTTTTCTTTCTACTGTGAGATCAACAAACCAAGTCTACAAACCAATTTAATGTGCTCAAGTGATCCCAAACAGAGTTGATTTTAAAGTCACAGACTCACCTAATGGCTGAGGCTGGAGGTGATCTCCGTGTCCATCTGGTGACACCCTACTCCAGCAGGGACACCCAGAGCAGGGTCTTCAGCAACACATCTGAGTGACTTTGGAGAGCTCCAAGGTGGAGACCTCAGCACCTCTCTGGGTCCCTGTGCCAGTGCTCCTGCACCTGCATGACACAGAAGTGCTTCCTTTCTTAACACCTTCCATAAACCATCACCAGTCTTCTGAGTCCTGCAGTTCTTTACACATCTAAAACAGCATTGGAGTCGAATCTGAATATTATGGATGACCATAAAAAAGACATTATGTTAATGAACTTCAAGTCACTTAGAGGAAGGTTCATCTCAGGTAACTTCCCCTATGCAGAACTGAGTCACTAGATTCAAGCTGGTTCTAGGCAGGCCTAGTATTCCACAGGAAGAGATCAGTATCTCTAGTAGGTGATTTGTCCCAACAAACCAAGTGTCTCAGTCAATGACTCACACTCCAAAGGTGCTAGAGTATTTGTTATTATTTTTACAAACTGTGCCTCACTGCTGAGACTGCACAGCTGAAATCAAGTGTACTGAATGTCTCTACTAACAGAGAGAGATGTTCTTTGCGTGTCTGCTACTGGAAATGTGAGCTCATGTTGGTCACAGAAAGGGAAGATTCTCAGGCTTAGGGGATGGGGTGGAGTGCCTGAACATCCTCTTTCTGTAAAAAAGAAGTTAAGATCTTGAATGGTGGGCCAATGAACCCTCATCAGTTTGCTAGAAAGGGAAATAGTGTTATAGCAGTGTTACGAAAGATCACAGATAAGCCATATGTACATGACGGAACAGATGTAAACATGCTTTTCCAGTCTGCTAGTCTTTTCCAATCTACGTTGAACTTAACAAAAAAGTGGATGAAGAGACTGCTGATTATATTTAATGTGGGCTTCTAAAAAAACCCTCTTTGACAGAAAATATTAAGGAAAAGGAGTATGAATAGAATCCATTTAATACGCCTCTCCCTGACTTGGGAAAGCAAGGAAGGGAGAAGTGGCAACACTGGCAGATGGCACAAAAGCAATGACAGTCAGGACTAGAGGAGGCTGAAGATGAAATCCAGAGCCACCCCCCAGCACAAAGCAAGCAACTGAACAATGGTGAGGGGAAATGCAGATGGGGAAATCACAGGTGAAAATACACAAGTTTGAGAGCCAAGCATACTGCTAGGTTCTGGAGGGATTTACGGGCCAATTGGTTGGTGATTATGAACAGTTCAGGGAAATCTTGTGTTCAGTGCATATCTGCACTTAGGAAGATAAAATTGCATTGCTTAAGTATGTAAAAAGGGATTTTAAGAACAGTACTATAAATGCCTGATAGCACACCTGGCAATGGCAACAGGCAATTGGTGGGAACTGAGCAGTTGGTTTGGGTCATTCCCAATCTGATCTTCAGAAAACAGTTGCCAAAGTTATCACACGTGTTGTATTTTTAAATTAGAAATCAGAAACCAGAAATAAAAGCATCTGAATAAATAAATCCATTTATATATAAAGAAATAGAAGGATTTCAGAGTAGAGAAAGTCTCCCACAGCACACGATGTGTTAGGAAGAATGTACAGGTGAGAGAGACCAAAAAAAACAGAAACAGTTGGCTTAAAGAGAAGGTGAATAAAAAGGTGTTTGATGGGAGTGTATTACATCCTGAGTGCTACAGAGAAGGTAAATTGGCAGCCTTGTTTACTCCGACTCATAAAATCAAAACAAGAACCGTCCAGGGCAATTGAGGGGCAGTAAGTTTAGAAGTGATACAAGGTATACTTCTAAGGGCAGTTTCACCTGTGAAATTCACTGCAGCACAATATTGTTAAGCTAAAATTTAATTAGACTGGGAAAAAGAAGAACATATATGAACAGTATTCCTGGCTGTATTAGGCAAAGTATCACCACTAGGTCAAGAAAGGGGATCCTTCCCCTCTGCTCAGCACTGGTGAGGCTGCACCTGGAGTGCTGGGCCCAGGTCTGGGCCCCCAGCACAAGGGAGGCCTGGACATACTGGGGAGAGCCCAGCGCAGGGCCACCACGATGCTGCAGGGCCTGGAGCAGCTCTGCTCTGAGGAGAGGCCCAGAGAGCTGGGGCTGCTCAGCCTGGAGCAGAGGAGGCTCAGGGGGAGCCCATGCATGGCCAGAAATCCCTGCGGGGAGGAGCTGAGAGGACGGAGCCCGGCTCTGCCCAGTGGTGCCCAGGGCCAGGCGCAGAGGCCCGGGCACAGCCTGGAGGCCAGGCACCCTGCTCTGGGTGTCCCTGCTGGGGCAGGGGTGGGCCAGAGGGACCCAGAGGTGCCTCCAGCCTCAGCCATTTGGTGATGGTTTGATGCTGTGAATATTGAGTGTAATCAGGGTCAGGTTACACAGGAGTTAAAGACACAAATCTGGCAGATTTAGAAAAAAAAAAGAGTTTTCTGCCAGAGGTTAGCATGAGCCTTCCTCTATGGGAACGGTTGTTCCATAATTGGTCATGAAAGGTTTCTTACATTTTCCTGTGATATACCAAAACATACAGTATTAGTCACTGCCAGACAGAGAATACTGGATTATATGGACCATTGATCTGACCCAGCATGGCAATTTTTATGGTCCTGTGAGCAAAATCCAATGGATTTGCAAGGAGACCTTACAGAATAACAGCTTCAGTTTGCATTTTCCTTACCTTTACAGAGGCCATAGAAGGAGCAACTAAATTTCTGGCAATGACATATCTCTGCAGGCAGGCATAGTGGGTATCTTACATTTTTGTGCCATTTGCTAAGGATTATACCGTGGTAATCTTTCTCATTAATACTTTCTCTTGTTCTGTGTTGAAGATCCCACAATCTTATTCATTCCCCTTCCTCTCAAAATAATAAAAAATAAAGTCAAGGTGCACAGACCAAAGATTAATAAGTGAGCTTAAGTACAGTCCTATGTCCTATCAATCTCACGTAACTTTTCAAATCAGCCTCTTCCCAGACATTGAATTATATCCACTGTGTTTTGTGTTTTATTTCTTTATTTACTGTCTTGTTTTTCACTACTTAGTCATTGTCCCATGGGAAAGAATGTCCCTGTCCTTTCCAAGTCCCCCTCTCACAGTGCCTTGCTGGGCAGTGACCATCTGCAGTGTTAGTGGAGTGCGAGATGAGGGACTTCTCAATTCATTTTCTCCCATCTCAAGGAGAAACCTGTTGGATAGAACAGCATTCCTGAGTGTATCCCCACCAAAGCTCACAGCTTTTTAACTTTTCCTAGGATCCTAAACTAGGCAAAGCAGGATACCAGACTGCTTGTTCCTCAGCACAGCGGCAGTCAAGCAGCTCAAAATTGTCCTAGGAGTGGTGTGGACTCGTCTTTGGTTGACAAGGAGCTTGTTACCAGTTTTGAGGAAAATGTTGCCTATCTGAAGGTAGTTTTTTCAATGATATGGGTCAGAGACAACACATATTGTTACTTTATTGTAAACACATTTTCAGTCTTAATGAAGAAGCTTCAAGTCTAATCCAAATATGATAGAAAATAAGAGTGGCTACAGGCAAGACCAAGTGGAGTTCCTTATAGCAGCACATTTTATCACCTTCAATACACACAGGTGTGAGAAGGATCTCCTCCCATCTCTTTGGAAACAGAGTTGTAAACTCACCCAAACCCTTTCTTTTGTATTTGGAGTAGCTTCTAGCTATTTTGGTGGAATCTCCCCCCAAGAAAATCAGATAATTGAAGATAATTGATCTCCCATTACGGATTAAGGACAAAGATGCTCAGGTAGGAAGTGAGGTGGGGAAGCATGGCTGGGAATGTACCAACACAATGAAGATTTTCCATTCTTTGGCTCCCTAGCCCAATGCAGAGGTGTTCATCTATCAGTGCTGTTTTTCCTACTTGAGTCCACAGATAAGTAATACAATGTGGAAGGAGACATTTTGCCATTTCTTCACAGATCTCAATGGGCAGCAGCACTGAGGTGGCTGCTGTCACCTCCCCAGGAGCTGCCGTGGTGCCATGTGGGAAGCTTGGGGACAGTTACTGTTGATTTGCCACTAATATCGGCACCAAAGCCCTCCTAGAAAGAGCACGTTACGTTATATCCCTGTAGTTTTTCAAACCATGCCGCCAAAATAAAGATAGCTGAGGGCTTGACCCTACAGCAAGTAAATGTAGTCCTGAGTGGGCATCTCCTGCCCAGATATACGCAAGGTGATTTCTAGAAAGCTCCACAGATGAGGGAGGGTGAGTTTGGCCCAAATGTAGCCTTGGGAAGTGGGCCAACACAGTAGGGTCAAACTACAGTTGCTGTGAGTTCAACCCACAACAATATTAAGCAGGAAATTCATGTGAATTGAAGTTTGCACCCAATTTTAGTTGCCACGTGAACACAGCCACAAAGTGTTTAGAGTGAAACTTGGTAGAGATTCCTCAAAATCATAAGTATTGGAGGAGAGCTTAATCTGGCCAATATATTGCTCGGGGCATATCATTTTTCCTAAGTACCAGCTTTCCTTTTACAGGATCTCATAAAAACAAAACAATATGTTGCTCTCACAGATAACCTAAAAGCAGCAGTTGGTGAAGCAGTGTCCAGAGCTATGTTATATTTTTGATGCCTGGTTCTGCAGCAAAAATATTTCAGCAGAGCAAGACAAAGTGAAAGTTTAAGAGCTCGTTAAGCAACCAACTATTACAAAGAGCCGTGCTCATTCTGCCTCTATTAAAAACACAAGAAGAAGAATTTGTCACTTTCCCATGCCTAGGAAGATCTCAGGGGGAATCTCAGATAAGACATCAACACGGCTGGTGATTACTCAGCCTTTTTTCATTACGGTTTATAAAGCCCTGAATAAGGAACCGGTTTATACTGGTGCTCCAGTTCTGCAAATGCATCTTTACAAGACCCAGCTGTGGGAAGGACATTTATTTCCGCTTTATAGACGAGGCAAGTGAATCATAGGTGACTGGTGACTCGCACGAGTTCACACTGAGAGGGTTTTGGCACACTGGATGATGCTGTAACAATACCAATAACAATTCTAGTAAATAGAAATCCTGGGTTGCCCTTCTGGGTCATAGCGTGCAGATTTTTCCTATTCTTTTCCATCTCTTTCTATTCCGTTCCTATATTATTTTCTTAAACTGGACATAATATAGTTGAAAAATGTTGTCTTTCCTTGGGATCTAAAAACTTTTCAGAAATGTACAGCTACCAGACGATGCTTCTATCTGGGTGATATGTAATACATTTGTTCTGCTGTAATTGAGAACGCAGTCATGCTGGAGGATAAACTCCAGCGATAACATTGCAGCAGTTTGAGTGTTTTCTCCATTATGTGTCTTTACAGCAGAGATAACCTTTTGCTTATTGAAATATAATTGCATATGGAGATAGTTGTTTTAAAACAGAATTAACAATACAAGCTGCACATTTTGAAAGAACTTGCTGTAATAACCTGTTTTTATGTCAACTTCTCCAGAGCACAGCATCGCTTGTGCTATAAAATTAATTGAAAATTGAAAATTGAAAATTGAGCAACAGAACATCCTTGCTTTACTTTCAGCACATTTCTCGAAGCATCCTGAGTATAGAAACTACAGTTAAATGTCAGTGACTGCTCTGTCAGCAATGGCCCCACAACAGCATTGCACAGGGATTCTTCCAGACTTCTCTCCCCCCATATATTTACATAGGACACAGATGTGATGACAGGGTTGTACTGTGCATCAGTACACGTAGCATTTTCAAAGTGATCATAACACAGGTAAGACGTGCCACTGCAATTATTTATTTGCAAACCTTTAACGAAGCCTTTTCCCAGCTTATTATTAAATTAAGTTTTTAATATATTATTATTAAACGTACATGCTGCTGTGCACTACATTACAGAGCAGAATGTGACCTTCAATATTCATCTTCCTGCAGTAGGTTTGCATTCTGCTACTGATAAGCTTCTGCAAAAATACATTCAGAGCTGGACATGAAATGCCTTTAGCCCCTGAGGCTGCCCTCAGGAGCAAGCATGCAGCTGCACTGGCGGCCAACCTGCAAGCAGAGCCGCGGGCATGGTCGCACTCCACCCTTTTGTTGGCAGGACCCTGGCATGCTCCTTGCCTTTCCTTCACCAGTGGTGAATCATAGAGTGGATCACTGAATGGTTTGGGCTGGAAGGGAGCTTAAAGCCCACCCAGCTACAGCCCATGCAATACCCAGGGACATCTCCCACCAGCTCAGGCTGCCCAGGGCCCCATCCAACCCGACACTGAGCACCTTCAGGGATGGAGCACCCACAGCTTCTCTGGGCAGCTGTGCCAGGGCCTCACCACCCTCTAAGTAAAGAATTTCTTCCTCACATCTGACCTAAGTCTCCCCTCTTTAAGTGGCAGAGAGGGAGCCAGCATCCTCTTCACAGACTGCTGCCCTCACACTTTCTCCTGACCTCCCTGTTCCTGGTGTTGCCCTTGTAATCCAACAGCAATCCTTCCTCTTCTGGAAGTTAGCACAGGTCTTCTCTCTGCTGAGGGCAGAGACTGCTGCTGAGTTCCCTTCAGGATAAAAGATCCTAAGGGACAGGATAATTGTCAAGCAATTATTTTTAGCCTGCTTGTGACCTGACCTATTTCAATAATGCAGCGAGCAGTGCCACCCACAGCGAGCATCCCTGCCGCAGCCCAGACAGTGACCTGTGAGGCAGAGCAAGACAACACAGGGACGTCTTGGCATGGCTTGGCATGGCCTCTCCTGCAGCCAGAACTGCACAGTGCTGCTTCACTTTTGGGATTTTTCAGCCACACGGATAGGTTCCCTGTTTGCAATAGGTCCCAATTCTCTGCTGCGGGGTCTCTTCTGCCAGCTGGTCCCCACCTCAGCGTCACCCAGGGTGGGGGCTGGCTGTCAGTCGGATGTTGGGGAGTTTGTTTTAATTTGAATCAGGCATAGCTAATTAGAGCTAGCACTTCCTCCCAGACTTTAATAAACAGAAATCTCTAATCTAGAAAACATTCTCAAATATTAAGGCTAATTGTGCGTCACAATGTCAGCCAAGGTAAACAAGGCACAAAAGGAAAGAAAGAAGTGCTGCAAGTGGAACAGGAGCTGCTGAAGGTACATCTGCTGCTCAGAGCCACGGCTGTCTCTCAGGAAGGCATCACCCAGTAAACCATCATCCAGTAAATCAAACAAATCCCCTCCAAAACGATAGAGCAGAATGACTTTGGGTGGCTTTGGGTGGCCACCTTGCCAGCCCATGGGCAGACACAGGTCCTGGAAGGCAGTGAGGGTTTGAAGCTCACAGATGCCACCTCCTCTGGGCTTCAGAAGTTGCAAGGTGAGGTCTTGAGATGCCCCTTCTCTTTGTAAAGGAAAAGTTTCCCCAGGTTTATTTCTTTGCTTTTTTATGGGATCACATACTATTCAGGCACGGTGACTTCCACCCAAGGGACATCTGTGCCATTTCATCAGAGTGGAGGTGAGGTTGTAACGCTCTGCCAATATAAGCGCTGATTTGCAGCGTGTACAAATGGTGCTGCTCATTTTCTTTTGGCTACCTGCTTAATATTAAAAAGAAAAAGAAACTTCCAGTATGTCAGTCATTGGAGGAACATTTAGTCCTTTCGCTTTAGAGAACACAAAGCTGTATGTATCTTCAATTTTTCTCCTTATCTTAAAAATACCTTATGCAGTCCTATATATAACCAGCAGAAGGGAGAGTGATGCAGGAGGGGAAAAACGACAGTGGTTGCCTTCAGTCATGTTCAAACACAAATGCTGAGAACGAATGAACATCCCTCGATGCATTTCCGGGCTGAACAGGAGAGCCCAAGACCCCGGGGATTTGCGTTTCAGACCTTGGTGTCAATGTGCATTACCGCGGGCTTTGAAAGATGCTCTTAAAATGCTTTTAAATAAGCAAACAGAGCAAGTCTCTCCTGAGTGAGAGTCTGCGTGAGCCTGGGAGAAGGAGGGGGAAAAAGCAAGCAGGAGAGAGGCAAGAAAAACGGCAAAATGAAGCACGAGGTACGGTGTAAACTTTAATAGACTCATCAGGAATCTCAGGTCTGCCCACCCACCTTGCTGAGGCTGCATGTGAATTGGTGTTCCAAGGCTCTTTAATGCAAAAAAGCCCGACTCCGAGGATGGCTCTTGCAAAATTCATGGCTGGTGCTATTCCATGCCCTTATGACATGACAGCAACATCCATTTGTATCAGTTTGGCACTGTGCAAGTAGGTCACACGATTGTGATGAAGTTAAAAGGAATTTTGCCTGCCTTTAAATGGCGGTGGAACAGTTACCAGCTGATTAAGGAAAACATTAGCGGGTACCATTTTAATTGATTTGAATGCATGTGTGTTTTGTATTGGTTTAGTTTGAGGGCAATTTTAAACAAATAGCACTGTCATTGTGAGCCTTAATTAGATAATAAATTAATAGATAAATGGATTAGAAAGTTCAGTATGGCTTTCACAATCGCTGCTAGCAGCATAAAGATGAGGTGCTTGGTATTAGCAATGCTAATAAATGGCATAAGGAATGCACTTGGGGAGAATGATGATGTGTGGCAGCTGAGTGAGTGGCAAGGACCATGGTCTTTCCTGTGCCCACACGTATTTGGGAAAACAAAGGTGTTCCTGTGCTTCTCCGGGAAAGATAACGGTGGGGCTGATCTGGGAGGGTAAATATGTCAGCTCCCTGCGCCCCTCGACGCCTGCACATTTAATGCGGGATTCATGAAAAATTCAGCAAGCACACAGGCCGTGTTCTAGGGATTCGGCTGCATGGGATCAGCTCAGGGATCTGCCAAGGAAAAAGGCTCTGTATGTGCAGAATATATGCAGTCATGGCAAAACAGGGAGGGAAGTCTGGACCAGGTGGGTATGAAGCGCATGGGAATCATTAGGATCTTTCCAAGAAACGACTTTTTTGCGGATGCAGTGCTGCTCCTTTCATTCCATCAAGCAGTAACTGCAGCCATATGGGTCTTGGTGCTGCTCACAGAGGTAGTGACAGTAACTCAGATAGCAGACACAGCACTGCAGGTTGGAAAGTGGTGCAAATAATCACCACAGTGAGCTCCAGCTGAGTGTCAAATACCCAAAATTGGAAAATGGTATGCGTTGAATATTATGCAGCTTGCCTAAAGACAAATGGTCATGTGGGTTTCTTTTTTGGGCTGATTGCCCCTTGGATACCTACTTCATGGATGGCATCAGCCTGCAGCACTTTGTCACCAGAATTAGAGCAAGTCCTCTGAAAAGATTTGAAATGTGAATTATATTAAAGGTGCTTTACGATTCTCATCAGAATATCAAAAAACAGCAGCTTTCTGAAAAAACCTCCTCTGGATGTTCAATATGGCTGAGCTGTGGCTGCTACCAAAAGAACTTTAGCACATAGAAAAAAATATTTGGATTGACCTTATTCTACTTCCTTAATATTTTTGTGCAAACAGTCTCTTCTGTTGCTCCCCTCATGCTGGACATGTTAGGCAAGTGATTCTGAAGAAGATGTGAACTTCTTCAGCAAACAGTCCAACCTCTGCTAGTGATTCCCCACGGTGATAGAAACATCTTTTGGTGTACGTATCAGGAGCACTTGGGCAGCTGCTTTCCTTTATGGTAGCATTTAAGAAACTTGTGTGCAGTGTTCTGTTGCTCATGTTAATGAGAATTACAGTTCCATCTGATTAAAGACCAGTGTGATAAAAACTGAGTAGTGCATTACTACCCCCTCAGCTCCATCGTCAATATTCCAATTACCATAGAATCCTAGAATCATTACGATTGGAAAAGACCTCCAAGATCATCTAATCCAACTGTCCACCTGCCACCAAGATTGCCCACTAAACCACTAAACCGTGTCCCTTAGTACCACACCCAGATGTCTCTTGAACACCTCCAGGGACGGTGACTCCACCACCTCCTTGGGCAGCCTGTGCCAGTGCCTGACCACTCCTGAGAAGTTGTTTTTCCTAATATCCAATCCGAACCTCCCATGGCACGACTAGAGGCCATTCTCTCTCATCCTATCGCTATTATCAGTCTATCTAGAATATAAATGCTCATTCATAAAATCATTGCATTTATAGCATATTGCATGGTGTATAGACCTCATCACGTGGGTAATGTAAAGCCTATGAGAGTAAATACGTGAAACTAAAAGAGAGGAGATTTAGATTAGATGTTTGGAAGAAATTCTTTGCTCAGAGAGCGGTGAGGCCCTGGCACAGCTGCCCAGAGAGATGTGGGTGCCCCATCCCTGGAGATGCCCAAGGCCAGGCTGGATGGGGCCCTGGGCAGCCTGAGCTGGTGGGAGGCAACCAGCCCACAGCAGGGGATTGGAACTAGATGATCTTAAGGGCCCCCTCCACCTTAAGTCATTCTATGATTCTATGAAAATACGTGAGGAGAGAGTCATGGCAGATCTTAGGTAGGAAGAGATAAACAAGACGTAAGCGATGTTTTTCACCTCTGGTTTTCAATGCTGGAGACATTTGTCATCTGTTGGGCTGTTTAGCAAGTTTCTAATTAATATCTTTCTCAAGTCTCCCTCCCACTCAACGGGCTCCTGTCCAAAGAAAATCTAAACAGGTTTGGAGATGGTAAATACACTACCCGAGGTGCTTGAATGAGCTCCCACAGCCCAGTTCCTTGCCAGCCCCATGCATAATTGTTGTAAACCTTCAAGCCACGCAGCCACGCACTGCAGGGCTGAGGATAACCTGTTAAACCACAGCAAAAGGGAGGTCTCCTAATTAAATTAAATTAGCTTTATTTCAGCACCGTGTTAGCATAGATAAACTGTTTCTGATGGGTTCAGCGCATGGGTAGGCCAAGCTCATGTCTTCCTGCTAAGGCTGTGTCAATATATTTACTGACACTGAGAACAGGGAGAGCACAAAGCCTCGGGATTCACTGCTCTGGAAGCAGTGCAGGTTTAAGCCAGACTAGGAAGGAAAATAAGCTCACCTGGCAGGAAGAATGTAGCCACCATAATACAATCAGGATCTTGAGGAGCATGGAAATGAAATCTTGTGCTCTGTTTTTGGATTTTATTTCGTTGCTTTCTGCTCTCGGTGCATAGCTCGGACAGCTATTCATTCAGGTTGGCTTTACAGCTTTGTGCTCGTTCTCCCTTCTTGTGCCTTCATTTCTGAGCATATTGCACAGCTGCCAGGTGAATCTGGAAACATTCCCGTGGAGGAATGGGCTTGGAGGAGAGGCTGAAGCCCAGCTTGCAGAGATTGGGTTCTGGTCAAAACAGAGGGGAGCTCAAAGTTCCCAACAAAGGAGCCCGTGATGAGATTTCTCTCTAATTTTGCAAGCTGGTTGCCTTGAAACGCCATACAGGAAAGTGCCATGTTAGGCATCGTTCACATGCTCCTGCATTTCCTTCCTCCCTTCATCCCTGATCCCATAAGGATGACTTGGAGTAAATTCCTGTTCTTGTAAGATCTCACCTTTGTTTTTTTAACACATTATTTCTACCATTACAAAATCATGTCCTGGGGGGAGGATTTGTCTCTGCATTCAGTTGGTGTAACAGCTACGTTTGTTTAGTGGGTTTGTGTTGGTGTGAGTCCAGCATTGTATGTACCTGGAAAGGAAGTCTTTTCCTTCCAGAAGAGAATATTTCTTTGGCCATTTAGATAGTTTAATTCATGCTACT
>WBMW01012088.1:2145694-2195412 GCA_013396635.1 Penelope pileata | reverse complement strand
CCTGCCCGAGGTGCTGCGCGTGCTGCAGGGCGCCCTCCTCGACCCCTACGCCGAGGTGCGGCGGGAGAGCTGCCGCTGCGCCGTGTCCTGCGCCCAGGCGCTGCCAGGTGGGGCTCGGGAGGACACGGAGGGGCTGGGGAGGGACTGCAGCCAACGGCAGGGAAGGGAAAGGAGTTGGGCACAGCCTCACGGGCGCGCTTTGTCAGCGTGGGAGATCCTGTGTGGAAGGGGTGGGCGCTGAGCAGCTACAGGGGGTGGTGGTGGTGTTTTGGTGGGGAGTGCTCGTGGGCACTAGTTCTGCTCTAATATAGTGTGAACATGAATCACAGAATCACAGAGTGGCCTGGGTTGGAACGGAGCCCAAGGATCATCGAGTTTCAGCCCCCCTGTCGCAGGCAGGGCCTCCAGCCTCCAGATCTGGTACCAGATCAGGTTGTCAAGAGCCCCATCTAACCTGGCCTTGAACATCTCCAGGGATGGGGCATCCACAACCTCTCTGGGCAGCTGTGCCAGCACCTCACCACTCTCTCAGTGAAGAACTTCCCCCTGACATCCAATGTAAACCTTCCCTCCTTCAGCTTAAAACCATTCCCCTTTGTCCTATCACTGTCTACTCATGTAAAAAGTTGATTTCCTTCCTTCTATGAAGCAGCTGTCATAGTATCACAGAGTCATTGATGATCTTAGAGGTCTTTTTCAACTTCAGGTCCAACTGTCAACCCATCCCCACCATGCCCACCTAACCACGTCCCTCAGTGCCACATTTCCAGGGTTCTTAAACACCTCCAGGGACGGTAACTCCACCAACCCCCTGGGCAGCCTGTGCTAGTGCCTCACCACTGTTTCTGAGAAGAAATTTTTCCTAATATCCAACCTGAGCTTTACATGGTGCTGCGGAAATCCTGCTGCTCAGCATCTGCCACCCACGTGGGGAACACAGCACTTTATGTTTCTGTCTCTCTCCTAACAGAGCACTTCCACATGCAGTCAGAATCTCTGATAAAGCCCTTAATGCAAACAATTGCACACCAGCACTACAGAGTTCGCGTGGATGTAATTCAGGCTACTGGAGCAGTGATACAGTTTGGAAATGGGAAGTCTGTGGATGATGTTGTATCTCATCTGGCCCAGCGATTGTTTGATGAGATTCCCAAGGTGTGGTTTTTCTTTTCTTTTTTTTTGACTCATTTTCAGTCTAGCTTTGTGTTTGTTTTTGCCCCTCCATTTTCAGCTTTCATTCAATTGAGGTATGTAAATATGTCATTCAGGCTCAGACAGTTGTAAGCTCTCCAGAAGAAAGGTGCATGACCTGTGCAGCTGCTGTCTAAATCTGCAGGCTGTTGAAGAGTGTAGGCACCTTTTTAGGTTAAAGTGTGCTTTCAGTTCTGTCTAAATTCTGCTGGATCTCTCTGGGATTTGATTCTATGGCTTTTTCAGATGCTGAACAAACACAGTTTGGGTCCCTTCCTAAGATGCAGTTGCAATAGTCATTTTGAAATGAGCTGTGTAACCATAAGTAAAATATTTTACTTTCCGCATTCAAACTATTTAATTTAGGCTTCCATTACAGTAAATGGATAAAATTGTCTTCTGGAGAAATGCTAGAAAGGTTCAAATTCCAGGGAAATTTACATTTCTCACATTCTCAGAGAGAGATTAACCACAAGAATTTAGAGTGTTCTGAGTTGTATCTGAATCTTGTCTCCTTCATGGAGGTGTGTTTTTGAGCAGCACTCAAAGTCTAAGACTAACCAAGTCAGAGAGAGAACACAAGAGGGAGCATGGTATCTTGCATCTTCAGATGCTTGCTGCAAGTGAGGAAATCCTGGATTCTTGTCGTTTCTCCTGAGACTATTCATGCACTTGATACCAAGTCTCAGGTACCAAAAGCAAATTTATATTGTTATTATCCTTTGTTGCATTTACCTCACTTATTTTAAGTAATCTCTCTCTCTTTTTTCCCCCTCTTTTTGATCCACATAGGTTCGGCAAGCTGTAACAACTGTCATTGGAGAGTGGCTGTTGCACCTACGAGATAGATATTCATATTTTCACAAGCTGATCCCTTTGTTACTTGGAAGCTTTAGTGATGAAATTCCTGAAAATATGTAAGCAGAATGCTTCTGTTTTTTCTTCTTTTTTTTTCCCCACACTTCCCTGTGTGGAAGTATTTCTGTGTTTATAGATAAATTGCATGGGGGGAAAAAAACTTTATTTTCTTGGAAAAAAAAAACATTCATGATAGCATTATCTCTGGTAACCTTTGTTTGAATGCTATGTTGAAGTAAGTATGAGAGATGAAGACAGTAAGGGAGGGAGAAACAGACTTATCCTTTGGAAGAAGTGACCTCTGTCTACTGAGTACATAAGCATAAGCTCTTGACTTAATATTCCTGTCTGAATGGTAAGAATGCTTCCCATTCTTCTAACTGAATTCAAGAAGTCATATTTTCCGAAAGTCTCATTGTAGAATGTTTTCCTTTGGGAGGCATGATTTTTATTTTATTTTGTGCCTAGGACGCTGGCTTGGACTTACTGGGAAAGGATAGGCTTGCAGTGGGAGAAGGAGAATGAAGAAGATCTGAAGGATAAGATGGATTTTAGTGTTTCACCATCTCATTATCCCAAAGGAGGTGAGTATTGCATAGAAAGGGTATTTTAGGGAGGGAGACTGGCTTAACACTGTTCTCTTAGGAGAACTTGCATTTAAAAGGGGGAAAAACATTGTTGACCCAAGTGAAATTAGTATTCTCTTTCCTGGAAAAAATTATGAATGGAATTTAGTTTCACTTTTTGTTGCATGTATAGTTACATAATGTGAATGTAACTGAAAAAGAGATAAAGGAGTGATGCAGAAGCAGCAGAAGGTTCTGTATTAGCCAGCAGCCAGGTAGAGAATGGGCACAGAATGACAGGAAAGGAAGGCAGAATGAAAGAATCTGTGAATTCTGTCTTTGAATAATGAGACACAATGTTCATGATGCACAGAATTTTCATGAAAGAAAAACTTGCAATGAAATGATTTCAAATTTCTCTGTAAGACATGAGGTTGCTAACTTGAAACTACCAGCATACATGAAGAATATGAGAACAGAAAGAATAATTTCCTTTATTATACACAAAAAAGAGAAGACAGCACAGGCAGATAACTTTTTAGTACCATATGATGTATAGATAGCTTTAAAAACAGTATGTTTGCAGTAGCATGAAGCACATTTCCTGTCTCAGGTTTATGAAGTTAATGTTTAAAAATATGCATTTGGGTGTTGGCAAGAGAGAGGATTTAAATGGGTCATTTATTGATTTCTATACTCATATTTAACAGAACAAAAACTTTTTTGGTGTGAAAGAACAGGTTCATGCTTGACTTGTGCCTGCCTGACAATCACATCACAGAATCCCCAGCAGCAAAATCCTTTCCATGACAGTGGGTTCCGGAGTCTTTTCTGCTTTGAAATTACTTTTTTTTTTTCCCCCTCTTTTAAAGTTGTTTTACTGAGTAATGCTCAAATGAAAGAGGAGGCACTTCATAATGCTGACTGGTTTGACAGAACTCTTTAGCTTTGAAGAGTCAAGTCAATCTGTTGTCCTATACTACATTTTTTCCCTGTTTTATGTATAATATTACCTTAGGGATTTGGAAATGGTAAAGAATGTCTTTACTTCCACTAGAGATGGCAGAAACTTTTTTTGCTTTGTCTGAGAATTTTTTAATGTGTATAAACTAGTGCAGTTGAGTTTCTGAGCTCCAGTCACTTGTTTTGGAAAGACTGTGATACAATGAATAATCAAAGTGCTTAGCCCTTCTGATGGCATTGTAAGTGATATTGTCGCTGACATTCTGATACTCATAGGTATCTAAAGCTGTGATGATGAACAC
This sequence comes from Penelope pileata, assembly GCA_013396635.1. NCBI lineage: Eukaryota > Metazoa > Chordata > Aves > Galliformes > Cracidae > Penelope > Penelope pileata. The sequence continues at coordinate 2,191,532 of WBMW01012088.1, read as the reverse complement.
CATAGTTTACCTGCACTTGAGGAAGGCAAGAATGAGGAAGAAAAGTGAAAGAAAATATTTTATTTGCTAGTCCTTGAAATAGTTGCTACCATTTTACTGCCAATACTGTTACATCGTTCAATTTTCTGTGTGCTGTTTTGTTTGCTTATTGGTGCCTATGTAGACTGTTTTTAAAAAGAGACATGTATCAATTACTTCATAAATTAAATTCATATGTATTTTCTGAAATCTTCTTAGCTCAATACATATGCTTCACAAATGTGGGCAACATTCCAGCCCTGTGTGTCGCTGACTTGCTTGGTAGAATTATGCAGCAGAGGCTTGGCTGTGATGTGTGGGTGTGTTGTGTGTGTATATGTCAGGCTGATATGACAAAAGAGAATAAAAATGAGAGAAAGGGTTGCTTAACCTTACAGATATAAAGCTTTGGCAAAGAGACTAGTGTACCTTAGTTTGAGTAGTAATTTGTGATGTCTTGCCACAGTGCATGTATGGATGAACTGTTAGGATATGCATCCTTCCCCCATTTCTCTTCCACACACATTGCTATTTTGTACAGCATAATAATGATGTATTTTCACATGCTTTGTTGCCATCTCTTTTGACTTACAGCTGAGTATTCAACATCCTGGAACATTTTTTTACTACTGAATTCATAGTGCATTTTACTTAGCAATCTTTGTCCAACTCTCAAGCTAATGAACCTGACATACGGGCCTCCCTGTGCTTTGATCTCATGATGACAGATACTGCAGGTCAGAGGAGGAATAGAGTTAGACCTCATACCTGGTGTCATCCAGCCAACTGAAGAGCTTTCCACTGAGCAGCTAGTCATTGCCTAAGGGCGCAGGTGCAGACGATTTATGGTAGGGAAGTCTTTGACAGGAGTAGCTACGGGGATAAATGCCTGCATTTGAACATCTGAAATGAAGGAACTGCTGATAAAGAATGGTCTGGATTCTTTGAATAAATTTCCGCCTCAGGTTGAATAGGATGCCCGTCAGTATTTGCTGTTTCAAGTTGATTTCTTCATTTGACCTTTTGTTATTCATTGTCAGTTTTCATAATCCAAAACATTATCCTTCATTGACAAAAGAAGCAGCAATTCATACCCTGACTTTCTGTTTTCTACTGTAGGTATAGGCATGGTAACCTCCCTTTCTACTTCTAGATTCCTAGATATATTTTTCACCTTTTCCTTTAGAGCACACAATTGGCACCATCTATTTTATTGCAACTTGTGTCTATTTTACTATTTATGACTTCAGCCTTTATTTTTTTTCTTTCCTCCAAATAATATTTAACTCAGTGATACCACAGAATTTGCACAAAAGAGTCTTTCTTCTGTTTCTGGGCTTCTGTTTAATTCTTTTAATGGCATCTATGCTGCTGTAACAATTAAAAGGAATTGTTAGGCGCATTTTCCAAAGTGGATAGTGTCCCATACTGATGTAAATTCTCTTTCTTCTCCCCTTCTGTAAACATTTCAAAGCATATAGTTTAAACTACTTTGTAGTCATAAATATATATACATTTTCAGAGTTGTGTGGAGTTTAAATTTTGCAATATCTATTAAAGAAATACAGCTTGCACGTGTAAAATCCTCAGCAACATTTGGAATATTTTCTTCCACGCTGAAGCAGATGCCCATAGCTCTTATCTCGGAGCCTACAAACTTTTATAAGGCTTAGTGTGCATTGTCTTTTCCTTTGATATTTCTTTCATTGTGTTATTAATTGTTTGTGGATTTGTTTGTTTGTTTTCTCTCCAGTGACTCGACCAGGACTAGGTTGTCGGGAACTCGTGTCAAGAAACCTCTCCAAAATTCTTCCAGGTCTCTGTCATGATATAACAGACTGGGTTGAAAGCACAAGAGTGAAAGCATCCCAGCTTCTGTATACATTATTGCTACATGCAGAGGACCACATAACCCAACACATGGAGCTTCTTCTGAGAACTTTGTATCAAGCATGCTTGGATGAAGAAAGTGAAGTGGTTAGAAATGTAAGTATGCTATGTCTGAATGTCTACTGTATGCTAAATGAAGACACTATTTTTTACAGTCCTGGGTGTGTTTTGTGTGGGATGGCTTTACCCTAGGTCACTGGAACTTTCCCATGACTGCAGGATCAGGATCAGATTTTAATGGGTGTTAAAAATATGTGAAAATTATATTTACTTACTATGTTTAAATGCATTATTGTATTGTTGGTATGAAGACTAATAATAAAGTTAGTTAAATACTGTTTAGTTTATGCGCCAGCTCCATGAACCATCAATAATGATCTCCATAAAAATTATTAGCAGGAGATTAAAGTGTAAAAGCCTTGGGGCAACAAATTCATTTTAAAAACATGTGCAGGTCGTGCCTTTTCAAGTTCATTTGACTTATCTCCCCCTACTGCATAATTCACCCATAGTTCCAACCAAATATTGAGGTATATTTATTCCTTGTGATATCCGTATTCAGTGTCTGGATACTTGAGTTAATACTTGTGAAATGCCTTATATATTAATTATTCCATATTACAAGGAATAATTAGTATAATTTTTATCTAATAGTTTATCAAACAGTTGATGCTCTCAATGCTTAGTTCAATAATAAATCAATAAAATATGTCATTGAAAAAAATAAATTTATCAGAGGATAGACAGGTGATGCAAATTTTCTTTATAATTTTTAGAGAAATTGTTCATTTTTCTACACAAGCAAGGCAGTATACATACAACAAAAACATTAATTTAAAGCTGCAAATTTTATTGCTTTGAGAAGTTGGAAGAATGTGTTCTGCTTACTGGATGCAAGTAGTCCAACTGATGTCAAAAAAAAAAAAATTATTTCCTAAGTCAGGCTTTTCTTTTGATTCCTGCTATTATTTTAGCCACATGCAGACTGAGAAATCCATTTCCGAAATGATCCTTTTCCTTCAAGTCTTTATTTTTTTTTCTTGCTTTTTTTTTTTTTGTCTTTATACTCTTTCTCAATACCAGTCGTTGTTTCCCTCCCTTGATTTTTCCTGAATTGATTCAAATATTAATAAGGTACAATTAAACATACATGACTAAATCACTAGGCTAAAAGTGACATATATAAAGGGAAATAAGCTTTCATGTTTGGGGAAATGAGTCAACTGTTGAATAAAGGGGTTAGGAGGAAACGTTCCTGTTGCACAGGTAACGGCACAGTGGTTGGCTGTATCTTTATTAATGCACCTGGTTGTGATTAGGCATCAGTCAGAGAGAAGTTCTGATGTGCTAGTGTATCACATGGAATACAGCATACCAACATCTCTGCAAGGTAGAGATAGGATCAAAGGGCATAAGTGTCATAGGAAACAGTAATTTAAGCTTTTTCAAGAAGAGATTGAAGGCACCGAGCAGATCCTCCATGGAAGCTTTTCCACAGAAAGTCAAATCAGTAATGTCACTGTCAAAATATAGTACAATAACAAAAAAAATTCTCTTGTGTTTTTATTGTTGTTCCTTTTAATAAACGGGTGGTGGGCACGTTGAGGGAGCATGCCTGAGAACAGCATTTGGAGGAAAGAATCTGCAACATCTGGTTATTTTAAGCTAGAGACTTTATTACACTGAGAGCTGTGCACCACATTTCTGTACATTACTTTCTCATGGAAGTTTGTCTGATGCTGAGGAGAGTGTTTGCATGCCTTATTATGTGCTTACTGAACACATGTCAAGAAAATTTCTTCATGCATATAACCATTACTGAGCGAGTGGAAAAGGCCTACGAGGCAACTGCTGAAGCATTTAAAATAACAGCTGGAATCATAAAGAGAAAAAACCCATGATATGTTGAATGGTCATTGTGTTTTCAGAAAAATCCTGTATAGTTTATTCTTTTTCTTTTTTTCAGTGTGTGAAAGCAGCAGAATTGATTGGAACGTTTGTTAATCCTAAGGTATCTTTGAGATTAATCACATCAGCCTTTGAGAAAACACCTAAGCCATCTTGTTTAATGGTTCTAACTGCAGTGATTCGAGGTAGCCCAAAAGAAATCTTACAGCCTCATTTGACTGATCTTGGCAACATGCTGTCACAAGCTGGAGTTTGTCAACGATCTGAAGAGGTAAGAATCGGTGGAAAATACGTAACAGTCCCAAGTTTTAGACCAGTGGTTCTCCAACTTGCTACTTCAGTTGTTCTCCTTAAGTGCTCCATTACCTTTTGCTTGCGCACCCACTCCACCCTGTCTCAGGATATAATTGTAGATGTGTCTAAAACAAAGACAGAAGCTTACACGTCTTTGGAAATGAAATCACAGCTTTCACTGCAGCAAAAGTTTATTAGGCTTTTGTTCTTAAGATGACCAAAAAAAGGCCACTGTGTTGCCTTCAGAAAATTCTGACTTCATAACTTTCAAACCTCCCTTTAAAAAAAGTTATTCATGTGTGTAGACTGAATCTGGCACAATTGTCTTTTTGAGCCAATGTAAGATATACATTTTACATAAGTTATTCTCTCATTAGGTTTCTTCCCTAATGGAATATATACCAGTGATGCAGAGAATTAACCTTAATCTCTGTGAAGCCTGTGATGATTAGGAGCTCGTATAACTGGAAGCACTATAACCTGATTGTTCAAATAACAATCCCCTGAAGTATATCTGCAAAATTGTTGTGAGGTCTTACACTCACCATTTCCATTTAGCGTGAGACAGAAGACACATCCATCTGCAGCTGAAGCATTTCATGGAATTGTGAAATTGTTCTAGCCTTTCTTTTTGGAGAACAATCTTTCTCTAAAATAGAGAGCAAATGCTACATAGACACTGTTTAGCTAAGGATTGATGATGTCCACGAGATTAATAACATTTATAGCTAACCTATTCCTAGACTTGTTTTATTTTTTGGAAATAAATTTATAACAATGACCCCTTCTATTAGTTGGATGTAGTCTGACAGCTTCATGGAATATCTGATGCACTTTATCATAGAAGTCATTGCAAACTAACTGACAGGAATATTGACTTGCATTGATATCAGTTGGATCAAGATAACTGGCATTATTTTGCAACAAATGAGATAAATTGGCAAAGATAAAAGCAGGCACTCAGGTTTTCTTGTTTTATGTATTTAACCATTCCTGTTCATTCAAAATAGTCAGACGTGGAATAATACTTGAAAGAGTTGTAATAAATGTTATTAATTAACAAATTGCACTTCAGAATGAGAAAGTACTATCTGTAAGCATACCAAAAGGCTTTGATGTTTTTATTCACAAGGGAGCAATTGTGTGATTTAAGAGCAAGATGATTTATTTTGTTACCAGGACAAGGCAGGAAGATTATGTTGTGTTCTGTAAAATGTAGAATGTAGATCATCAAAAGAACTAGCACCAAATGATCGATATGTTACTTGTTTAGAGGGCTATACAGCATAATTATTATCGCTTCCCTTATCTCTCCCTTAAAGAGAATATAATATTTTCTAACAAACATAATAAATTTATGCTTTTATTTTATTTTTTTTTTTTAAAAAAAAAAAAGGTCCTTTATATGGAACAATTGCTTTGTTGTGTACAAGCACTGATTGAAGTATGCCAGGAAGACTGCAAAGAAATTTGCTTGCAGCTCATGAAAGTTTTGGTGACAGTAATGGCAATACCAAGTTCTCAGCACCTTAAAGAAAACGTAAGCTATGAACTGTTTTAGTATTTTGTTGTCTAAATACTTTGTCTAAATAGAGACATAATTTTTTGTCTTGTTGTTGGGCTTTAAACCACAGAAATCCTAAACTAAGAGCCCGTTCACAAAGATTGGTACAGTCTGAAATGATTCACTATTGCCTGACCTTAACTCTGACTCAATCTGTCTGTCTGTCTCCTCATCTTTTTCCATGGCTGAAGTTTCTTTGGTTTTAGTTTGTTTAAAACAGATATAGACAACATATCCAAAAGAATAATGCATCAAAACCTGATGTGTAAGAGCTAAGAAGTTGTATCATGCTACTAGTTTTGTTTGGGGATTGCTTATTTTTCTTATGTACATATTTGTGTGTATAGGAATTGGTGTTTCAAAAATTGTGGAAAAATATAATAACTAAACACTTAGATTTGCACATAGTTTCAAATTCATCAGATTTACTGTTAGGATGAAATAAGCATGAGCAAATACTTGGATTATGTGTTTAGTAATAAAACTGTTCTTTGAATACCTTTCTCTCTGGCACTGTTCTGGTAGTTAGTTAATATTTAGAAGTCACTGTGAAGGCTGAAAGATCTATGAATGTTATCATTTGTCAGTCAAAATATTGATATTTCTGCTTTGCTAGCAACAGATTAAACAGTTCATAGGTGCTACAGCTATTTCCAGACAACAGTTTGAAGATCTCAGTTTACTGTTGAATCTTGCAAATCCACAGGGCTGTAATGAAGAGTAGCAGTGATGGATACTGTCTTCTAGGTTTGTTCTTTTATAACTGGAAGACAAGTTAATGCTAGGGTTAGGATGGGGATGAAGTTGCAGTCAAAATCTAGGGCAACAGGGCTGAAGAGCTGAGTTTTTTAGCTCCTACATAAGTGTGGTCTGTAGAAATCTGCTTAATATCTGAGTTTGGCTGACATAGCAGAAAAGCACATTACTCAGGTAAGAATCTGAGGAGTTGGCTTTATTGTTATATCTCGTAAGGCTTGTTCATCAAAAGACTGACTGTTCCAGCAGGGAGTAATGACTTGTGGATAGTCCAAAGCTGTGTGTCTCTCACAGTACATATTGCATTAATTCTGGTTAGTACCAGAATTAAGTCTGGAGTTGAATTTACAATTTGGAACAGCAGAGCCTGAAGAATAATGTTTTTTCATAACTTTGAAGGCCCACAGAATTAAAATGTGCACCGGTTCTGAGAAAAGCCTTAGAGTTCTGTTTTATTTTGTGGCCAGTATGGGTCTATAGGCTGTAATTACAACTAGTTATTTTGTGTGTGTAGATTACATTTCAGAATAGAAGGCTTGAAGCACATTGCTGGAGCATGGCAAGCCCACGGTTGGATGAGGGCTACAATTGGCCTGGAAGATTGCTTTACTTAAGCAGATATTAATCACAGTGCCATGGTTAAATTAGTGGTTTGGGACAGGAGTCATTAAAGATTTTGTATTTGTCATGGGATTCTGCAAAGCCTTGGGCTGTTGGTGCTGGCTGAACTGTCGATGTTTGATTTTTAGGTAAATATGCGTCGTTGGATTATTGTCAATGTTAGGTTATATATACAAGTATACGAGTGGCCAGGAAAATACATGATTGCACACCTAAGAGGTGAAGAGAACTAAATGTGATTTGTTCTGAATAAGTTGGTTTTCATATCCAGAAACAATATTTCACTGCAGAGTCTCCTAACTTATCAATAGATGGCTTGATGACAATCAAGAGAACCTTTATGCTGGCTAATTTCTATTTTAGTGTCTGAGATTATGCCGGGGAGAGAGGGGCAGGAATCCTTCTTCGAAAGGTACTGTCTGAATAAGCTATTCTGCCTTGAACCACAACATCCCAATGTGAAAGTTTATGAATGGGATGCATATAGAGGAAAATGCAGTCTTTGGAGAGACGTGAATTCAAGATGAAGTTAACATTGACGAGTTAGACTAAATTATGCAAGAAGTTGATGTAGTGAAAGCAGGTCTCCAGAATACAGCATGGCTTTTCAAGACCCGCAGATCAAGAGCACGACTAGCCTTAAAAAAAAGTGATAGTTCTATAATCTTTTTTTTAATGTTTAAACACACATCAGGCTGATTTTACAGTAGTTGACCTTTTTACCTCCAACCAGAACTAAAAGTTTAAATGTTGTTGCAGGAATGCTTTAAAATCAAGGGCATCTGTAGATGCCCTGATAATAGATGAGCTTTTTGGCTAAACATTATCTCACCCCCTTATTCCTCTCTTCCTCTTAGTTCCCCGAGCTAAATATCAAATAAATCAGCAAGTCATCCTCATGTAGTGTAATCATGACCTATCCAAGTTGTCTTTCTTCAAATGCACTTCTTAAATGTGATGGCTATTCTACTTCCTTTTCTCTTGCTCCCAGGCATGATATTCCAAAGGCCTGTGTATCATCAGTATTTATGGTCCCATAGCTGACAGGCTGCCTCCAAGGAGACACACGCTTAGAAAACTATTCTGAAAGAAGTAAAATGGAACTAGTATTAGAAGTACTTTGCAGGACAAAGAGGTACAGCATAAAAATCTGCCTCATGGAGAGGCAATGCTAGAGTAGAATTTATTTTATTTTGTTTTACTTTTTGACCTAATGGATTTTTTTTTTTTACTTATTTTTTAACAGAAAATCTGTCTGAGTAATTCTCAGACAGACTGATCTGGAATGTTTTCCAGTATCTTGTCTGTTTAGCCCTAAAGTGGTCTGTAAAGTCAGCAGTGTCTATTTAAAACCTTATGAGTTCATACTCCTGCAAAGAAAGCAGTTTCGTGGAGGTAAATCCTGATTTTCATATACAGGAAAGTTAATCCCTGAAGATTATTAAAGGTTTAGGATGTTCCTGCAGTTACAGATGACTTTTAAAGTTGACAGTACTTTGGATGAGGATCTTTTTTGTCATGAGCCTTTCTTTCAGCTAGACAGAGAATCTGGCAACAAGATTACATAATTGCAATATATAAATTTGTCACAAAGACAAATACAGCTTGCTGCTTTTTACTTTTCTCCCTGGTTACTGGGTATTTTGAAACTTCCAACTTGCAGAAGGCAGGAAGACCATGTTAAAATAGTTTAAGAACATGTAGAACAAATGGATTACATTTAGCTTTACAAATATAAATTTGTTGTTCAGAAAGTAAATTTGCACTTAAGATCAAAAGATTCTGAGTGTAAGAATAAAATATTGAAAGATTTGCATTACAGAATTTCAATTCAGACTTTAGTATAGGGAGACAGAAGACCACAGTCATACCAGAGGCCACGGCTGATGTGACCTGATTGTGAGTGGGTGCTGCACTCTTCCTACTTGCTTGATTTTTGGCCCTTTTGCTTTGCATCTGTCCGTGTTTCTAGTTGCTTGGGGCTAAGGGAAAAAGATCAAGACCACCAGCTGAGCACTGAGACATTGTGATGAGGAGAATGGTTTATAGCCCCAAATAGACTGAAGCTGTATCAGATGATAGAATCAGTTAGGCATGTATTGAGCTTGTCACTGCTGTAACTGGTGAGCTACGGGTATGGCTTTGTTTCATTACGTGTGTCCTGTGCTGTCTTGGTTCTTCTCTGTGTACATGTTGATAACTAACATGAAAATAATGCATCATTAAACTTGCTAGCTTTCAAATATAGGAAAGAAAATCACCCTCGCTTTTCTTTTTTTCAACAACGAGGCACTTCTAAATGGGAAGATGTGCATCAGTCTGTTGGTATATTTGATTTCCCTCCATGTTTCTTATTGCACGTGACACTACTTAACAGTTTATTTTTAATCACCTCTGAATGAAGCATTGTTTTGTGTCTCCTTCGTTCAATAAAAAAAGACATTGCGGATGGGGGCATGATGGAGAATGGTTTCTGTCTTGACACATTCTGGCATACTTTCCTCCAATTTATTTACAGATAAATGAGTATTTTACGTACAAGTTATTCTGTATTGTTTTGACTGACTCACAGAATGCTTCCAGAAAGAAAAAATTCATTGTGCTTGAGGCAGGCAAAGCTGCTTTAAGAATAACCTTTGCCCCTAGCAAATCCAGATTTATTTATTTATTTTAGAAATCTCATTTATTTTCTCCACATCTGGTTTTTCCATAATAATGTCTTTGTCTGGCAAGTTATTAGCCAGCAAAACTCTAATGGTCCTAGACACATTTTAGCTAACTTGTGTGGTTGAGGTCGATTCAGAGTTATTAGAAATACGGCTACAATTTGTAGTTCTGCTGAACCTCTTAAAGTCAAATGGTGTCACTGACAGTGCTGTGCTACACCTTTCCCTTCTGGCACTGGAGGCTGTGCTGGTGATGTGTTGTTTCTCAGTGGAGATTCCAGCAGTGCCTTGCTCCTCATTCTTGACTCACTGTCCACTGCAATCAGCACACTCTTAATCTCTTTCTTAAAGAATTTCTGTAGAGCATTTTGCCTAATTAAAATTTTAAGAGGGAGAAAACAAAAACAGTAGGAGGAAAGGAGGGAAGTAACCTTGTCCTCTCTGAGCAGGAGCAGCAATAATTTCGGTAGCTGCCATAGCCTCCTAGATGTGAGTGTGGGAAATTGCCTCTACGTGAATGTTTTAAAGCATTGTTCAGTTAGAAGAAAATCACTACATCTTTGAATTAATAAGAAATGTTTTATGGTTTGGTTAGATTTTGAATAGGTTTTCAGATGGATTAGAGATACTTTAATTTTGCTACTGCATTGCTGTGTTTATGATTTTGTTTTGAAATCAGGAAAAAGAATTGTCTTCAAGTCAAAGGATTTATTACAGGCAGACACTATATATATTGGTCTTGATTGTCCAAATAGAAAGTATGGAAATCTTGTCCCTTCTGATCCTGTAGTATAAACAGAGAGTTTTTAAACTTTTGCCTAATTTTCAAATATCACTTCAGTTAAGCTGAAGTATCTCATCTCTTTTTTCAAACAGGCAGAAGAAGCAATGTCTTCATTAGCTGAAGTGCAGCAATTGGATGGTTTTCTTTATCTCTACAAGCAGCACATAATTCAGCTTCTGGAATGGGTCTCAGTATCACACGATAGTTGGACCTGCTATTCTCCAGAAATATTACAGTTAGATGTCATTGCAACTCATTCAGGTATGACTTATTTAGTAGTGTGATAGCCCATCCAGTTCTTTAAAAAGAAATGATAAAGTAATAATCTCAGTAGCCTGCAGACACGTTACGTTTTGTAATGAATAGTGTAATATTCAGAAGCTTCACAAGCATGATGAAAAGTAAAAATGAAAGTGTTCAAGCAGCTCAAATTCCAAAGGACTCCTTGGCTGCAAGGAGTCTACCAGGAGCACTTATATAATGGTACACTTTGAGGTAAATGGAAACAGGTAAGGATTATGGGGAGATGAACTGATGTAGCTTATGTTTATAAATGTTTTTTCCACCTATTCCTATATTCTTATAGAAGATGTGTACAAACCTTTCCTCACATATGTTCTCCAATGCACCACTGTATAGAGTTTGGTGAAACACTTTAGCATAACTTCCACTTAGCTCCAGCTCTCCACAGTGAACATGCCCCTGACAGAGCTCTCCTGATGGCACCTACAGGCAAGAGAGGCAGTGACAGGCAGTTCTTTTGACCCAGGCATCTATTCTAAGATGTGTAATACAGGAATTCCTGGTTTTTTTCTTTTTCCTTTCTGTTGGTTAAAACAGGAATGTAGATGGTGACTTCCATATTGCAGACAGATAAATGTAGACAGATTTGTTTTAAGGAACTGTATCATCCACATTTACTCCTTGAATCTCAAAAAACAAACTCACAAGCAAAAACAACTCAACAAACCTGTATGAACTACCAACTCACTGGTTTATGCAACAAACTGCAGTACTTATTTTTTATCTGTAGAAAAAACAAAGGGTTTTTTTAGTTCTGGGAAGCCAACTTTCCTGTATATTTGCACTACCCTTCCCATGATTGAGGAACTTGTAGACAGTTGTCTCTGTTTTCCTTAGTGGCAAATAAATCATAAAATGTCTGGGCAAACATTATGTCTTGTACCCCACGCTAGTTATAAGCTATTGCCTGTGTTTTCTGTCTAACACCAGAGCTAATCTTTTTGTTTGTTTGTTTTCTTTTTCCTTTCTTTCCATTCCCACACATAATGTTGCTTTTTAAATCAATTTAATCAGGTTTACTCAATTCAAATGTCTCAGTTTTTACTGTATGTTTACTCTGAAATTAGCAATGTAGATTATTTTGTTTATTTTCCATCTGTTGGATTTGCTGTTATCAGTTTGATATAATAAGTGTCTTAAGAATGCCTCAAAAGCAGTGTATCTTGAATAAATGTTAAGAAAATAAAGACCTACTTGTTGGCATGGAAATTTAGCAAACTGTAGTTTAACATTCATCCCATATTGCTTAAGTCTAGACATTGAAGATTATTTTTTTAATTAAACATGAAATTTCCAGATATAATTAAATGCCATTGAACTTGTTTTGGAATCTTGAATGCTTCAATCTGTGCATTTCATATGTGAAGAATGTTTGTGCCATCAGAAATGCCAAAGTGTTGTGTCTCTTTCTGGGAGGGTTTTCTGAGTGGAGTTGAATGGAATGTGCGTCATGAGAAAGTAAAGCTGAAGAAGTTTCCAGGGGAAAAAGTAGTTTATAGCAAACAGAGCAGAAGGAGAATTCTACAGTAAGCAGCTTGCAGAATAAAGCAAGTCTATGATCTATGCATCTTCCTCTTTAAAATTAATTATTATCAAGGAGAATGGCAGAAACTTCCTTTTTGACAAAATAATTTCTTCAAATGTTAGGCTAACAACGTGAGGTGTACTTGTTAGTTTATTGTTTGGTAATAATAACAGAATTTATCATAGAATGTGAAAATGTTAATAGTTCAGAGCATTAATTTGGAAAATATTTTGTTTCAAATAGTCGCTTCTAAGAATTCGCTGTATTTTAGATTCTCTTGTTAAATGCAATTAAGTATTATTTAAACATGGATAATAAATTTATAGCAGTCGTATTATTTCTCCAAGTTTTGAGGCTGGCCCTCTCAAAAATGCCCTTTCCTGTGCCTTTGGGAGTCATTAACACTTTTTCTTGAATGCTGCATGTGGAAGAACTTGTAAGAAGAAAAATGCAAACCCATTCTGCTGTTGGAGTGGTGTCACAGTCATACCAGCTTTAATATAGTTTTTCATTGAGTTCAATTAAGTTGGAACTCTGTGCACAGCCTCAAGCTTTCAGAGCTACACAGCAAACAGCATTAGTCCCATGTCCCACCCCTGAATGCATTTATCCACCCAAACTGCTATTTCATACCGCACTGGTCCCAAGAAATAGCAGATGTCACTGATAGGCTACATCATGCCATGCAGCGTAGCAATACCAAGCTGGCTAAGTGAGGTGTGGGATGGGAGAAACCAATCTTCAGGGAGCACCATGCTGCCATGACTAAGCCTGTGGGTAAGGACACCCGTGAATATGTCAATAGCTGCCATGCAGGAGTGCAAACTTCAAATACTATTTTAACACCAGGCATATTACTAATTTTAAAGTACTTGCATATTAAACATCCACATAGAAATTGTACTCTGAAATAAGTCTTACATGTTCACTTTCTAGGTCCTGTCATAGGTGAAGCTCTCAATGACTTTATTCTCATTCTTAAGACGTGTCTTCAGCCAAACAAAGATCCCCAGATGCGCTTAAAACTTTTCACTGTTCTATCACAATTGCTGCAGAAAGCAAACGAAACCGTCAATTCTCAGGGGTAAGTAGAGTTCTAATTTCACACGGCCATTTGAACACTAAAGTAGCATAAAAAAGTAATGACCATGGTAGCTATTTAACCCCTATAATTGTGTCCATGTTAGCATGTCTGGGAGAAGAGTTTCCCACCATCTTCTATAGCATATTTTTATTGCTGTATTTTTTAATGGGACATGCAATAATTTAAAAAATATATGAAAATTGAGGTCTGGACATTTTCCACTGTAATTTTCCTAACTTTGTCACTGTGGAAGAGTTACAATTGGATATCATACAATCTGGATAAGTTTAAAAAAAAAAAAAAAAGCACCATAGTTGGAAAGAATATATGCTTGAAAGATAAGATGAGGATTCTTAGGAAAGAAAGAGAAGATTTGTTTGTTTGTTTGTCTCATTCCAGCCAAACCCTAAATCTTCAAACTTTGCCTGCAGCTATGGTAAGGAAACAATCAAGGACTTGAAAAATATGGACATTTAAAAGTGATGGTATAGCATGGTGTTTAAAAAGCTTTAAGCAATGTTTGAGAAGGAATTATTACTGCTCTCAGTGACTGATGCTGGAAGTTTCCTGTTGCTTGCACTATTTAAGCATTACAAATACAGTCTAACTATAATTTACAATGCTTTTATAAAAACCTTCCATTTGTAACAATCCCAGTAGTGGAGTCTTTTGTCATAATTAATTTAGCCTTACTAGTAGTGCAAACTCTTCTGCAAAGCTGTGCTGAATACATAAACTGCACCTACTCCACTTGTCCTAGTGCCTGCTGCATTTAGTATGTAAATATATTCTACATCTTTTTTCATTTTTAACTCTTTGATATTCCCTTTCTTTTTTTAATCATAGGAAGCATTCTTCCTAAAAGTATTTTGATAGCAATGATCACTTATACTTAGTTTATACTTAGTTTTTCATGATTCTGATGAGCAAAATGGCACTCAGTGGGCATCCTGATATGTTTAATGTTCCTACAGGTTCCATCAGGCCATGTTGTGATGTATGTAGACGTATTTTTGCTATTTTTAGAGTTATATTTAGTATATTGCATCATTTAAGGGGGTTGGGAAGGGCTCCATCCTATAATGGGGGTGAGGGGAGTGGAAGAAGCAGGGAAAAACCTCATTGTCATCCTTCAGTGGGATTTCAGGTAAGCTGAAGAATCTCTGCTACCTTGCTGAACTAGTGTGCTTGAGATGGAATGTAATTAAGCTGTCCTCTTCTAACTGAAAGCTTTTGTGCCATATTTGTTGATATCTGTTTACGTATTTTCAGGATCCAATATTAAAATCCTTATCTGGTGTCAGATACAGTTATCTGGCATCCTGCTCTTTCTCCTGAGAAATAAGATAGATTACAGAGCAGAATTTGAAGAATTGGGTTTAATTCTCTGTTCTGCCTCTCATTTTGGTCTACAGAAAATCGTTTAGGCTTTTTCTGAGTGGTATGACAGGTACACTACATAGCATGCTATAGAGCCCTAACCCTCAGTGTTCCTGACCCAACTCTGGCTGGAGCATATTCTCTGATGCAGTCAGGTTTCCTTCACATGGGACATGCCAGTCTTGCCCAGACATAGAGCTGGTGTCACCCATTAGGGAGGTAGGGAGGATTTTTGCCTTACCATATAGCCATATTGATTTTTTGTCACAGGGTTCTCACCTATACAGGTGGATTGATAGCACTTCTCTATCTGAAAGTCTCTGAAGTGCTCAGGTAAATACCTTAAGTTAGGTTGTGCAGGCACAGCTGGTAGAGAGAGATCATCAGTGGAGGACTGCATGGAGAACCTCAACATGGAGGAATCTTCCACTAGGCAATAGTCAAAGTAAATAGGATGAATAAAAAATATTTTGTGTGCAGCCCGGTCATTTGTATAAATAATGGAACCAAAGAGTGGAAGAAGAAAATCAACTCAATGAGCTGCTAGCTTCACTAGGATTTCCAGAAAAGGAAAATTACCAGTGTGGAAAAAAATAGAAGAATATGTTTCAAAGTAGTGTACTTGGCAAATGTAGCCACACATCACACTGGCTGCCCACAGATAGCCATGATGGGAGCTGCTTAGCTCCGGGCAGTGTGAGTGAATGACCTTTTGTCAAGACTAGATACATGCAGGGAGGTTAATAGACCTGTTTGTACCAGGAATGACTCCTGGCTAAGGATGGCCTCGTCTAGCTCATAATGAGTCTCTCTGTCCTCTGAGATCAAGAGCAATGCAATGAATGTTACTGGTGTGTTTATCTTCAGAAACTGAAAGCAGTAGAGGGAGAAAAATGGTTCTTTGAAGTTCTGGTTCTAATTTTTGCTGTAAAATCAAATGCTTCAATGCAGGAATTAAAATATAAAGATTTTGCATTTGAATAGATGTTTACAAAACCTTTTTAAAGTTTTTGATTTGTAAAAGCAAATCCAATTTTGTTTCAAATTACCTGGATTTAGGATATTACGTTTGGGGAAAAACAACAAGAACAAAACCACCAACCCACAAACATACAAAGCCAAGAGCAACAGTGCCATAAAAGCAAAAACGGAACCAATCCAGAAGAAAAACATATTAAAAAGAATTAAAATGGAATGGAATTTTAAGTGTATCAGTTCATAAAATGAGAGTAGCGATTTTAATGTAATTCCAAGGCATTTTTTGTTTGCTTGTTAGTTTTGCGTAAGAACTACGTATTACTGTATGCATAGAACACATTTTAGTTGTTTCCTATTCAGTTTGGAATAAAGTCTTATCTCACTGAACACAAATAGCAGAAATGCTGTATATCCTTTCATGGCAGTGGCTCATTTAAAATTAAGTTACCAAGATTTACAACAGTAAGAGTTCAAAATAGAAAGTGGGAGGATTTAATTGCATTAGAAACAACAAAAAGTACATCTTAATGGTAATGAGAGATAGTGGGGTGAAGCAGTAATAAGTTTTGGTTACACAATCACATTCAATGCTGGCAGTAGTTCGTTTAGCTGCTTAAAAACATTCTAACAGTTTAGATAGGAAGGGTTTCAGTTATTATACTAAACACAGTTGGATGGTTATCTAATTTTGCTCGAGTCTGACATTGTTGTGTCAGATAATTGCCAGATACTGCTTTACTGATTCTATTTCAAAGTAATAGAACAAATACTCTCACAAATAACATAGTATTATGATTAACATAATGCTGATGGAATTTACTTCTGCATTTTGATAGGTTGTTTTTCTTTGCAGTTTAACAGAGGGCTTTGTTAAGAACAGAAGCAGCTACTGATCAGATAGCACAGAACTGCTCTGGAATTAAAAGGAAATTTGGAATGATGGTGATCATTAATTCTATTTTTTCTAGCAAAATTTTTGAATGGAAAATTATTAACTCAGAAATGTGTATAAAATAGTAAATCTAAAGGTTTTTTACAAATTTAGACAGGTCCAATGGGACTACAGATTTCTTGTTATTACTGAGTCTTAAGTGCCATCTGCTGGACAAGAAGCAGGGGTTGGTGCCTAACCAACCTCCTCAGACACTGCTCCGTTCTTGAGACAGGTGGCTAAGCAGCAGCCAGGTACATGTATTTTCACCATGCAGAAGATAGATTTTCAGCTTTGTGCACATGCAGTAGATAATTAAGGTCTGGCAGGCTGTGGCTGATCATACTGTTGTGGCAAAGTCTAACTGCAGTGGGAAAAATTAGTTACAGGAAAGAAGTAGATAAAATTACATTTGTTATTCCATTGATAGAACGTTATTGTGGGAAATCTTATCATTGCTTGAAGCTTTTGTTGTTGTTGTTGTGTTTTGCTTGGTTTGGTTTCTAAAAAATAGGTTAAAAGCTACTGAGTGATGATTGTTTGTTGTCAACATCTGCCCGGTACGTTCCTCCTCTGGCTTGGCACATCTCTGTGGGAGCCACTTATTCACCCTGGAATTGTAGGACTCAGAAAATCAGCAACAGCTTCCTTCCTTTCTGTCAAGCACCAGGGTGGTAATGTGCTGTTTTGCACTCAGGTGGCTGCAGTCCAGATCTGCTGGAAGTTTGAATAGAGTGGGACATGTGTCAGGGTAGATTTCGCCTGTTCTGTAGTCGATCTATTTTGCATGCTGCCAGCCCAGAGGCAAAGTGAATAACCAGAGCCTTAATTATCTACTTGCATGCCAGGCAGACATAACCTTTTTTTTTTTATTTTTTTTTTAATGCAGAAAAGTCTTTTTAACTTGTATGTAAGATCTGTATCTTTCTCTCTTAATTTAAAATTATTTGAGGTAAAATTAAATGGGTACAAGGGAATGTTGCCTCTTGCAATTGTTGGTTCTTGCAACAGTTTTTAGTATTATAACAAACCATTCAATGGAGGACCAGGAAAAAACATCAACAAAAAAATCACAGATTTGTATACTTGTAATGAAAGCAACCTAGTATTGGGAGTGGCACCACCAGATAATCCTGCAGATCTCACATCCTTGAGGGAGACAAGTTTCTGAGCCAAGGGAAAGCTGAAGTATTGTGGGTTGCCTCCCTGCAGTATCAGTAGTTCTGGTCTCATCAATAGCATTCATATTTTTCACACTGTGAATACTTTTCATTGGACAGTCTCAAAGGGCCTTACAAGTATTAATGAATTCTCACAGCATTCACTTGGGTGTTATCTCCACTCCACAAACGGAGAAAATGAGACAGAGAAGGTAAGTAGTTTACCAAGATAACACAGTGAGTCATGGGCATCGTCTGAAGTGGGAGAAAGTCTAGCCTCCCCTCTCCATGAATGTTAGGTATTTGTTTAAATATTAGCTCGAAAAATTAAGTTATGAAAGGCTTATCACATACATTGTAATCATGTTGACTTACAAGATTTTTAATTTTTTTTACAGAATCTTTTTTTTCCCCTTTTCTGCTTATGTTTCTATGACAAAATCCTCTTTTGCATTGTCAGTCTCTTTACCACTTTCTTATGAACTTTTGTTTTGCTTTCTTATTTCTGGTTTCAGGCTGTTCCCTAGCTACCTTGAGATTGTGGTAAAAGACATTCTGGCTCCTAATCTGCAGTGGCGTGCTGGAAGAACAGCAGCTGCCATCCGTACTACAGCTGTGTCATGCCTTTGGGCTCTTATCCACTGTGAAATGCTTTCACCAGAAGAGGTAAATTCTCTTTTTCATCAAATGTACTACAAAATATTACACAGGAAAACAAAATAAATGCAAGTAAAAAAGAAAAAAAATCCTTATTGTATGTAATATTTTCAGACAGATGTATGGTTTTGATAATAAAATTAATTGCAACTGAGCGGTAATAACAGAAATGACCAGCAGTGAGGAGATGATGGCGTCCCGGTAACAGACCCAAGGCCTGCTCTGTGATGTGCTGTACAACCCACCACCATGAAGTTTTGTAGATGTAGCAAAACACCACTTCTGAGACACAAAGCACTGTGCATGTAACAACTCAGGAGGCTGACACAGCTGACCCCTTAGCCAGGGCATGCACAGCAGTGCTGGAGCTAGGCACGACATGCCTTGTGGGATGTGGCAAAGACAACCTGTCTGGTTGCCTTGGAGCCCACAGGTCCATTTAGGAGAAACATCTAAAAGATTTCTGGAAAGGGCAGGAGGAGTTGATATGGAACTTGAAGGGTATCTATGGAAACTGAAGTAGAGAGCTGACAAGTAGTATAGTGAAAGAAATGTTAGGTGCCGTAGTGATCAGGGATTAATTAAAGCTGAGGGGGGGGTTGAAGCTTGTCTGCTAGCAAAAATGGCATTTGAAAATGATGCATTGGGAAAATGTTAAATGTAAGAACACTTTTAAAAATAAGTGTACTTAAAATGTTATCAAATACTTACAGTCTTTATTGTCTTTGTAACAGACCTTAATTGAACAAAGTGCTTAAACACGACTGGTTGATTTCACATAGATGAAAACACATCAGAGACTACTGTTGTGTTTAAATGTTTTTCTAAATCAGTGGGGGGGCTTAATGCCCTTTTACACTAACATGTAGAAAATGTACATTTTGAAGTCAAATAATGAAACTCGCTAAAAGTGTTATTTTAAAATAGCCTTTATTTAAAAAACTTCCTTTTAGAATAAGAGCACCATCTACTGGTACATACACTCCATCTCCAAATTATTGAGTGTCTTGCCAAGATTTTTTATTCTTATTTAAAAATGCAAGTAAGTCTAAAGCTTTTTACCAGTTACATAAAACTTATATATACTGAGTATTCATGAACTGCATGACCTGCTGGTGAATTTTTTTCCCAGGCTTTCTTGAAGGCAAAATGAAGCTGTGTAACCATGAGTTTTAGGTATAGTTGTAGTTAACTTTTTAAATTAAGCAAGCCAATATCTGTCAGACCAAATAATAACTGATGTAACCAATAAGTATATTGTTTTAAAGTGACAGAAAAGCTATTGCCCTTTTATGTTTTTCTTGTTAATTCTAGATCTTAAAAGTCAAAGATAAGTTAATGCCCCAAATTATTGCTGCCATGGATGAAGACTCTAAAATCAGTCGATTGATGGGTTGCCGTATTGTTGGTGTTTTTTTAAAAGTCTGTGGGAGGCAATTTGATGAAGATCAGCTTACCAAGGCTTACTCAGGTAAGTGTAAGAGTTTAGGGGGTTTGTGAGGGAGGTGTGTCTCTGTATTGTATAATTACACTTGCTTTTTCCCCTGAAATGCCATAGTAGCTTTGTTTGTAACACTGAAAGCATCACGCTGGAGCAGTAGGCAGATTCACTGTGTAGCTTTAGGATTACTGTGCAGGGTGTCCACCTCACCTGCCAGTTCGCTGTGGCTGGTAGTAATGGCAGTGCTAACACAGAATGGGGAATGACAAATCTGTGATATATCACTATGTCAAATGGCTTTGATTCTATCTAAAGAGCAAAAAAGCCTTTAAGCAGTGTGAGGTCTGAGTAGGGGTAGATTTTATATTGACTTCTTATTTTATTCCCATAAATAGATTCTAGTGCTTTTTCTATGTTCTCTTATCTGTTATTTTAACTATTTGGGTACTTATTCCCTATAGTAATTCTATAGGTATTAAGGAACTTGAAAAAGTAAAGGGTTGTACAAAATCATATGGTTAGCAACAGTTTTGTGTATGAGCGGCAATTTAACAACTGTGTAGAGATGAAGACATGATCTTAAACTGTCAAGTGAGATTGCATAAAGTATATGAAGTACAGGTATGCATTTTAGAGAATTGAAGTGATAGACACTTCAGTAGATGTTGTTAAGCGTGACTCCAAAAGCACTTGCTTCTTGCTAGACCTTCCTCTGATAGCTTTTCAACTGCAGTTTTTCATTTCATTGAAGTATTGTGTTGCAGATAAGTTCATGTCATTTTTAGATGCACTTATTCCCAACTGAGCAGAACCAAATTTTGAAGTATTCTTGATGTTGTTATGTGTTACACCACCACTAGATGGAACTTCAGTCAGTATTATCGTCTGCAAGGCTTGCCAGTGTTACATCTGCATTGCTTCTTAGTTTAGACTGTATGAAATAATGTTCTAACTATAGTGAAAGCAGAACAGTAACTCATTATATAAATGGTAGTCACATTGTTCTCCGTGCTATGTTTCAGAGTGCCAAGAGCAAACCATTTCACATTACCATAAATAGACCTGAGTTGGTAGTGGGTTGTTGCTGGGGTTTTTGTTTTGTTTGATTTGGTTTGTTGTTTTGTTTTGTTTAAAAAAAGAAGGAACTCCTAATGTACAGTGTTGTACTGTCAAACAGAACTCCCAAACTTGGCATCTTAATGACTGATTTTTTTTTTTTGCTACATGGTACCGCAGAAATCTTAACAACAAACATTTTTATTGTGGAGAAATGCATAAACAGGCAATCATCAAAGTATATCTTCGCATCTTGCATATTCAAGTAGTCTGTGATGCATTCATTCGCTGAAACAGAAGTATTTTATAGAAATACTGTGCTTTGTAGAGTGCAGAAGTACTTAAACCTTAATTCCTACAGTGAATTAATAGACACTCACAGTGTTTTGTAGGTAGAGTGCTGGAGAAAGTTCAACTAACCTACGTAATTTTGTACATTTATTTTAATATTTTCACAACATAATTAGCTTTTAAAGAACAATCCAATAACAATCCAATGTATGCTTTGAAGAGTGTACTTTGTGTATTCCAAAAGTTCACAGACAGAAATATGTCATAAATGCAACAATAATTTCAGCAACTACAAAATACATTTATGTTTTGAAATGAAAAGAAAAAGATAACTTCTCTGTTCGTAGTGCTGTTTGGTTATGTATGTGTTCCTTTTCAGAAGTTTTAAAGCGTCTGGATGATGCTTCACCTGATGTACGACTGACAGCTGCTCACACCTTAACTCATTGGTTTAAATGTGTAAAGGACAGTGATGTGAAATCTGCAATGAAAAGTCATATTGAGTTTCTGTACCAAGAACTGTTGATATATCTGGATGACCAAGATCAAAATACCCAAAATGCAGTCCTAGGTAAGACTTTCAGGCATTTGTATTTTTAACAATACTTCTCAAAAACATGTTTTCAACTGTTACATGAAAATAGTACTTGCATCTAGAGACCACGTTTAGCAGGCTGGTATTACGAGAAGCTGTTCTTTGGGTTTCCTTTTACCTGTATGTGGAATGTAATGTTTTATCTAGCATTTACCAGAGTGGGAATATCAGCATATCTGATGCATCAGAACTCTGTATGGACAGTAAACAGGATACAGACCGTAGATACTAACTATTGCAGGATGTGACCATGTCCTAGCATGCTTTATAGAATTTATTGGCATATCAGTCCACATTCAAGCATGTAAATGTCAATACACAGAACTCAGCAAATGAAAGGGGAATCAGGCTGTCGTGACTGCTCAACTTATAGAACACCTTTCAGGTTAGATTTCAGCTACTTTGAGGGAACTTGGATAGAGAAACAGAAAGCAGCTGATGATTTCTGAACCATATTTTTGTTTTACAGAAGTATTAAAAGAAGGAAGCATTTTATATCCAGAACTGCTTGTGAGAGAAATTGAAGTGGTCACACATAAGCACCGAACACCAGTCTATTGTAATCAACTACTGCAACACATTCAGTCAGCCAAAGAACCAGTTTTATGAATCAATTCTGAAATTCTCTTTAGTGAACTGCATTTGAAATCTGTATGATCCGGATTGCTTTCATATTTTGTTTGCTCGAGGTAGGCTGAGCAATAAATAGATTTCATTTTTTCTTTCTAAGTTCAGTGTTATCTCATTTAAAGCTCAGGTTGGCACAGTTCTGTGTTCTTCTCCATTTGAATAGTTCTTTGTATTTGCTAGCAGTAAAATGATGGTTTAATTCACTTTGCATTGGAAGTTTTTTAGATAAAAGGTTTTAAAAAGGAATCTTTCTTAGGAATTTGACAGTATTTTTTTGTATTTCAGAAAGATAATTTATTTTAAAAAGTAACAGTCTAATGTCAAATTTATTGATGTCATTCAGTGAGGACTCAGTCTTCCAGGGAACATTTCAAACTCTGGATAATATTCAGACTTTGCAGAGTTAGGTCTGTGAGGATCAGTTTTATCAGAAATAGAGACAGCCAAACTTCTGTTGCATAATGCAGCAGAATTGTCATGATATTCTGAGCACTCATTATGCTGGTGTAACAGGGACATATTCTGAGTAGGTGTCACTGAAGGAATGTTTTGTATTGTCATTGTATTATACTTTATGACTGAGAATAAAGCTAACATTCTTTAAATTAAAGATTATACATAGAAGAAAATGTGCTTTTTTGTCATTTAGGTTAACAGTATTTATGCTGCATTTGTTAAATACATAGTATCTGCATCTTTTACGTTTATGCTATAGTGCCTTGGAAGGAAAGCAACATTTGCATGTTACTTCAAAGTGAAATTCTTCAGTATTAGGTAAAAGGTGGTTGTTGTTTATTCTTAAGACCTTTGTAGTGTGTAAGCTTTAGTGTTTTTTCATATTCTCACCTATGTAATAAAGCAAGCTTCTGGATTCCTATGTAAGTCAATGTGGAGAGTGTGCCATGTATTGCACACACAGAAAATCATGGAAAATCAGGTCCTTCATTTTTTCTAATTACTTGGTTTTTAGGCAAAAATGCTTTTTGGATTCTGTCTCCCAAATGCTTTGGCTTTGTATCAAGTCTAAAAATCAGCTTTTCAAGGTTTGGGAATACTCCTTATGCTATTGGAAGTCTTCATGTTTGCTTGTCTGTCTGAGCTAACTGTACTTGTTCAGACTTATGACCTAGTTGTTAACCAAGCTCTGGTCTGCTTAAATGCCTACTTGCATTCTCAAAGAAACGTTTAAGAGAGAAGAGATGCACCAAGCAGGTCCTATTTCTATTTTAAAAGCAAAGTTATGCAAACTTCTTGTGGCGGCTACTCCACAAAATGCTGTGTTGTTTTGAAAACTATCACAAGGGGACAATAACACTAAAGATACAGAATAAATGAATAATTCCTTTGTGATCCAGAAGGCCTTTGGCATTTCTCTAGAATAGGATGCTCATTTTAAATCATATATACTGTCTCTGAAGTTTGTTTTTCTTTTAATGAAAAGCCAAACTATAACTTTCTGTACTAAGGTGGCATTTTAGTTGACTAACAACTATTAGAAATACATAGTTCAATATAAGTAGGAGGCCAGCAGAAATTCCTAGAAGGTACAATAAATAAAAATCACTAGAAAACATTGCATTGAATGAAGAGGTTGCAGAGTCTCCACCCTTGGAGATATTCAAAACCTGACTTAAGACAGTACTGGGCAACCTGTTCTACCTGATTCCACTTGAGCAGAGATTTGGATTACACGATCTCTAAAGGTCCCTGCCAGCCTCAACTGTTTTATGATTCTGTGAAATTGCTTTTTTAGTCTAATCAATTTAAAAATCCAGTTTAATTAGACTGGAAATAGACTACAGAGCTATCCTAGCACAACCATTCAAGTTTTTCAGCACTGTTCTCAAAAAATAGCATTTCAAAGCACTGCAAAGCAGCAGCCTCTTCCAATACAACCTAAAGTCTCGCTTTAGCAACAAGAAACCAGTTCTTGTTATAGATTTCCCTTGATAGTCCACCAAAGACATGCTGCTCAGTGACACTACTACAGGCACAATTTCTTTTAGGTTGGCAAAATTGAGATTCTTCTACTTTACCGTTGTCTGCAGCCACATGATAGCTGCAGTACAAGTGCTGTGCAGTTTAGATCACTCTTGTGATCTGCTTTAAAAACCTGCTTTCGAGCGTGGGATTAGAGAAGAGGGAGAGGAGTATCTTCTTAAGTGAAGTGAGATATAGACAAATTGAAGCTGACTACAGCTAGTCAGTAAGAGCTGAAGGATTCATCAAGCTCAATATACTCAGTTGGCTGGGAAATATTTTTTTCTGCATGTGTTTTATTATCTTTCAGAACAGTCCATCGTGGGATGCCTCCCAAACAAAAATCTCCGCATCATCCAACAAAACAGCCTTTTTTTAGAGCCAAAATAGCTATGTGAACAAAATATTCTGATAGTCTTTCTAGAGACACGTTAAACAGAACCTGATCCTGGTTTATGCATGAATGAGAAACTTAATATCCTCACTGCATTCTTTTGTTAGATAGTGTTCTGGGCATAGAACTTCAACAATATGCTGACCTTGGTTATAGTTTACCGTACTTCACCTTGTGTAATCCACATTTCTCAGATCCCTTTATGAAATATAATTATGAATTCTTCTATGGATGATGCTAGAACCTGGGTTTTAATGTTATTTTTGTTCCAGTCTTTGTGATTCCACCTCTTACTGCGTCAGTTGGGACACAACTGAAATATATGGTTTTTTTCAATCTTGCTAGCTCAGCAATTATTGTGTACTTGATTTTATTTGGGTTGGTTTTATAATACTGTTGCGATCATATTCATTACATAAGTTTTAGGCAAGGACAATTTTTCTTGAGCAAAATGGTTATCTCAAACTTTCAGACTCTTTAGATAAGCAGAATTAGCCCCGCCCTTCCTGTGACAAACTGTGCTTGTGTGTCGTCCCTGCAAGCTGGAAGACCTGTTGCAGAGGGTTCTGGGACTTGGATTCACAGCAAAACAAAATTTTTGGTAAGTGTACACATTTGTCTGACTGAATATAGACTCTTCTAAGAAATGTTTGTTGACTACCTTAAATAGAATTGATAGATTAGACATTAAGAGAGCACTGTAAAGTAACGTACCTCTACTTTGAGAGATAGTCTACTTCCTGAGAGAGGTTAAGTATGTTCCCAGATCCATCCACCTCTCATCCATGTGGGTCCTTGTAGGCAATCTGCAAATTGCCTCAGAAATGCTCCAGGCAGATTGTGTCTGTCTGCAGGTGTCTGGCAGTGCACCGTGTCAGCTAATCACGAGATGCACTAATGCACCTAGCCTGCTCGGTGTGCTCCCCAGGGATGAACCTCCAGCTGCACCTGGATGGTACTTCCACATCTGCTGTTTGAAGAAGCAGGCAAATTTAGTTCGGAGGGAAGCTTTGAGGAAATCATGATAACTACTGAAGTGTGCCTGTAGCGTTAACAGAGCAGAATATTGGTGCAGAGTATTGTGGTGACCACTATTAACAAATAATGAAGTCTACTTCTCCTAACTGTGGCTCTTCCCATCTGTAATAGCTACACTAGCTATTAGAGGGAACTGTAACTTTTAACTGAAATGCTGGCCCATACTAGAACATGAAGATTAGAGTTCTGTTTGCCTGTTGCATAGGCTTTAATTTATTGATGAAAAAGTCCCTTGTGCAAGCAAAATAAACACCTCCCAGCAGTGCTTCAGATACAAAGTAACATATTGACCTGGGAAATCAACTGCTGACTTGAAAAAAGCAAAGTTTCTGTTTCATTTGTGAAATCTGTGTTAGGATCTCTGAGTGGAAAAGTAACTGTTGGCTTTCCCATAGAAGATGGGATCAGAGCTGGGCCTGTTGGATACATAATGGAATGCTCCTTGCTTGCCTCAGTCCTTCAAGCAAAACTCCATCCATGATTTAAAGTGAGAGAAAAATATCAAACAAAAAGTCTTCATTATTAGGCAGCTGAAGGATCAACAGAAATTACAGTTAACAGGCTTGTGTCCACTTACTGAGATCAATCCCCCAGGGAAGCTCAAGAACAGCAGTAACTGAGTTGAAGCAGCAGATGAGAGGAGAAGGGCTGCTCTGTCAGCCTGTCGTGTATGTAATCGGCTTTTCTTGCTAATGTCTGAAATCCCCTGTAAGTCAGGACAATGGCAGGATCTAGTGGCAAAATTGAATTGAAGTGCTTTGCAGCCCCCTTTTAACTGATAACCTAGCTGTACTGCGTGGAGCACCCACTGCCTATGCAGACACCAGTGATGATATGAAGAAGGGACCCTCATCAGTTTAACCATAAAGTCCCATGCAGCTGGTGAGAAACTTTAATTATCAGGAGGTCAGACTTCCAGATACTTCAAGCAATTTTCATACTAGCGCATATGTATGATCATCTCCTTACCCCTAGACATAAAGGTAACCACGCTTCCTCACCCAAAGGAATGCCACCACAGAATCCCCCTTGCCCAGCACATCCCTGCCATGTATGAAACTGTGAAGCCAGGATCCATCCCTGTGGTGCTGCTGAGCTCCCCATGCTCCTGGCATTTCCAGCTGTGCCCAGTACCCAGTATTTCCAATCAGAAACTTCTTGCTGCAGCAGTCTGTGTCACATTCAGTCCGCACCTTTAATCACTGAGGGTACCTGCAACTTTGTGGTTGATAGCAAGGGCAAGAACACAGAACAGGATTGCTAGGTGAGAGTGTGGGAATGTCCTAGGAACAGCAGTGGGAATCACAGCGGAACAGGAAGGGTAGAAAGCAGGAATGTGAGAAGAGAGGGCAACCAGAGAGATGTGGACCTTGGATTGCTTTGGCCATGCATTGCAGTTTCCCTATACCTGGTGTCAGTTAACAAAGCTTTTTTTTTTTTTTTTTTCCCCTAATTTCCTAACTGCCTTTTAGAGCATTAAAACAGAAACATTTTAATGTGATCTATTTT
Source organism: Penelope pileata (assembly GCA_013396635.1). NCBI lineage: Eukaryota > Metazoa > Chordata > Aves > Galliformes > Cracidae > Penelope > Penelope pileata. Next base: position 2,164,079 of record WBMW01012088.1, on the reverse strand, counting down.
TACTTATTGAACATTTTTCTACAAACTTCAACTTAGCCAATAAAATTGAGCCAATTTTATGTCCAGAGCTCATTGTTGGAAGCTGAAAAACTTTGAAATATTTTTCATTTGCTGCAGAGCAGTCTTTTTCTGAAATGCGGAAATAATTATCTATAAGTACCAGCTTCTTTTAACAAAATTGGAATACTGGATCAAGTCTCACTTAAATTCTGGAAGCCAAAGGTTCTATTGCTCCTCGAAGCCATGGAGCAAAGAGAAAGCTGTGTTTAAGACATCCTTCTCCAGCCTCTTGGCCTGGTCCTGAGGGAAAAAGAACTGCCTGGGACAAGTCAGAGCGGCCCAGGGAGCTGGAGCAATGCCCAGGGAGTGCTACATGCCTGGTCCTGCCAACACAGGGAGCACCCTGCCCTGGCTGGGCTCCAGTGGAACAGGAGGAGAAAGATCTCAAGAGGGAGGACCTGGCCTTGTACCACCAAAGAATTTCAGAGAGATTTGAGCTAAAAAGAAGAATTTTGTCCTGATTGCCTTATGCCCTCAAGCATGTTTTACTGTAAAGACACAAAAACAGGTGCAAAGTACAGAAAAACAAGGGACAGTGAGGTAATTTACCTTTCTGCAGGGTATTTAGCCATCTACTGAGACAAGGTGCCTGGCTGTATGTCTTACCAAATGATGTGCTGCCTTCCAGGTAGTGTTGGGATCAGCTCAGCATTACCACAGTGTTTTAAAATTCTCATATAACTAGAGCACAGCTCTTTTAAAATAAACAATAATTGCCTGACATCAGCTGGCATCCTATTTGAATGTCCTTATGTTACTTTCATTTCTGTTTCTAAGGGCTAGCTTCTCACCCATTCTGTATCCAAACAAGTACACAGAGCCTCTTTGTTTATTTAATAGTTACACTTTTTCCTAGCAAGCTGAGTCACTTCTCCTGAACGCAGGAGTCAATAACAGCTTTTGGCCCAATGACACTTTCCCAACTTGCACAAACCCTCTGGTTCTGTTCACTTCCATCTGGACAGTCCCTGACTGCAGTGCACCACTGTACGTCAGGGGAGACTGCAAAGATTTAGAAAAAGTAACTCAGATTTCAAAGTGAACATATGTGCATACATTCCCAAATGTTTGAACACCATGGCTTGTTCCAAACCCTGACTCCTTTGCTGAAAGCAGGGCTGTGATGTTTTGTTGGAATGCTGTGGTTCGACGCTGGCACAGGCAAAGCTCCAAAGTCCTTCAGTGCACGGAGCGTTGGGGTGCATGCAGGGGCCTGGAAGTTAGCAGCAAGTGAAAGGAGAAGGAAATCCAAAAACTGTGAGTGGGTGGGAAGCGGGAGAGAGGTAGCAATAACGGGAAAGTAAACGAGGATTCAACCAGCAGAAGCAAGAATTAGAAGTAATTCTCCACGTTCGTTTAGTGTGTGGATAACGTTTCTCATTCGGAGACGCCAAAGGCCTCTGCGGCTCCATTTTGCGGAGCGGGAAGCCGAGGCCTGAGGCCACGGGAAGCCCTCGGGGCAGAGCCGCGCCCCAGGGACCTCGAGCGGGGCGTGGGCGTGCGGCTGTGCGCCTCAGGGCCCGGCGGGGGGCGCCGCGGGGGCGGTTACACCGTGTGAGGGCGGGGCCCCCGCTGCCGGCACACGGCGGGGCGGGGCGGGCGGAGGCTCCCGGCGGCCTCGGTAAAGCGCCCGGGGCGACGCCAATCTCTGCTGCCGCCGCCGCCGCGGGCTCTGCCTTTCCCTCGCTTCACCGGCGCCAGGTAACGACCACCTCGGGCACCGACAGCCCCCGCGGCCCTTTCTCCTGTGAGGCGGAGCCTCCCTCTCCTCCCCGCGGGAAGGGGCCTTCCGCGGCGGGTGGGTGGCTGCCATTTCTGAGGGCTCTGCGCTTCCCCAGTGCAGCCCGTGTGGCGGTTGCACCCTCGGCCCTGTTTACACCCTCCCCTCTCTCTCCTCCCCCCCGCACCTCGGGGAGCGCTCGGGGCGGTGCGCGCCCTCCTCGGAGGGGCATCGGCCTCAGTGCGGGCAGTGGCGGTGCCCCGGGCACGGCTCGGGCGGTCCCCGGAGGGCAGCGAGGCGTGAGGGAGCGGCGGCGGAGGGCAGGCTGCAGTTACTGGGTCAGGCGTTGGCCTCTTTGGCGCTCAGAACTGTTTGAATCCGCGCTGCTGCAGCTGGAGTGGGAACGACAGTCCCCGCCGTGGCTGCCTGCCCGGGTTCCTCTCGGCCTGGCTGCTGGAGTGTTTGCTGGTCAGAAGTAGCATAGCGGCTTTATGCTGATTCTGAAGGCGTTGATAAGCTGTAGTGCTTGGCGCGGAGCTGGGGTGCTGTGGTTGTAGCTGTGCGCTGTGCTGGGTGGCACAGATGTGCCCTGGCTGCACCCCGGGCCCACTAATGCGGGGCACACGTTGTTAATGCCATCAGCACTGCCTGTGGCTGGGCCTGGATTTCCTACAAAATCTCTGTATTCCAGCACTGGAATGAGTTTGCTGCGGGGTTGCAGAGCCGTGCTGTCAGCGTGGGTCAGGTTTGGTTACCCCTTGTGTGGGGAGGGCAGCTGCTGGGGCAGTGCCTGTCTGGGGCAGTCCCACAAAGTTCTGTGTCTGGTGCGGGGGGAAAAAGCGTTTGGTTCAGTGTATGTCTCCTCTTTATTAAACAAACAAAACAAACGCTGCCTATCATATGTCACAGCGAAGGAGAATCTCAGCCAGCAAACTCCAGGATTGCAGCACTCACAATCCCCTTATCTCGCTGTCTGGTTTTCAGATTAACATTCGACAAAAAGGAGCTGGAATCTTTATTTCGCTTATTTCGTGCTGACTTGTCCATCTTGTTCCTTTGCAGCCATCTGTTGGAGGCCAGCCTCCGCTCCCCTCACCTACAGCCCTGTGCCCTTGTCTGCTGGCTTCAGCAGCAGGAAGGGGCTCTGCTGGCTTTTACCTGAAGCAGTGGCAGTGGAGGGCTCTGTTCAGTCTCTGTCACCGCCGCTTATTTCTGCCTTCGTGCCAGCAGATGTGGCAGGGATATCCCCGCTGCTGTTTGGTGACGGTGTGGGCTCTGAGGTGCAGGTGCAGGATTTGGAGGCCTTGCGAGGAGCAGGGTGTTGGGTCTGATCTGTTTTTTTTTCTGTTAGACAATTGCTATTGAAGCTGTTGTATTAGCTAAGTGGAAGATGCATTTTGGAGAGGGTAAGATGAAAACGCAGCGTGCCCTTTGCTATCTTCTTGAGCTTACAGCAGGAGTGATCGCGAGTGCCGTGTGAATAAGCGTTACAAAGAGCGAATTCCTCGCAGCAGAGACCGCCTCCGCACAGAAGCTGACGGGTTAAACCCCCGTGGGCCGGCCGAGGCGGCCGCGTCCAGTGAGTTCAAACCGTGCCGCTGAGTGACGGGAGGGCCGGGCCGCGGCCTGCGGCTTTGTGGGGCCGGCGGCCATTTTGGGGCCGCGCAGCGGGGCGGGTGCCCGCGGCATGGCCTGGCCCGGTCGGGGCGGCGGCGCTGCTGTGGGGCCGGGCCCGGGCCGTTCGCGTTGGCTGCGCCGTGGGGGTGGGCGAGCAGCTTCCCCTGGGCGAGCTCTGCTGTCTGTAGCAGCTCACGGAACCCTGCGGAGGTCTTCAGCAGAGCGCTGAGCCTCGGGGCGCGCCTCCTTTAAACCCCTCGTGTGTTTGTGAGATAATCCTGAGGCCCCTTCACTGTAAAATGACTCCGTGTTGCCACTCAGTGCTGTGTGTATAAACATTGCACGGAGCTTTGTTGCCTCCCTGTAGCTGCATACGCACCTGGTTTCTGTCCTTGTAAAGGGACGTTGGAGGGGGCCTTAATGTGGGTTTCACTGCTTTATGGACAACCTCTTCTTGTTACAGCAGTGTGACAATGTGTCTGGGGTCTGTCTTCTAGCACTCAGTGGTAACACCTAGTTTAAAATGTGGATTTTATTACTGTCTTGTTTGTTTACTTTTGTTTTAAGAGTACTGATCCTTAAAGAACATTATTTTAATAAAATACTGATGTAGCATGGAGCTCTTTGCCCTTCAGCCTGTTTAAATTTGTCCTTTTTTTGGGTATATGGAAACATACTTCCTGCAATATATTTACTTAGAAATTTGCATTCTATACCAAAAGAAGAAATTATATTGCTTATTCTGAATAGTATAAAATCTGAAATTACAAAGAAAAATAGGTTGCTCTCAGGAACTGATAAGGTTACATGCTCTGCTTCCATTGCTGTTAATAATTTGTCCAAAGGTTTAATTTTGTGTGGCCATAGTGTATGAAATCATAATCACTTAAATGAGCTTATTTGCCTTAGAAGATAAGGATAGAATAGGTTCTACTTGAAGCAGTACTATTGACATCTTCCTGAAGCTTTAACTGTATCATCCTGTGCCAGTTAGCTACAGGCAGCTGATCTATTTCACTGATAGTGTTTGCCCCTACCCCTAAAAAAGATATTGCTGAAGTATTGCTGAAGTCCTGCCTTGCTTCCTTTGTGTCCTGTCTTGTGGGCCAGCAGTTACACAAGTTTTCTGGGACTCAGGAAGTTTGGTTTCGATTTTCTGTTCTGTAGCAGGCTTCCTGGTGAGCGTTTCAGCTCTGCCAGGGTCCCCTTTGTGAAATGGCGTTTCACCACTTCCCTTGTCATGAAGGGCGTTCATTAGAAAGTGCCTGGGTAGAATGCTTGTCTGTGGGCTCAAAAAAGCACACGTGGGCGTTACCCACTTAGGACATCCAGCAGTCCCTGCTGCACGTTCGCAGTGCACATACAAGGTGTGCGTGGTGCTGCCTCCCCGCTTGTGACCCCTCTGTGCTGAAAGGCCTCCAGCAGAGCTGATCTCATCACCTGCTGCAGAACCAAGGAAACTTGCTGTAGTGCTGCTGGGGTTTAGTTGGGGTGGTCCGAGTTTGGAAGTGATGATCAAATGCATAGTTCTGTTCAGGCAAACAGGCTTAGAAGTAGTGATGTGGCCTTGTGTCGCTCAGACGCTTCATAGCCCACATCCTCTGAAGACAGCCAGGGGCTTTGCTTGAAGGTAAATTCTGCAGCACTGATTGTAGAGTTCCAGGGCTTCTGTGCATTCTGCTGAGCTCAGAATTTGTCTTCTCCTGCCCTTCTACTCTGCTGGTTTACTGGAACACTGATTCACTTGATGTATAAGACAGAGGTGATGTTTGAGGTGATTTACTTTTCCAAAAAGCAAACAGTCCGGCTGTCTCCTTCATAGGATTTTTGAGGCTAGTTTGTCAGTTGAGGAGCCATGATAGTGATGAAGTTTATGCTGCTTTGGTTGCCTTTAAATTGTCTTAAACGTGTTTTCATTACTACATTTTTGAGCCATTCAATTTTTTGTAGACTTTGTAAAGAAAAAAGCATGTCTGAAGTTTAGGCCTAGTAATACTTGCAGCAAAGCTAGTGCTCAAAGCCCACATGAATCTGAGTCCAGATAGATCTCCTGAGACAGAAGCTGTAAGTCTTGTGAACCCCCAAATTTTGAAACTGGAACTAAGTTTTATGTTTACCTCTTGGGTCCCCTGCCGAGTTTTGTGGTTTTGAAATCCCAAATTACTCTATTCAGCATGCCTTTTTCTGCCCCAGCTGTATACGAAGGTTTCGTGAACAAGAGGAGTTAATGGGCTGGGTGAGCAGCGGGGCGCTGTCAGCTGTGAGAGAACAGGTGAGAGGGAGTTACGGTCTTCCACCCACACCTGATCTGCTCTGTAGCTTAAAGTTCTGTTGGAATAAACATGTGGAATATTTCCACATAAAGTGGGTTATCTAAAATTAGTCTGCTGAACTAGCAGCCAGGTTTAAAAAATATATATATCCATCTTCATAGTAAATTTTAGGTGCCTGTTTTTGAAAACTGTGGTCATTATCACTAAGACTATCTTAAAGCTGTGTTTAAGTCAGTTAAGGCAGTTCTATCACTTTCAAAAAACGGAGTAAATGTTTTTCCTTTTGACTCTGAATTAATTGTAGAGAATCAGAAAAATAGCAAATCCAGCTGAATCTTCTAAGAGTGATTTCTAGCTGTAGGATGTTTAGATGGTGAACCTCCCACCTACTGGAAATCTTGGTGCTATGAAAACCAGCTGTTAGTAGACCCAGGCAGAAATACATCTGAGGCTTTCCAGTTAGCAGGGCCGTCATCAAGTGCACATCTTACATAGCTCAACGATATCTTACAAACGTTGTCAAATAAGGAATATAATTTAGGTTTCTTCAGACATCAAGCAAAGAGAAGTGGTGGGAAGGGAGAAAAGACTGCACCAATGTGTTATTTTTCAAAGTGCATGTGAGTAGCAGAGACACAGGGAGGAGTTGGGTAGCTATGGAAATAGCCAGGCTGCGTGAGTATGTTCTCTATGTGGGAAAATACTGCTGGATGTCAAAAGCATGACAGCAGCTGGGAGACTGCCAGCTAAAAACTGGGATGTTACCAACATCCCTCAACTTGAAATTCATTGCATTTTCACTTTCATAATTGGGGGAGTCATTACTCTCTGATCTCCATTTTCTGTGGTCTAAAATGAGCTCTATTTATTGTTGAAGCATGGCAGCAGTTATATATTCTAGCAAAGCATTGCACTACTTCGCTAATACTTCTGTGCTGCTGGTTTAAGCTTTCTCTAAATAAGAACAAACTTGTTTTACGAGCCAGCAAAAGCATTCTGGCTCTGGAACAAGTGAAGCAAGTTTAGGGGAAGATCCCTTAATGGAAATGCGTTCTCTGTAATCTCCAAAAACTGATGTGTGAAGAGCAGAAGTAGAAGCTTATTTCTTATGAACCCCACTAACGCATGGGTGTGGCATTCCGAAAGCTACAACGTCCAGGCCTGTGAGTTTTGATTTCAAAACACGAAAGAAACTGTCGTCAGCAGCAAAGGAAATACCCTCCTGCTTTATTGCCATCAGGATTCAGAGGCTGCAGATGGAGTGGCAAAAGTGGTTTAGTGTTATGTGCAGAGATCTTCTGGACTGGCGTTAGCTGTGCCTGTGACTCTGTGCTCTTCATCTCTCTCATCCTCATGTACAAGTCGCTATACAAAGCAGAACTCATGCTTTCAGAGTAACAAACAACATGAGATCCTTGCTGATATTTTGTTTGTAAGAATGTAGCTAGGAATATTTATACATTACTTTAGGCATGTCAGTACAGTTGTGTGCAGTATCTTTTCCTGTTGTTGAAACAGGAGCCATAGATGGTCTGAAAATAGCCGGGATTCCGCCCTGTACCCATGCATCTAGAGTAGTCAGGTCCCTATTTGTTAACCAGGAATAACCTACTAGTAAAGAACATTCACTAGAAGAGCAAAATTTTTCTTACAGCTGAGTAGAGAAGGTCTCAAGATTTTTTTTTTTTTTGTGTTTGTTTGCAACTATTTTGAAATTAAATGTCAGTTTACATAATACAGCAAAGAGTCACATAAGTGTTTCGTCTTGCTACAGCAACATCAGCTTTTTCCTTCCTAAAGCTCCAATACCTTTTGAAGATTCCATGGAGAGCTTTAGAAGTTTGTGTTTTTGTTTCTTTGTTTTGGTTGGGAGCATTGTGTTTTTTTCTTTAAATATTGGCACTCTGCCCAACTCTAGCAACATGAGTCATTGTGCAGTTGGCTCTTCTGTCAGGGTGTGTATCCAGTGTTCCTATTACTGGGCTAAATTAACTGTTAACAAGTATTACAGCTTAATGTGAAACACAGGAAGCCTTCTTGCCGCTTGGCGGGTGGTGTTCAAAGGTTATAGAATAAAATGATTTGAATATATGTAAAAGCTTTTCAAGTTTTGTGTGTTGCACTTTGCTAGTGTGCAGAACAGCCCGTGCTTTGCTCAGTGGGCTTCTGAAGCAAAACTCTGTGAGGAGTCGTCTGAAAGCATGGCTAGGCAATGTCAAAATCTTTCTGCTTAGCTTTGGGGTCTGACAGTATCACTTAATACCATATGGAAGTGATGTAGTTTAGCTGTGATAAAGGCTTGGCTCTTATTGCAGTGCTGTTCCAGAGAACTTTGAAATTGCTGAAAATAGACTATCATTTTAAAAAAAAAAAAAACCAACCCTGTAGTCGGAAGTTCACTGAGCTGCTTGCAGTAGTGATAAGGGCAACGTAGCACGAGCAGCTGTACTGCTGAACTACTGAGAGCTCCATATTTTTGGTACCAGTAGCTTTTATTATTTCAATGCTTCCTAACACAGGCTGAACAATGCAAGGGCTCCTACGTTGGCTTTACATAGTTTTAAGTCATTGCATTGCTTTATTTTCACCTTTTACAGTATGATTTGAAACTGTCACCATGGACTTTTCACGTCTACACACGTACACTCCTCCCCAGTGTGTGCCAGAGAACACTGGCTATACATACGCACTCAGGTGAGAACTTTTTTCTTCTTCTAGAGAAACTGAATGTTCTCTGAATGTTGTTGATTCTGGAGAGTATAGCTTTCATGGTAAGTAGATGGCCTCTTTAAGGAGACACACTTCAACTGGTCTGTTTTGAAAACAGCTAGTGTCCTGGGTGGAAAGAACATAGACTGAACTGAGCTAATGGGACAATAACGAAGATGATGACTCAGTGTTTCTTAATTGCTATGAAGAAACTAGTCTCCACCTAGTTACAATTCCTGTTTTCTCCCCGAATGTCACCAAATTCTTGGACATTTGTTAGATCTCGCAAATTCTGTGTTTACTTTCATAACTTAGCAATGTTGTCTGTAAAATACTTTTCAATGTGTGCTCGTTGCTGCTAGCGTGGAATTGGTTTGGAAGCTGCGTATTGATCGCTTCTTACAATCAAAACTACTTGTGTGAATAGAAAATGTGTTCTAATTTTTTTCTTGTGTTTTCTTAAATTGGCCATTAGACTGTACTTCTAAGATCATCTCAGTTTTCTAAAAAAACAACTCTGCAATGTGTAGCTGCTTTTTCTACTATGCTATTCAAAACAGTTGTTGTGATGCCCATTGGAGTTTTTGAATACCAATAGAGCAGATCATCTGCTGATTACATCTCTCTGGTTTTTCCTGTTGGGTTCATAAACGTGTTCTGAAGCCAGTATGCATGAATGGGTCTGAGTTGCTGGGTTGGCTCATTTCATCTTAAAAAACACATGTTCATTAGGATGGAGTGAGATTGTTTTCTCTCTTCTGTGCCTGTATATCATCATTATGCGTTTAACATTTGTTAATTTAGTATTTAGCATGGAGGATACTTGCCAATAAAGCAGCAATTGGCAAAACTGTGTAATTGTGAGATCACCAATTTAATGCTAACTCTTCCTTTTCTATACTCTAAAACTACATAGCTTTATCATTTTGGAGATTGGGAGGGAAACAGTTTTCTTAACTAGACACTGATCCCAGTAAGTTTTGCAAAATGGAATGCATTTGTTTTACCAATTAAAATCAATTGCAGCTGTTCCTGAAGTTTTAGAAAAGCATTGATTAAATGTTGATTAAATATAAGTGTGCTTATTCATGTCAAGAAAGGGTGTGCAGGACAGTAGAAATGCCTTTGATTCTTCAGGTGGTTCAGACAGTGACTGGGTGTCTCTGAGAACATCTTTCTCAATGTGCTGTGAAATTGTCATCTGATTTCATTTCTTTTCCTCGTTTGTGATGTCTGAAACATTTATTTTCAACTGTGCAATCTTCTCCACAGCAACTATTTGTCCCTGCAGAGGAGGGAATAAATAGATCTCAGTATTAACTTAATTTTTACAGTTTTTCTGGTCTTCCAAAGAATATTAAAGAAGCTCAGTGGCATGCTTAACGGTTGGAGCCATTCTGAACTGGATTTCTCTTCTTGCCCTTTCTTTTGTCAGATACGAGTTTGTTTCTCTCCAAAGCAGACAAGAACACCGTATGAGCAAGGTTAGCCTGCCAGGAAAGGGAGATGCAGAATAAGTGCTGTTAGAAATCTGGAGTATAGTTCATTTTGACTTCAGTAGTTTTTGTGCAGAAAGTAACTGGAGTGTTTGACTTCCTGCATAAACAAAGATTGTTAGGTTGCAAAACTGAGAAATTGCAAAGAAGTTCTTGCAGGAGGGGTTATGTTTCTTGAAGCTCTTCAGCATCCCATTTTGCTGTGCTAAAATGCTAGAGCTGGCTATGCTGAAATGTAGAAGTGGACTTAATGAAGGCAAATATAGTTAAACTAAATTGAAATGAATTTTCTCATTGTAACCCTTCCTTGTACAGAAAGAGTAGACAATGCTCTCTCTAAAACTGCCTCATGGAAAATTATGTGAAGCCCAAAATATCAAAATGATGGGGGAAGGCTGCTTGGTGCAGTTCCTGCTTTCAGGGTGTCAGGAGAGTGAACTGCAGCCTTGCTGTGTCTGCATGCAGCAAGCTGTTATTACTCATGTTGTCCTTTGGACGCTGGCTTGATTAGTACTTCAATAATCTGAAGAAAGGGTGAGTTCAGCAGAGTTGCTAATCTGAAGTGCTTTCATGCTGAAGTTGATTCCTTCTCACCCTGCCCACCTGGCCTGCGTTTGCCTTGCTTACATCCTGATAATGCTTGGTTTGCTTTTGACAATTGGATCTTAACAAAATCTGAGTTTCTCTAAAGAAATGTGCTTGTGTGTGTGGCATTGCAGAGAAATTCAATGAAGTTAGATATCACAAAGCTATTAATAGAGTTGGCTATAACCTAGTAATAGAATTTCTATTAATACTCACCAGGATTACTGTGTAATCGTAGCTGTTTGTGCCGGTTCTGCCCTGTGCTCTTAATCTTCCAGCTCAAACCAGGAAAGTGTTGAACTGATATAACTAAATAACCTCGATCCTCCTCAAATTGCAAGGCAGACCTGTGAATCTCACTCACTTGTCGACGTGTAATGTACTTCCCACTCTTCAGGCCGGTCTCTCCTTCTAGTCAGTCATCTTTTGGGATGTTGGTTTTGTCAGCTCAGGTACCTTTAACACTTCTTTCTCTTTTCAAACATTGTAAGATTTTAGTTTAATTTTTGCGTCACAGCATAGTATCAGGATGCATCTTTCTGTAGAGTAGTTTGGTAAAAGACTGTATGTATTTTTTTATGTTTACATGTGTTCTGGGACTGATCAAAGCAATAACTAAAACTCCAGGTAGTGCCCTTGGTCCGTTAATGTAAGTGATGCTCTCACCAGAAAGCATATGAGCAGTCACAGGCTGTTTGTATGCATATGATGTCTTTTTAGCTATAGTTCTCTTAGGTGTATGGCTTCTTTCTATGGCAGTCTTAAGTAATTAAGAACCTTTCTGTCCACTTCTTTCCGAGGGATACTTATAAAATACATGACACTTAATGTCCTCTAGACAGAGATGTATGTGTGCTAAAACTGGCAGATGTCATTCTCACCCCACTTATAAAAATATAATGTGGAATGAACCCACTGAAGTCTAGGGCATTCTTATTCTGTAGAAGCCCATGTGAAGGAGGTATTAAGGTAACAGCTAAGAGGCTGGAAATAAATGTAGGAGTAGCTAAGGCAGCAGGTCTGCCAGCAGCCTGCAGGAGCTGCCTGTCAGGAGGCAGGAACCGATCTGCACTGTTCTGGAGGTTACCTGGGAGTGCAGGCTGATTGCATCCTGCCTTGGATATGTTTTTTGGCTAACCATATACATTGGGTAGGAATACCGTCAGTGTACCAGGTTCATTCCAGTCTTCTGAAAGGAGGGCCTGGTTTCCTTGTTTGTTTTCTGTAGTGTCTTTTCTATGGAAGAAAAAAGTCTGCTATCCAAAATGTGGAAGTGAGATGGCAAGTTAAGAGATACCTGGGTAGTGTCCTGCCTCTAGAGACTTCCCTTCAATATAAGGAGGATTGTTTTCCTGCGTAAATGAGAGCAGCTCTCTTTTAGGGGAAAAGATACAGTGACTTTTTATTTTTGATTTATTGTTCTAGGTAGTGGGGCCCAACTCCATGGTATGTATTCCACCCAAATTGATATAAATGCTCATTGAGATACCCGGTAACAGCAAGTGTTCACAAACACCCAAACTGAGTCTGGTTACAGCTGTCAGCCTGCTCTGTGTACTTTGTGTTCTTGTGAATTGGGTATCTGTGAGAACTGTTGGGGGAAGATGAGGATAAGCAAATGCACGGTGGCAAGTGTAAATAGCAAAACAGAGTTCTGAAACAACTGCTTAGGGAGGGACTCAGCAGTCAACTATTGAGGCTCTGATCATTTCAGAATGAACAACGGAAGAGCCGTATTTAACCTGTGTTCTCACTTCACATCTGTCAACTAAATCTGCTTTCGCGTGAGGAAGCTCCTGTCTGCTTCATCTTCCCTGACCCCAAATGTAGGGAAGGATTAATCAGCATAATGTATATAATAAGGTGTGCTGGGGTTGTCATAAGCTGTGTTTACCACGCCTGCCTTGCACAAGGTTGCACTGTGTATGGGCAGCATTAGCAGGGTGGATCAATAAGATCAAGCAGGTGGTGCCAGGGGCCCGCTGCCAAGTTTTAGTACCTCTGGGCAACAGAAGTTACTTCAGACAAACTAGTCTGGTCCTGTGGGCTGAATGCCCTTCTGCTGCTGGAGCACCCAGCTGCTTTGCTGCAGGGTATTATCTGGGTTAGGCTTTTTGGGTGAAGAAAGTTCAGTTCATGTGCTCCAACTCAGTTGCACCTCACATGCATTACTTCACTTTGTGGAGCAGTCAGGAAACTCACTTTAAAAGCACCCACTTCATCAGAATGAAGTCATGCTTTAAGTGTGGCTAGCAGCACTTCCATTGCTGACTTTGCATGGCAGAGTAATATAGTACTACCATCTGATTGCTTTGTAATGCTGTGTGTTCTACTGACTGTTGAAAAGATTGATTTTCGCAAAAATGTGTTTTCACAGCATCTGTGTTCTGGAAAGCATTTATTTGTACTTCAGGTTGCACAGTAGATGCCATTTAGCTCTAATTTATTTTTTTGTTTCAGGGGTTCTGGAGAAAAAGAGCCTCTTTAGGTAGCACTTCATACCTTTCTCCTTTTTCAGCCTTTTTTTCCCTAATTCCCCTCAAAAAGAAGAGGCGTCGGGAGTCGGGGTGGAAGGAGCTAAGCCCCATGGATGTTAAAGTAACTGCTGTTACAGCTCTGTATGTCCCTGTGGCCCAGTGGGGAGCACTCTGGAAAGCTGGCCTACAGCAATTAAACTTTGATGCTTCCTTCACAGCGCTGAGCAGTTCTAGGACCTGGCCTGCTGCTGCACAAGCTCTGCTCAATTGCATAACTCCTGTTTCCTTTCTTTGCAAGTACGAGTATTCTGCTTTAGGCTAAACTTCTGTTTTAGTAAATGCATGTCTTACCGATTCTTCTGCTTAATCTGTTTGTATCTGCCTTGTGTTGCTGTAAACTCTCTGTCTTCATTGTGAGTTTTCATGAAGCTTCTGAGAGAATCAAGTGTGAGAGCATGGATGAGAGATCCTGGGATAATGGAGTGAAGCTGCCTGTGTGTAAATGTCTCCGTGGGATAAAACAGCAAGCAAAAAACAAGCTAAAATTAAAGCTTACCTTGTGACTTAGAGTGCATCATGATTTTTAATTTGCTGCTAGGCATGGGAAAGAAACATTGTGTCATAAATGGCTTCATCTCTTAAATTGGTCCTGAAAGTGCTGGATCTGAGGCTGCACAACCCTTGCTCTGGCTCAGCTACAGACGTGTTTCCATGGTAGTTGTTTCTTTCTTTGTTTTGCTTTCTGTTGTTAAACTTGTAATATGAATTGCTCTACATGCTCCTAAGTTAGTTGGGAAATACAGCACATCTTGTGGGATTTGCTCCATAACCCTGGATAAACTGCTTTTAATGGAAACTTGGTCTAGCTTGAAGGGAATATTTATTTCTAGGGGAAGACTCTAACTTTGCTGTTCTTGTTTGTTCTAGTTCAAGTTATTCTTCAGATGCTTTGGATTTTGAGATTGAACACAAAATAGATCCAGTGTTTGATTCACCAAGAATGTCACGGCGTAGTTTACGGTTAGCTGCTGCAGGATTTAACAAATCAGATGATGCCCGGAATGATATCCTTCATGACAGCTCTTATGCTGGAAATGTGGCTTTCAGGGAACAGTCTTCTAGGTACGTGTCTTCTGTTATCACAAGTTAGTTTATTGGCTGGAGTTTTGAGAATTCCTGTTTGAATGTGACAATACAAAAATAGGTTACTAACTGTTTCATTCCCTGTTTCTGTGTTTAATTTAATAATTTTGAAAATATTTCGTATGTAGTTCACGATGAAGTCTTTGTGAAACTGTAGATGCTTACAAGTGAAATTTTCTCTGAAACCTGATTTGGACTGTCTAGCCACATCAGTGTTGAAAAAGCTTGATTTTTTTTTAAAAAAATTATTTTTAAAAGTGAGAGAAACAAATTTGTATCTTTAGTGCTATGTCTTTGTTTTTCTCTTTGCTTTATTTTGTAGGATGGTGAAGCAGCGGAAAAGTATGAATAAACAATCTGGCAGTGTGAGAGACACGCCAAGGAAAAATCTATCCAGCTCTTCCATTTTTAGCCAAAGCAGTTTCCTTAGTCGTGCCAGCGATGCATCAATGGCATCCACTGTATTGGATGAATCTTCGATTCGAGAGCGGACAGAAGTTGATCATTTCTGGGGTAGGTAATGGATGCTATTGGTCATATCAAACTTTGAAAACTGCTTACAGTTTGGTGTAGGTAAACATATGTCTGCATCTTCTCTCTTGCTCACCATCATGCCCCCTGCACATACTTCTACTTTTACTGTAGGTGGCTGCTTGCTAAGACGCCTGCTGGAAGTGCACACTCCATTTTGTGAACTTCATTGTGCTGACGCAGTCAACATAGCTCATATTGCGCAGTGAAGCGGATTTTCTGTCTGGCTTCATAATGTTCATAGGATAAACGTGTAACCTGATGGAGTTTCTCTTAAAAAGCCAAAGGAAAAGCATTTGTTACAGACAGAAATACATTTGAACTTAATCTGAAAGTTTAAGATTATGCTTCAAGATTTCTTGAGAGATTTGTGTGTGTGTGATTGGTTAGTTTTTGCAAGCATGTACAAGCATACTTTTCTGGAGTTGTCTTGCTTATCTGAAGAGGAAGATAAGAGAGTCGCCTGCATGAAGTAGTGTAAGAAATCAGCAGCTTGTCATATCTCCCAGTTCAAAGTACTTATTTCTAGTCAGTTCACTTATGACCATCCCAGAGCAATAATGTGAAGAATTGTTTCAATCTTACCAGAAAGCATGCTAAACTGTAGATTACTTGTCTGTGGTACTACTGCGTTTTAAGATTCTGTTTTGCAAGTAATTACTAAGCAACAGAAATAGTGTAAGCTTGTAATTAGCTGTTTTGAAGTAAAATGAGAACTAAGAAGTAGTGTAATTGTCATTCATATTTTGCTGCTTCTGTGGCAGGACGCTTCTTATAATCTGTTACCCTACTACAGTAATGTCTGAATGTTTTGATCTTCTCGTGATGGACTGAAAAATGTTAAATACTAATCAAAGTGACTTTTCTTTGCAGTCTTAAAGTTAGTGGAACCCCTAATTAGGCTTCATGTCAGACATCGTAGTTGATCATGGGGCTTCCTTCTATTTGTGAACAAACTTTTTCTTTTTTTTCTTTCTCCTTTGAAGGTCTTGATGATGATGGTGACCCTAAAGGTAACTACACTTTCTTTCTGCTTTTCCACACATTCAGTTTAATGGTAACTAGTGATGCCAATAATTCTTGCACTGAATGTTCTATTCTTGCTTTATTAGGTAGTGATACTACGCTGTTGCAGGAAAATGGCGATATAGCAACAGCAGAAACGCAGACTACAATGATAAATGGCTACACTTGCAGTGACTGCAGCATGCTTTCTGAGCGGAAGGAGGTTCTTACAGCATACTCTGCTTCTCCTGTGCCATCTTCCAGAATTTACTCTAGAGACAGGAGTCAGAAACATGCATCCAGTAAGTAACTTTCTCTTGTGTTTTCTCTGCAGAGTAGAATAGTATGTGGTTTAGCTGATGCATTTTCAGTATAGTTTAAGTACTTCTCCCTGTTGTATTTACAAAATACTGTTTATATTTTAATAACTATATTCTGGAGATTGGTTCACATGAAATATCTTTTTCTGTTTTGTTTTAACTTACAGTATCTTAGTAGGTTGTGTGTCCAAACTGATACGGAACACAATGGATTGTTCCATCCAGCGCCAATATTTAAGTTACTAGACCTACGCATGTCTGTCTGTGGATTTTAAAATGGAAACTTTTTTGATGCAGTCCAATTAGTTTTTCTATGTGGTTTGAACTTTTGAGATGGAACGGAGTTGTTATTTAGCTGTGCTTCTGTTACCCAGGAAATCTTTAAGAAATGTGCTTCTCCTTTATTTCTTCTCCTGATTTAATCTTCCAGCTTACTAGAGTTTTTTAGGAGCTGAACCTCAACCGCTTGAAAAATTGAACTCCAAAGGGAAAACGTTTCCAAATAAACTTCCTAGTGGCTATGTATCTGAAACTTGAAAATGAATCTACTGTAAATAAGGTTCTGTCTTTCCAAGGCAATCTCCATTCTCTGCGCTGTTGGCCTCAGTGTCTTGACTGTGTCTGTCTGCCTCTTGCATAGAATTCTGAATTTCTTGATGGTTGGTAGTCCCCAGTGATCACTAATAAGTTACTTCTGTAGTGGCCTGGAATTAAAAAGGAATCACTTTAAGGACCGTGTAGATGTGTTATTCTTGAATGATGTATGTTTTCAGTAGCGGTAAATCTGTTGTGGAACACAAGGTGCAACTTCAAACCCTTTGAGGCAAGTATTTCTTCTTAGCAATTGTATAGCATAGGTAAGAATTCTGTTGTCTTGACATAATGAGCTACTTAGTGACACCATGTAAAGGCTTTTCTGTGTTCCAGAGTTTGTATTCACAAATAATCTTAAAAGTGAACTCGCCTTCATCTGTTCTTTCCGAACTTGATTCCGGCAGTTTGGGTTGAATGGGGGTTGGAGTGGAGGAGCATGGCAGGCTCCCTGAATGTGGCTTTTTCTAAGAAAGCAGCAGTATGGAGGACTATGACTTTCTTACTGCTGCTTTAAAGGAAGTGTCTCTTCAGCACTTGAGACAGACCACTGCAGTAACTTTCTTCCTTCAGTGCAAAGGGAAGAAGACAAAGTTCTCTCCCTTTCAAATCAAAATTGTTGGGAGTTGTGACCCCACAAAATCAGTATCAACAGCTCAAATCAATGAGAAAACTTGACTTCTGTAAGCACGGAATTCATCGCTATTCATTGGAGCTCTTAGTTCTCAAAGGTACTCTTCCCTCCGAGACAGATGCCTTGGCATTTTGTTCAGGTTGTGTAGTTCATGCAGAAGCATTTGTCTGTAATACCAAATGCATCCAGACTTTCCAAATCACACTTGTTTAACTTTCTTACTCATGGCTAAATTGAAGCTTTTAATGCTTCATTCTCACTTCTCTGCAAGCTAGTGGTCACTAGAGGGTAGAGGTGCATCTTATGTAGGCAAATAATTTGTATTCACGGTTCTTTTTCAATAGGAGGCACCTATTTCTACATGAGTAAGATTCTGCGATGGGTCAAACAAACTGCAGCATCTCTTGCATCACTGTTAGTGCAACTATTTCAAATGGTTTTGCTGAAGCAGAGTTATGAATTTAAAGGTACCTTTTCAGTTGTCTTCCTTGATTTCCACACAAAACCAGTGTATGTGTTTTTTGTGGGATTTTTCTCTTAGTCTTCTTCTATGGCACTATGGTGTTGTTTATCTATAGTCTTGGCTGGCTCCTGTTTTTCTATCTTTATTTTTTAATTCTCTCACTTGTGCTACACTTCACTCTTTTCCTCTGTTTTGGAAGTATCTGGATTCAGGTATGTGAGAGACACGTATGTTACAGTTAAGATTTGTTTGATTTTTTTTTTTAGTAGGAAATAATAGAATTCGATTTTCAAAACTGTGCTGTATAATAGTATGGAATCTGAACTTTTTTCTGTCAAGGTTTGAGCTACCTTATTACCCTTCAGTCAACTGCTCACTTAAAGTTTGATTAGATCTGTCTTGCAAAACTAAAGCTGCAGTCACCATTCTGCACATCTTGTTTTTCTTGAAAAAGTTCGATTCTTCTTTGGCTCTTCTACATTGTATACTCTGTGAGTGACATAAAATGCTGTAGGCAGAAGGTAACTGATTTTTGTGCTTGTATAAAACTTTTGATGTTCAATCCTGTCTTCTTTGCCTTAGTGCTTTATAACTTGTCAGTGCTCTCTTCTCAGTCGCTTAAGATTTCTGATAAAAAAACAACACGAAGATGTGGCTCGTTTGACAGATGGGTGGGAACAGGGACTCAGGATTTGATGAGTTGTTACTTAGGATTTTTTTTCTTTTGAACTACCTTTTGCTACTTGAAAAGAATTTTTTTT
>WBMW01012088.1:2121003-2145666 GCA_013396635.1 Penelope pileata | reverse complement strand
TTTTTTTTTTTTTTAACTAAGAGGCCCTGTCTTATTTAAAGAGGAATAAAATAGGATTGCACGGGGTAGGCTTTTTCCAGGATCGTTTTTCAGGTTTCCTGCAGGTAACCTTGCTTTTAACAGTGAATCAAGTGAGTTTATTTAAAATCTGGATAAAGGAAAGGCTTTGAGCTTGAGAATTACATTCCATTTATCCTTTCTGGATATATTGCAGCTCACTCAGATTACTGTGGAAGCATGAATGTAAAGGAGTTTTACAGAGAGGATAGCCATCTTGGTGTAAATGAGGAATCAATATGTAAGTATAACAATTTGTTACCTTTAGCCTTGGGCTGTAAACTAAGTTGTTGCTATAATAGCACTATATGCTCCATGCCTCTATGGAAGCTATGTTGTAAATGCTTGTTCTCTAACTTGAATGTAGAGGGTAAAAAGTTATGGTTGTGCCATTGCCCCAGACGTTTTAGTCTGAAGTTTACTTAATGGTTTTTGACTTGGTAACTGTTAATGTGAAGTAGACTTGTTCAAATTGTCTTGTAACATTCTTGATTTGATCCTGGCTTTGTCCCATTAATCATCTGTTACCACAACCAACAGGTGATGACTGTAAGGGGAAGAAACAACTTGAAATATACACCACAGAGCACATGCAATCCTCATGGGCTAAAAGGGTAGCAAGGACCATTTCGCACATCTTTTCTTATGCAGGTTGACTTGGACATTTTTTATTTTGCTTTTATTTTGCATCACAATGTCTCTCTGTTAATCATTCATGTTGTTTTCTGGTTTTCTCTTTATCCATCAAATAGACTAAAACGTTAAGTGTCTAGGAAATTCATTTTCTTAACATCTTTTTCCTTTTTGACTTATTGTGCTGATACTGTCTTTTGTACAAACTTGGTAGATTGCTTACCTAATAAAAACAAGGTGTGATGAAGGCACACACCCTGTATGTTAGAAAGAAAAGTCAGATTGTTAGTTTATTGCACTTTCAGGAAGCCTGTGCTCTTGATACAGTGGAAAGCTGCCTTTAAATAAAAGCAAGATACAAGATATTGATGTGCAGATTATTTGAATAAAGGGTTTTTAACATTTTATTTTTGTTTTAGTGATAGTCAATTTTTACAGGAATCTTATATAGTAATAGAATCTTCCCTGTGAGATGAGCGTTCCCTAGCTTGAATGGCAGAGGCATCAAGAATCTGTTGAGTGCTCTTTATTCAGCAAAGGAAAATGATTTGAGACATCTCATTCACCTAAATGCTTTGCAAAATATTGGGTTGGTATATCTATAATCCCTCAGATTAACCCAGACATATCTGCTAATCTAAAAATGTAGGATTATTTTCTAAGTGTGTATGACGTAGTTTGTTCTGTAGAACGAACAGTCCTAGTCTTAGATACAGTAACTGTTGGCTTCTGTGGGATTTAAGTTATGGCATTTTGTTGTAGCGTGCTGCATTTGACTTTTGTTTTAAAAGACTCAAAATTGACATACTGAAGATCATTGGGAGCATTCAATATAATGAAAATATATTGCTTGCAGTGTACGTTCAATAGGGAATGTTTTCTGTTTATCAGTGAATTTTAGATATGATGAATTTTTTCACAAGGATTTTCAACTTTTAATTGTTCCCTCTTTTCTTACACATAACTGTAGATAACACTCAATGTACAATCTAGAATGAATAAGATGCTTTTAAAATTTGCTTTAAACATGTTTTTATGGTATTACTTTATTATATTTGGCATGTTTATCTAATAATGCCATGCTACAATACATAAACTTTTGCCTTTGGTGAAGCAGTGATATTCTAAATACAGAGGTTGCTGACTGTTCTATCTATCACTATACATGAAAATTCTGTTTCTAAATTGTCTTCATTTTACTTAGATTCATATTTTAGTGGTATATTTTGCTTTTAAATACTGAAAAAAATTCTGTATGTTACTGAAAGGTATGATTTGAAGTTATACATAACACAATGGTCAGGGTCTGTTCTACTGCATGTATTGCAAAAGAACCTTAAGTTTGTTTATTTTTGTTACCACATAGTTACCACATAGTTAATTTGTTATAATCTAGGTTACTTTATGCTTCACATGTTGCGAACAGTGGGAGCAACTGGATGGCTTGTATCTCAGAAGGTGTTGTCTCTACTTTGGCTGGCCATTCTTTCTCCAGGTTACTATCCTAATTTCTGTCTATGTCTGTGTATGTTGCCTGTTCCTCCTTGACAAAGTAGGAAATCTGCAGTAGGTGGCTTACACTAATTCTGCTGTGCTTATGCTGTAGCTTTTGTATCTTGAAATGCATGTGCTACTGTGCTTCATTGACCAAAACATACTTAACAAAGAGAGTATGCTTCTGTTCACAGGCATAGCAGGAGACTACTAACCAGCCTGTTTCATGAGGGACTGTGTGTGTGTTAATAGCCTTGATAAGGGGTGTCAAGAAGAATGGGGTGTGCTTTCTTTGGTATTCACTTCCTGTAATGGTGTTCACGTTAGCAAAAACTCATCCTATTAATCTGTGTGTTTCTTGAAACATGCTGAGGTCTTGAGTGCGTGATAACTTGGACTCAAACTTTACCGCCCGACTTCCAGCAAGATAGCGTTGTTATAACATATTTCATTATGAAATGAGTGTTTCATATCTTTGCATGGCTATTGTTTCTGTTGAGTAGCTGGTGTTATAATGTTGTCATAGTCATGATGTAAATCTAGATGTTAATCATCTACATGTGTTGCCTGTACTCATGCATTTCTCTGCTCTGCAAAGTATTCTTGGCCACAGCTGCATGTCACTCTGCTTGGTTTTCTTGAATGTGTGCTGCAGTAACTATAATTCATGTCACCTCTTTTGTCTTCCAGGGAGGGCAGCTTCTGGCATCTTCAGGTTGCTTAGAGCTGGCTGGAATCGACTTGTTACTCTGATGTCTTTGCTCGAGGTGTTTCTTCTTAGAAAGTATGTATTCTTCCCAAGTACTTTTGTGAGCAAGTTCTGTACCCACTTATCATACAATACATTTACCACATTTTATTTCTTGCAAACTTTCATCTCTTTCTCTAGATGCCTTCCAAAGATTTCCAAGCTATTGCTGTTTCTCATCCCACTGCTGTTTCTAATAGGTATGTGAATTGTTTGGCTATCCTACCAATTGGTGAATGCTTACTACTGCTGTACCAAAACAGTACTTCTGGTTGGATTGTAGGTTTATGGAGAAGATGCAGAAGCTAAAAAGACCAAGTTTCAGTTTGTGAATGCTTTCAAAGTACTGATGAGTACTTGAGCTAGTGGGCTTTTGTCTCATGAAAGGAATAACTTCCATTTAACTTCATAGAGCTTTTTAGACAAAGTGAGTAAGTGTAAAAGCACTGAAGTCTCTCTTCTTCATAGAAGCAGCATTGATCTCATAACAAGTAGGCTGTGTACTGATTGCCGTCAATCTCCATGAAAGTGTTAAAGGTCTTTAGCACATGCTAAATCATTCTTTTTCTCCATACTTAAGTTGCTTGAAATACTGCTACTTTAGACAGATTAGCTGGCAATATTCCAGACCAGTTGTCTACTTTGAAATGAACTCCTATTTAAAGTATTTGCTGAAGGCATTGAGCTATTTTTGAAAAGCAGTCTCATGTCGTCTTATATCCTAAAAAACTTCTATCTTATTTGAAAAGATGAAACTTTGCAGGAATATACAGTGGGGAGTTCTAGGGAGAATAAGAAAGCAAGAAGTTACCCTGTGTAGGAAGGGCTATCTTTTCTCACTAAGATATTGCAGAAATAAGCGTAATCTTTGTCAAATGCTATGTTTTCATGGGAACACAATTTTCCTCCAGCTTCTGTTAGATGCTATGCAATGTGGTATGCAGTAAATGGAGTACAAGGCAAGGTAATTTTCATTAAGGTAGAAAGCCATACTTACAATGATCTTCAGTGAGTATGGTCTGTCTTGGTCAGTAAATGAGGTCTGTGTCCCAGGGAGGCAGTAGTATAAGATTAAGGATGTATAACATACAAGCTGAAGCCGCCTGTAGGTGATACTGATGGATGTTGCCTAGTGCTCTTGAGTGCTTGACTTAACAATTGTGAAATTGGCTCGTGCAGCTAACTCTTATTTGGGCTGGAGTAGCATCTACTGTGTGACAAAACATAAGGTAGTTTGTGTCCTCAAATAGACAATTGGTAGATTGAACTCCCTTTTTGCTTTTATTTCTATTTGCTGAAGGCGTATGGTTCTGGGGGTTTGATGGCTTCATTTCACTGTTGCCTCTGTTGAACCGGACAAGAATCGATAAAGTACAGAGAACAGATGACTCTATTTATGTTTCTGATCCTCAACCTGATTCTTCTCCTTCTATACAGCCTCCAAAGGTAAGAACAGTCTAGGCAAAAGCTTTCTCTTAAGACCTCTTAACT
Source organism: Penelope pileata (assembly GCA_013396635.1). Taxonomy (NCBI): domain Eukaryota; kingdom Metazoa; phylum Chordata; class Aves; order Galliformes; family Cracidae; genus Penelope; species Penelope pileata. The sequence goes on along the minus strand of WBMW01012088.1, from coordinate 2,141,243 downwards.
ACCATGTCTTTTATTTTGCAATAACTGCTTGACACCCAAGAGTAATGAAAATTATTTTTATATATTAAAAAAAAAAACACATCTTTTTACTGTAGGATGCAATAAATATCTTTGATTCTCGTCGTATAAGTGATCTGGAAAAGCAAATGGCCTTCGTGTCTGGCAGATGCCATCACCATGATGAAGAATATAGCAAATTGATGCTTCTGCTCCATAATCTTCAAGATCAGGTTGCCCAGATGGGTGACAGAAGTGAAATATTGAAGCTAATAAAAAATGTGATGGGTCAACATCTTAAAGATATGAAACTGGAGGAAAAGGTAAAGATAAGTTGGTCACTGACAGTTTCTGAGACTGATCAAAGTATTGTTTTGTTAATGCTGCTTATTAGTGATTTGGCTTTTGGATTCTCTTTCTTGGTATGGAATTAACTGGTAGGCAGTAAATGCCAGGAAGTACTTGTGGTATTCCTTTTTTCTTGTGGACAAAATTAATTCAGGATAAGTAGTCTAAAGCAGAATCTTACATTGCTGAAAAGTAGCTGGATTTATCCTATTTCCACACAGAAAAAGAAAACTATCAGCAATAATAGTGATGAAGGAGCTTTATGGTAACCTTCCCTGTGTATAACCCCCCTGCTACTTCTGAATCAAACCTCCCTGTTTTTTAGTACAGACTTCATAATTTCTCACACTACCTGCATGAGAAGTCACATAAGTGCTCTTGAAAGTTATGATCACAGAATGAAAGAAATACTGTGTTTTAGAAAATCTTAATTATGCTATTTGTACTTGGAAAGTAAACAACTTTTTTCTTCCTTTTTTTTTTTTTTTTTTTAAGACTGACTTCCTGGCTTTACATCGAGAACACGAGTTGCGCATTATGACATTGGAAGATCTTCTTAGAAAACTCTCTGATGAATCTGAGGTACTGAAAGTTAACTTTGCTACCTAGATGTAATGTTAATCTTTTGATGAAATAGAATAAGAGAATGAAGTTGTTCATTGTCTATCCCAAAACCTGATTTGCTTCGCTCTAGACTTCAACAATTGTTTCAGTCTGAAAACTTTTGTTCTATTTCCTCTCCATTCTTGGTGATGTTTTCAGTTCAAAGGTTTAAAAATTACTCACTTTACCAGGGAGGTGGGTGCTATTTAGAATAAAATTTCTCTGTGTAGAGGCAGAAATATAAATAATGTAGGAACACAACTTTGTAGATTTGGGGCTAGAATGTGTCACTTTCATTCAGCATTTTATTCTTTCTGTCACTTGCATTATTTTGTATTTGTTAAACGACACTTCTGTTTTTGTTTCTAGGACATCCAGAAGGAGCTTGACATAGCCAAAGCAAAGACAGTAAGGTAGGAGCACTTCTTAAATATTGTTCTCTTTAGTCTTTAAGCTAACTGATGTCAGTGGACTTTATTCTTTGAAATACAACTTTTTCCTTGTGTCAGTTAGCTGATCTGAAGAGTTTGTGATGCTGAACATCAGTGCAAGGCCTATTTCAGATGTGAGCGGTCTGCAACTACATTTTTAATAGAGAAATATGCTTAGGAGCAGAGTAGAATGACAGACTTCTCATGCTCTTACAAACATACAAATTTTTTTCCTCAAACTGCTTAGTGAACTATACAGTAGTTGGTTTTGATACGCCTTATATTTAAATATTTAGATTTTATCAATTGTTACTTTCATCTGTGTGTTTGGTCTGTCAGCTGTACTACTGTCTACTAATGTATGGTATAATACCGGGGGGTAAAAAAAACTACAGAACTTCTAAGTAGTTTCCCTTTGGGAACAGAAAACACTTGGTGAATTCTTATTCCAATTAAATGTAGATATAAAAGTAGCTTTAGAATGCTGGCTAATACTGCTTCCCATAGCATGCACTGAATGCTGATGTATAGTGGTTGTGTGACCTGCTGCTTACATGTGCAACTGAAAACAGAATAACTTCATAGGCAGGTGTTAAGTAAGGTGACTAGAAATTGGTTCTAATCAATGGAAAACTCAAGTAAAGCTTGACTGGTCTGTCAAACCTTAAACTACCAGAAATCTGTATATGAGTTACTAACTTGTCAGTGTCATGACTTTCAGATCATCATCACTTCTGAATTTATTTATAACTTTGAAATATTTTGCTTTGAATATCTTCGTCTTAAGTATGCTTTTACGCATTCAAGGAACTGCAAGCTTACAACATCTGTCTCAGTGGATAATTGAACTAGGAAAGCACTTTGTACTACACAAATACATTCTCATGCCTTTGGAATTTGATAGAATGATTGAAACTACTCTTCCTAATTGTTGACTTTGTTTTTGTCAGAGATGATGATGAACATAATCAACTTTTATCCAGAGTTAAAAAGCTAGAACTGGAGCTGTCTCAGGTGAAATCAGAGCTGTTAAATGGAGAAAGTGTGAAGAAGAGTTGTGACAAAATAGATGCCATTCATGAAAAGGTATGTTCTGGTAACCATACTAGTAAAACATCAATAATAGTAGGTTTTGTTCACAAGCTTTTTTGAAAGGCACTGCAATAGTAACATGGGAGTAGTATTCATCTTAAAAAGTAGTAGTGTTTCATGTAGTGGTATTGAGAATTTTTTTTCCATTAGTGAGTAACATCTTAATGGGTGAGCTTATGGTTTGTTTTCCACAATGGCAGTTTTATTTGCATTTGAGATAATACAGTATTGGTTGTGTGTACTGTACTTTGCTGTAGTAGGCATATCTTGCCAACTCATGCAAATATGGAAAAGGAACTCACATAAAAGCAGTAGTTAGGTTTGTCATCTAAGAGTTATTTTAAAGAATTGTACTTCATTTTCAAAGTCTTCTGTAAGGTTCAGTTTGAGTGTTGCCAATAAAATGCAGAAGTTTTGATATGAGACTACCAACCTGGTCTAAAATAACATATTTGAGTGTCATCACAAGATAGTCTGGCTACATGTATGAAATCAAAGTATGCCATAAGCGAGTGAAGTGACTTAGTGACTTGCTTAACTGGGCCTGAGAAGTACACTGCTCCCCTTAGAATTGCCACAGTCCCTTCTTTGAACTGTTGCAGTCAGCTTTCTTATTCTGAAACATCAGTCAGACTCCTTCATATAAACTGCATAGTTAATATGGCTTTGTTAGCTGTGCCTTGTTCACCCAACCAATGAAACATCCAGTTTATCCATGTCTTCTGCATACTTGCCTGGTCTGTTATTCCAGTGTAAGTCAGTGAAGTGAAAACACATGTGAAAGCTAGATTTCTCTGTAGTACTGGAATGATGTACTGATTTCTCATGTGTGCCTATTATATAGATAGTATTACTTAGTGCTTTCTAAGGACTAATCATTTCTGTTCTAACTGTTGATGACTAGGTGGATGCCCAGGTTAAAGAATCTGTCAAGATGATGTTTTTTGGTGATCAACACAAGGACTTCCCTGAATCGCTTCTCCAATGGCTTACGTCCAATTTTGTTACCAGAAGTGATCTGCAAACTGTGCTGCAGGATCTAGAATTGCAGATTCTCAAGAATATTACTCTACAGATGTCTGTTACAAACCAAAGAATAACATCTGAAGTAGTAACAAACGCTGTGAATAATGCAGGGATTTCTGGAATCACGGAAGCAGTGAGTCAGCTTAAGTGATAAGAAGTTCAGTTAAAGTTGTCCTTTATGTGCATTTTATGGAACATGACTGTCAATATAAATGTTAATGATTTCAAGGGAAAGATTAATTGAAATGAGCAGAACTGCAGAAAATTGAGTGCATTCTTACAGCATTTCTTGTCCGCTGTGAATGTGCTTGTTCCCCAAAAGTATGCTATTTTGAGAACTGAAGAATTCCCAAATGGTAGGGGAAGATGGAGGTGGGGGGGAATGCAAATTTTGAAGAAAACACCAGGCAAGATGCAGTCTGCATTTGCAATTTGACAGATGTGAATATATCAATTTTTATCACTTCATATTAAGATCTTTCACTTTCCATTCTATTCTTCTGTGTCCGTGTGTAGCAAGCGCAGATTATTGTAAACAACGCACTGAAACTGTACTCTCAAGACAAGACTGGTATGGTGGATTTCGCCTTAGAATCTGGAGGTAAATAGAAAAGGAAATACTATAATAAATATAATAATAAATAATGTAGTAAAAACAGTATTTGCTAAAAATCTTGAAGACAAAGTTAGAGCATCCATATGTACATCACTAATGGTCAGACTACTGCTATCTAAGCATATTGATTACAGGCTTATATATCAGCCACCTACTTCATGACAGTTGAAATCAGATGACTCTGTATGCATGGACTGGAGTAGAATAGCCCTTCTGAACATGTGTGTAATTGCAAAATTGAGAACCACAGATCTGTATGTGTGAGGTGTATGCATCATGGAACTTAACTATGGAAAATGCTCTTTCAGTCCTCTAAAATGGAAAATCTTTAACATTTCCTTAAAATAACAGTATTTGATAAGAGCACTGCACTGGAAAATTGAAAAGTTATTAGAGATTAACAGTACCTTTAATAGTTGAGTTTTTGTTTGGGTTTTTTTGAAGGAAATGAGAAAAAGAACAGACTTCAGGAACAAGTGAGTAATTACTTCTGCTAACCTGATTTTTATCTTTTTTGAGGTGGCAGCATTCTAAGTACTCGCTGTTCTGAAACCCATGAGACCAAAACAGCATTAATTAGCCTCTTTGGAATTCCTATGTGGTACTTCTCTCAGTCTCCCAGGGTGGTTATTCAGGTAATTAAAGGCCAAGTAAACAAATCTAGCAATGTTATTTTGTGTTGAGTGGTCTGGGTTGTTTTTGCGTACTGTTTATCTGTAATACACCTGGGGATAGGGATCCTTTGAACTTCATTCTGGAAATGGGATTGTTCCTGAAGTTCCTTGGCATTGCTTAAGTCCTGCTTTAACAAACTTGAGACACTCCTAGCAGTCTTGGGTGGTGCGTTGGACTACTGCAAAGTGTGAGCGTAGGGAGGGTTCCTGTTAAAAAGTAATCTCAAGTTGGGTCTTCAAGACATTGATGATAGTTTAGGTGGGTATGCTGTCTTTCTGAAGAGTGCAACTAAAATTGTGCAGCCCATATCTTTTACTACACGTAGTGCATGGTCCTGCCAACAGTGTCATCTAACACTTGGCCTTCAGAGGCAGGATTGGACTTGATTAGGATGAGTTATTGTATATTGACTCTGGTTTCTAGCAAGTAGCTTGATCTACCACTTGCTCTCTTTTTAAGACTATCCCTAGTAATTCAGAAATCATTGCAAAAGAACAATTACAAAAAATGCTTGTGCTAATGTTCTTGTCTTGTCCTGTTCTTTCCCAACCCTCCTGTCTCCTTGCCCTGAAATCTGTTTAGCCGGACATGTATCCAGGCAACTGCTGGGCTTTCAAGGGATCAGAGGGGTATCTTGTGGTTAGACTTTCCATGAAGATCTATCCAACTGCCTTCACATTGGAACACATACCAAAAACACTTTCACCATCAGGAAATATCACCAGTGCTCCTAGGAACTTCTCAGTATATGTAAGTCTCTATAAATTTGTTTGTAAACATAAAGAATATTTGTTGTATATCTTGAAAGATAAGGACCTTGAGGGAGGAGAGCTAAGAAGAGAAACTGGTGTTTCTGTCATTTCTCTTAGAACTGCTTATATTCTTAATGAGCTTTGAGAGCTACAAATAAGCATTAAAAACTAATTTGGGGGGAAGGTGGAAAACTTGTTTTCCACTTGTTAGAGTAATAAACTACTTTGGAGGGAGGCAATGATTCTACTGTTTGTCTTGAGCAGTTGGTATTTTAAAATGCAATAGTAGTTCTGCTCAATAGAAATTGAGTTTGACTGTCAAAACAAACATAGCACAAGTATTTGAGTGCAGGAAAATTGAATATACAGCCATGCATGCCTGAACCAGCAATAAGTTGCACAGAAAATGTTCTGATCTTTGTTTGATAGATTTCTGGATGTTGCTTGTTGATCCTCAGTTCTGCAGACATGCTTCTAGCTTTGTTTTAATTTCACATTAAAAGGAAACAATCTTTTGTGTTTTCATAGGGCTTAGATGATGAATATCAAGAAGAGGGCACACTTCTAGGACGATATGTCTATGATCAAGAAGGAGAGCCACTGCAGATGTTTCCAGTGATGGTAAGTCTGGATGATGGGATTTGAAGTATCAGGAGAGGGACTTATTTTTTATGGCAGTACCCAATGACCCATGAAGAAAAGGATTCCATTGTCTGGGCAATGTAAAAACAGACATAGGAAGTATCTGCATCAAAACATATTCTCTGAGTAGAGAAGAGGAAACGTTTGTGCCATCTGGACACAGATGGTGTGAAGAAATTAAAAAGAATCAGCTTCACACTTGTTTGTCAAGTGAGTCAGAATAAGTAGTTGTAAGGCAAGGAAAGTTCTGTTCCAAGTGGTAAAAAGCTCCCAAGGCATAACATAATTTCTACTAAGAGTTAGTAGTTGCAGAAAGCAACTTCACTTGTGCCAGTTACTACTAGAAACCTAACTCTGGTTTGTGTTTGCTTCTTCTTTCTCCAGGAAAACAGTGAAAATGTATTCCAAATAGTGGAACTGAGAATTCTCTCTAACTGGGGACACGCAGAATACACATGTCTTTATCGGTTCAGAGTGCATGGGAAACCTGCTGAGTAATCGCCTACACTACAGCTTGGGCTGCTTTGTTGTTGTACATTTTGTTCTCAATTTGTATATACCGGAAAGCCTAGAACACTGGAACCTTTAAAGGACAAGGATGCAAGATATATTCTACAGAATTACCAATCCTCTGGTAAAGGCAGAAGACTGTCAGCAGAACTGTATAAAATAAAATTTATTTGCTCTAATGCTCAGCTTGTAATTGCCAGTTAGCTTTATATTTTTGTGTCCATGCTGAAAGAAACAATGCATGCAAACTACTCTGGTTCATAAAGCCCAGTTAGCAATCAGGTGATACCTATTTTATTACAAATGAATGTATAAGGTTTTTTAAAAGAATAAACCACACTTTCTGCAACTAGAAACTTTTTTTTTTTTAATTCAGGACTCAACTGCATATTTCTGTTACCTTAGCACTGCAAGCCAAATAACATAGTGGATTTTAAAAGAGTTAGCGAAAGGTGTCCTTCAGATTTTTTTTCTTTTCTTTTTTTGACCTACTGGGGGATCCATAAGGGCTTCTTCAATAAGTGTTGACTATAATAAATACTACTGTCAGGGAAAGTTGACACAACCAAAACTAATTTAAACACCAGCGACTGAGAATGCTTTACTGTAACTTGTGGCCATGAATTGCTTTAGAAGTCAGGGATAACTTTAACAAGTTATTTTAAGTTATTTACAGTGGCAACTTGATCAGTTTAATTGCTGTATGTATACAAATGCTTACTAAGCAGTTTAGCAGTCTTATCACTTAAGTACAACAAGGCTGATTGGGAACTTAACCCTAGAGAAGAAACAATTTGTCAAAAATTATCTCTTTGGGACAACAATTCCTTTGAATGGTTCATTTTACTGTCAGTAAATATTGTACTGTGATGATGCAGTTTATGGAAAACAGGACTGTGAAGTGAACCTCATCACATAAGACAAAGTTATGCTCAGTAGTGCTGTGTAGAAGTATGTGGGCATTCTTTAGGTCATCCCCTGAAACTTCAGTCAGACACAAAGAGAGTGAGCAATGTCTCAATCTCACAACATTTCCACATAGCATGAATGTGTTGAGACTGCTCCAGGGCCCCCCTTTAGGATTGCTACTTTTAAAGATCCTTTTCAGAAAAGACTCCTCCAATGCACTTGTGTGCAGAATTTTTATCTTGCTCTTACAGTACGTTTTATAGTTGCTCATGAACTGTTACCAGGTGGAACTGCTGACTGGTTTTCTGAATAGAGTTATGTATGTTGCACAACAGTCCTCGAATGTTTCCAAACGTCTCTGTGCAAAGAACTCTTCGCTTGAGCTGGAGACAGAACTATGGCCTATGCAGAGGAGGTAGATGACACATGTACAGGTGTTTTCATATATGTTACATATTTAAAATTAGAATTATCCTGTATAAATTGAAATTAGGTAGCTAGGGTGGGAATATTTTGAATAACACTAACTTATTTTTTAAAAAAAGCAAGATAGGACTTTGTGCAATGTATTTTTGTAAATGCTTTTCAAATGGTCTGTTATTCTTTGCTGCCTCCAAACTGACAAGATGCTATTGAAATGTTTAAATAAAGAGTTTTAATTTTTGAAAGTGCATGTAATATTTGAAATGAAAAATAAAAGTTTTTTTCTGTATTTTTGATGATCTGCTTAAATAACTGCTGAGGAGGGGACATTGCTGCAGTGGGGGCAGAACTGGGCTGACCCCTCTGGCTTTTGGCTTTCATTTCATTGCCCATTGCTGTGAGTGGCAGAGACACCATGTCTCGGTGCACGTTTGCACTTAGAGAAATAGAGCATACCCGCATGGTGTGGTTAGAGAGCACGGACGTGGCAGCATCGATCCGCATTTAACAGCTGTACCTCGGGGCCATGCCTGGCTTCGAGGTCTGCTGGACGGAACGAGGGCATGGCACTGCGGACAGGGCCATCCCGATGCCTTTCACAGCAGCGCGTCCACTCTCCCCCCTCCCTGGTTCCTCTCCAGGTCCCTCCCAGCACCGCCCTCCTGCCCCAGGCCCCGCCCCGGCGCCTCGTGACGCACTTCGCGCGGCCGTCCCTCCTGACCCTCGCGGGCCGCCGTCGCAGCGGGCGGAAGCCGGGCACTGAGGTGCGACGTCGCTCCGGGGCTGCGCGCGCCTGCCCCCGCCCCCCGTCCTCCCCTCCCCCTCCGCGCTCGTCCGCGTCGATGGCGGCCGCGATTATGGCGGCGGAGCAGGAAGCCAAGGGCGGCGGCAGGAACCGCGGCGGCGTGCAGCGCGTGGAGGGCAAGCTGCGCGCCAGCGTCGAGAAGGGCGACTACTACGAGGCGCACCAGATGTNCGGGGGCTCCGTGCCCCGGGAAGCTCCCGGGAGCGTTACGCTGCGGGAGGAGCTGGGTTCCTGCCCCCGGGCCGGGCTGTGAGCGCTCCTCGGGGCTGCGGGCACCCCGGCACACTGCAGGGTGGGGGGGGAGGCCCTCAGCGCAGCCCTCACTGCAGAGCTGTGCTCGGAAAGTGGCTGAGGCTGGGGAGGAGTCCCAGACAGAGTCCCGTCCTCTGTGAAGTGCGTGTCACCTGTAAGCAGTGCTCAGAGAGACGTCAGCACGGCCCGAGGTGATCTCAGCTGCGGAGCTGTAGTTGGGATACGCAGTGTGTGTTCGCTTCAGACAACAGCAGCTGCCAGGTGCTGCTCCGTTCTGTCCTGAGGGGCAGCTTACACCTGAAACCCTGGCTCCGGGCTTCAAAAGTCAGAAACAGAGATAAGTCTGAGGCTGGAGGAGGGCAGGGAGGAAAGATGACCGCAACCCTTCCTCATGCAGCCCTTATCCCTTGCTGTGCTCCACGTGGCAGGTGGAGCAGCCAGCTCTGCTCCTGGCAGTCCCTGCCTGCACCCCGCCCCGCACGTGGTGTGGCATTGGAGGCAGGCGTCCAGGTTTGCCATCCCTGCAGTGACTCCTGTGCTCCTGATCCTTGCAGGTACTTGTGGGAGGAGTGATCTGTCCCAGGATTTCAGTTATGAACCGTTTGGTTCTAAATGCTGTTTAGATTCGTATAGTGAATATTTCTATTGATTTTATTTTTTAATAAAGGTTCTTTCAAAACCCACTTTTTAAAATCTATTTTATATCGTAAAGCATTTTTCAGCTTTTAGTATTTGTTGTAGCAATTCCCAGAGCAGAACCTCCCAAGTAGCACTGGGAGTCTCCTGAAAAGGCATTTGTGGAAGTGGGATTCACGATGGGATTTAGAGTCAAAAGCCTTGAGGCAGACCTGGGCATGAAGGCAGCTGTAAAATGCTTCACCCATTAGTCAGGTGGCTCGGCAGCTCCAGCATTTACTGTGGTGATGGCACATCTGAATTGCTGAGGGTGTGTAAAGAGGACTCCGCTGGCATGCCATCCGTGATTCCAGTTCTGCTGCCTGCTCAGGGAGGTGGGGAGCGGGGTGGGAGGGCTCTGTCTCCTCCCTCGCTCGTTGCTGAGCTGACCTTTCCCATAGGACTTGTCTCTGGGAATGCCACCCTGTGACAGGAGCATCACATGCAGCACGAGGCCTTTGGGGACCTGCACCTGCTTGAGTCCCTGCAGTCCGTGTGACATTGCCCCCACAGCCCCCTGCTCCCCTCATCTCCCTCCTGGGTGCAGTGTTGTTCTGCACAGGGCAAGGGCAAAAGGCCGAAGCAGGTTCCAGCAGCTGTCAGAGGGCAGAACAAGCATCACAGGTGCTAAAGCACTGGGTAGAAGTGGAGTCTTATCTTTTTGATAGGAGCAAATTGCCTGTTGTTACTCATTGGTCAGAAAATGTACTTTCTGAGAAGCAGGGATGGAAATGGGAAGCTCAGTCTGCTGCCACTCCTTAACTGCTCTTACAGAAAATGCTGCACTTCTGATCTAGAGATGTGGCTGCCCAAGCCCTGTAGGTGCCCATCACGATGGCGTGCAGGAGGCTGTAGTCACAGCACCATGGTGGGAGATTCCTGTTCCTGAGGTCACTGTTGGGAACTGATTCTGTCCTCCTTCATTTCTTGGTTAACCCTTAAGTGAGGAAGGTAGGAGCTGCAGCAGGTGTGTCCTTAAGCACTCAGTCTGAGAGAGATCACTGTAACATGTGGGATGGTAAATGTTGCAGGCTGCCCTTGTCTGGGTGTGTACCGTGGGAGAGGGGAGCTGCTGTGGTTCAGCAGGGGGCTGCTGTGTGCCTGCTGTGCCCGTGCTCACGGCAGAAGCAGTGGTGAGAGGGACTCAGAGCGGGGGGGGACACTGAGGAGCTGCCTGGAGCCCCGTGGGTGCTGCTGGGTCTGGCTGCTGGCACCAGGGTGTGTTCTATTACACTGTGCCTGTTTTGTTGTAGTGAAAGCAGTGACATGACAGTCCAAGCAGTGTAGTTTAGTGCACTGCCATCTTTTGCTCAGGTGAACCCCTGGGATCATTTGCTGTTCTTGGCCCCAACCTAAATCAGTTGGGAAGCCCAGTCTCCTTCCTTGCACTGTCTGCTTGTGTTCCATCTTGTCTGTAGCAGAAAGCTGCAGCATGCAGTTAAAGGATCATCATTATCAAAACTAATCTGATTTAAGAATAGATGCCTTGCTGCCTTTGTTTTAAATTTTAGTCATCTTTAATCCTTTAATTGTAATTCATTGATGCATATGCTACTTGCTTAGGAGTAACTTTTATCTGTGCTTTGGTGTTGTTTTCAGGTATATGTCACAAGGAAAACATGCAGAAGCAAGGGAGTTAATGTATTCAGGGGCTTTGCTGTTCTTCAGCCATAACCAGGTACGTCAGTGTTTTGTTGAGGAGCTGAGGGCTGTTATTCAAAGATTTTCTGGGAGTGAATAGTGAATTCCCACTGGCAAATGTTTGGGGTAGTTACTTTGTATCTTTTGCTGTATCTCTTTGTTGAGCCTCTCTCCACAGAGCCTTTATGTTCCGAACTGGAACATAAAGGGCACGTGTTTGTGAATGTACAAACATAATCTTAACCACATTTGTTTTGCTTTCCTGGAGGCTTCTCTTTGATGCCATCAAATTACTACAAATTTTTGTAAAGGGGGATTGAAATTTCATATTGTTCCTTACCTGGAACTGCTGATAAAAGCATTCATATGCCTCTGACAAAATTCTGCGTGAGAAAACATTTCTTGTGATGGTTTCTTTGAGTTACTGATATGTTCATCACCACCAGTATGTGTCTGTTTTCTAGCAAAACAGTGCTGCTGATCTGTCCATGTTGGTTTTGGAGTCTTTGGAGAAGTCAGACGCGAAAGTAGCGGATGACCTTTTAGGTAAGATGTTTGCACTTGATTTCATGGTGTTTAGATGTTCTCACTTCACAGTGTTAAGTATTGAAACTTGAAATCCTTTCTGGATATCATACCACTTGGCTAAGGACTGAAAACGAACTGGGGAAAAACTTTATTAGAGAATAATGGGTTCCTGATAACCAACAGTGCTGTGAGCCAAGGAGCATGCGTTGAATTAGCGTTGCTGTCTTGTGGCATCCTCCTTTCTTCACTGCAAGAGTGTTACGTTGTCTACACAGTGACTTGTGTCTCTAGGGCTTTGGTGGATGGCAGTTTCCCATCCTAGCGGTGTGGTGGTGTGTGCATTACTTGTCCATCAGCCATTCCCTAGGAAGTATTTCTTCTCTGGCTGAGATTCAGTGAGCAGACAGACCAGGGAGGCCTTAAGAGCTGCCTTGCCAGACTGCAGCACTCCTGTTAACAGCCTGTGGGTGGAGACAGGAGGGGCAGAGGGCTGGGACAGAGGCCCTTCTTTGTTTCCTTAGACCAGCTCTAACATTGTGTGTCCCACCTATGACTTCTGGTGGTCCTTTCCTGAACTACAGGCTTCTGTCTCTGCTGCCCTATCAGTGGCAAGTGCTCCTGTAACCTAAAGTCTTCCCTCCTCTCTGGGGCTGCATGATGCTCTGGGATACCGTGTCCCAAACTGTGACAGGACTGATGCGACTGGTGTGATGTCTTTGCTGAAGTTCAAAGTCACTGTTTTTTATTAAGTGTTGTAACTGTTCACTAGAAGCAGCAGGTCATCGTATTTCTATTAATGTTATGTATTTGTGAATGTTATTGCTTCTAGAAAACTTGGCTAAATTGTTTAGTTTGATGGATCCAAATTCTCCTGAAAGAGTGGCTTTCGTATCCAGAGCACTGAAGTGGTCTAGTGGAGGATCAGGAAAACTTGGACATCCCAAGTTACACCAGTTGCTAGCAATTACCCTGTGGAAAGGTAAGAACAATCAACTGGCTTTTCTGTGTTTGCTTTTGAAAACGTTGAAAATGTGGTACCATAAGAGGTCTCCTTTGCAAATAATCTAGAGAAGCTGAGATGGAAATGATTTCTGCTATGACCTCATGTTTGTCATAACTTCAGTTTAATGCTACTAACAAAAAAACTATACCTGCAACTCTTCATTACTGCAAACCCCAAAACACAGCTGCTGTAAAGGTCTCTGTACAAGGAAGGTTGATCCTTTAAATATTGAGGTAGTTTGAGTAGGGAGTTTTTAAGTCCTGTGTTCAAAATGTACAAAGGTGAATGAGAACAGTTGAATAAATGCCATCTCTTCTCTGGTTTCTCATCAGTTAAAAACAGGAGGAGGTGATTGCTTGTTTACTTTACATTTTTCAGGAGCTGTAATTGATGATCATAGTTTTGTGTAGTAGCTCTGGTCAGCATTCCAGCTCATTGCCTTTCTGTGTGCCATATGCAGCCCCACAGCTGTTCTCCTGGGGCTGGTGTTGGTGTTTGGTGGCTGCTGCCAGGCAAGAAGGGAAGATCTTCCTCAGAGCATTGAAGTTAGAAGCTGAGATATGCTCAGAATAAGAAATATTTGCACTCTGAAAGTTAAGATCCCCATTTGGTAGCTGTCTGCTTGCCATTCTTTTGAAGATCAAAATGTTTGTTTTCCTAGTCAGTAGTTTGAGAGAGTCATCAGAAATGGCTGAGGTTTTTCAAACAAAGCTTTTAAATTCCAAAAATTAGCAGGTTTCCAGTTTTCATTTGTCATCACAGTGGTTCCGCATGGTACTTTGCTTCAAGTTCTAACAAAACATTTCCATTTCTTGCACCTTTTTTTTTTTCCTGCATAATTGCTGTTCTGTTCAGCACATGAAAGCAATTTTAATTTTGACAGCAGGAGTGGGCTAAGATAAAAATAGGAAACGCCTTCTTTCTGTGCACGTAGAAAGAAGGATGCTGGAGGTGCTGTGGAGCTTCTCGGTGCTCTGATATGGAATTTCTTGATTTCTTCCCTATGTGCTGACGACAGCACATGACATGTCTGAGTGCTGTTGGACAAAAAGCTGTGACCACAGCTCAAGCTGTTTGTCCCAGTGGTTGCTGTGGTGGCACTGAATGAGCTGTATCTCGATAGCATTTATTGGTGGGTATCTAGGATGATGTATTTGTCTACCTTTATAAATTGTCTATAATTTACAAAGGAAAAATCCACTGCTTTTTGCTAGTTGTCGTGTTCATACACCACGTGTAACTCTCTTTCTTGCTGTCGTGTACAAGCCTAACAGATGTGTTTTTATGTTCAGCTATGACGAACTGATTTCTGAAAAGCCATTTTCTTTTTCCTTTTATAGAGCAAAACTATAGTGAATCTCGGTATCACTTCTTGCACTCCACAGATGGTGAAGGCTGTGCAAATATGCTAGTGGAATACTCCTCGGCCAGAGGCTATCGCAGTGAGGTGGACATGTTTGTAGCACAGGCAGTCCTACAGTAGGTGTTACACTTTTTTTTTTTAACTGTGTTGCTGATTATATCATGTGTGAGGCCAATCTGATTTCATTGTGATAACTGTAGGGTAACTGTGCACCTTTCCAAAGGAAACCGTGAAACTGGGCAGAGGTTCCAGATCTCACTTTGTGTGATAACAATAGAAAACCAGCTCACAACTGGTGTGCTGAAGTGGTGAGGGTGGGGAAAATGTGTCAAGGTCAAAACCCAAAATCGTATTACTTGCTTGAAGAATTAATGTAATCTGTTTGACCCTGTGAGCACAATTCTTTCTTTTTGTTAACGCTACTTCATGGCAAGTTAGGAATTACCTGGATGTGCTATCCAAGCCTGGGACTAAGTGGGCTCTGTATTTGCTTGTAGCATGGTCCTTGCTCTCGGTCTCATTGTCCTAAGAGATAATTAATGTTGGGTCAGCCTGGGTTCCAGGCAGCACACACCAACGCTTTCTCAGAGTTGCTGGTGGCTCTCATTTACTTCGGGCTTTTTTTTTGTAGGAGGTGGAAATGAAAGCTCTTATGTGCATTATGCAGAGCTCATGTACAATTAAGGCTGACAAAGCCAATTTTACTGAGTTTAATCAGCTGATGGCTTTCTTCAGTCAGGGAAAGCAGCTCGTGGGGGAGTCTGAGGAGGAGGTGCAGACAGGGCTGTGCAGCAGGGACAGAGTAGGTGCTGGGGGAGAGGGAGGAGGCGAGAGCAAGGCTGTTGCTTGGCAGCCTTCAGCTGTCATGTCGGACGTGGCCTGCTTCCCGTAGCTGGTTGCTATAGATCGTAGTGATGTTGTGTGGTAGAAAATCCTTTGTATGGGTCCACTGTAGGTAGGACTCTTAAACAATTCTGTGAGTGTTTGTTTGGGGGGAAAAAATTCCAGGGACTGGATATGAGTAAGGGATTATGTTTTCAGTGTTCAGACAGAGGCACTAACACATCCTTTAGTGGCCTGTGTCTCACATACCATACCCAGTCCTCTTACCTAGCAGTTTACACTCTAGCGACAGTAACTGCAGCTCCTTGCTCAGCATTAAGGCGAGAGAGCCCTCTGCCCTCACATGTGAGGGTGCAGAACTGGAGGCCAGCCTGGATCCAACAATGAGACTGCTCGTGGCAGCCTCCCGAGTGCTTGCTGTCAGCGTCTGTCCCACACAAAGCCTCTGTCAGGCCTGTGGGACTTGCAGAGATTGCCAGTTAAATTAATTGGACCTGAACAAAGATTTGATTGGTCTGGGAAATCAGTGTGTTAACTCATGGCAAATGGCTTAGGAAGTCAAAAAGTGCGGCTTTACTGTGAGACTTAGAGATGTGCATCAAACTCTTCAGTGTTCCTGATGCCACGCTGCTTGAGGTGGCACTAAGGGGAGGACTGAGGTACTGGGCACTGACAGATACATAATGAAAGGAGATGAGTTTGGGAGGGGATGGGGCAGGAGGGAGGTCTTTGACAAGATTTTAAGCTCATCATAGAAAAGTGTGGAGCAGTAAATGTAACGTTGTGTTTAATTTGAATCATGCAGGAGTCGATCTATCCACGTTTTGATTTAATTGATGCCTCCTTTCAGCCACCTGTGCTACACACAACTTGCTTAGATCTTGGTTAAACTCATTCTATTACTATTTCATGTCAATTCCCCCTTCTAGCCCACTTATTCCACAGTGTACTTTAGTAGTAGTGTTTCCCTTTCTCGTTGATTTCCAAACAATTGCCAAAGTTGTACATTTCTACCCGCTGCAGTGTTTGCCATCAGCGTGAGCTTTCCATGCACAAAGAAGTAGAGGTTGTTGAAAGTTCTGGTTTTCCTTTTCTCTCTACAGGTAAAATTTCTTCTCTATCTTTTATTTTTAACTTTCCCTGTTCTGTTTCCTTTTGCAGATTTCTCTGCTTAAAAAACAAGACCAGCGCCTCCGTTGTTTTCACAACATACACACAGAAACATCCTTCAATAGAAAAGGGCCCACCCTTTGTTCAACCGCTGCTGAACTTCATCTGGTTTCTGTTATTGGCCGTTGACGGGTACAGTCTGATTTTTCTCACTTTGGTCTTAGTTTCCTTTTTGGTTGTTATTGAGATATTACATTTTTGGTTGTTTCCTTTCTAGGGGAAAACTAACAGTATTTACAGTATTGTGTGAACAGTATCAACCTTCACTGAAAAGAGATCCCATGTATAATGAGGTGAGTTGCTGGTAACTGCAAGCAGGATTTAACCCAGAGAATTAGTTAAATAATAACAGCTGATTGTTCTGTGACTTTGCAAACCCTGCGGGTCACGGTTTGCGTCATCTGGCTGAAACAGCCACCAAAGGGTGCTGGCTTTGAGCGTTTCCTCTCAGTAGTGAGATGCTGAGAGATACTTTATACACTGGCTGGCTTTTATTTGGAAGAGTGTGTTTTATTAGTGGGAATGGAAATTCATAATTCTATCCAGCACAGCATTTCAGTTTTTCTTGATGCCTTGTTGAAAAGGAGGATTTTTGAATACAGCTTGCAGATCGGAGTCAGTGGTTTTGCTTTTGCAGTGGGTCTGCTGCCCATGGTATTTCCACCTGCAAACGAAGCAGCTAACGTCGTTCTCCATCTTGTGTCATTTCAGTACCTAGATAGAATAGGACAGCTTTTCTTTGGTGTCCCGCCCAAGCAGACATCGTCCTATGGAGGATTACTAGGTAAGGTTTACGTCGACAGTTTTGGTTATTGAAATCTGAGCCCTACCAGGACGGTAGGAGATCAGTTAAAGATTTGAGGTGAGAATATAAAAGTGGTAAATTGGACTGTCACGTACTTTGTCCTAGGAAATCTTTTAAACAGTCTGATGGGAACTGGAGAAGATGATGACACAGAAGATGGTCAGGAAGACAGCAGTCCCATCGAACTCGACTGAATATTTTTGTCACTGGGTGCCGTGTAAATCTGATGATTCGATGACTCCAAAGACAGTTTTGGAATTTGAATCCTGCAGTTTTTTCTTGGCGCCTAAAAGGGCTCCTCCGGTCTTTTAGAAATGGTTGCTGAAATGTTTATAATGTTCGGTCTATATTATTTATGTAAAGAAAGAAAGAAACCAACAAAAAGTAGCCAAAAGAACCAATCGGCACGGTCGTTAGCAGGTTCCGATGCAGCGGCTGGTGACTTGATTCCAATATAGTCTTCTCCAGTTTCTGATGCAGTATTCCCTTTTGCACAATAATTCAATAAAGAATAAACATGGGTCTGCTTCACGACCTACCCCATCCCGTCTTTGTTACAAGCAAGCCTCTTTGACCTCTGCCATCCACAAGGACCAGCTTGAAAGGCAGGGTGATTTACGGCATAATTCCTTGGCGAGGCTGGTGCCAAAAGTCCTGCGAGACGAGCCAAAGAGTGCAATGCGAGCTGCACGTCCAGGAGACACCGAGACCAGGAGCTGCCCTCCGCTGCAGTGAGTAACATGCACAGCATCCCTACTGCCTTTGTCTACTTGCGAGCTGGCTCCGGCCGAGCCCACGCGTGTGTTTAGCCGATACTTTCTGACAAGCACAAGATTGAATTGCTCTGAGTAAAAGCCGATCAGTGGAACGTAGGTAATTGGCTTCCACGAGGATCTCTTTTGCCTGGGTTTAAAAATTTGGCATCTAAAATACCTCCTCTGGGTCATGGCTCTACTCCGTTGGAACAGATTTGTTTTTCATTGTGAGTTCACAACCATACGTGGATTGCCACAAGCAACGTATGTGTTGGAACTGCAGCTGTACGTAAAGAAAAGGGATACTGCAGAACTTTCGGTTCTTTATGATATATTTATTTTTCTCGGATGATTGATGCATTTAACACTTCATGTAAAAAGAATAAATCAATAAATAATGGAGTAATTTCAGCCCGGCTGGTAGGCACAGCAGTTCTGCATCTCCTCTGTAGTGCAGCTCCCCGACCGTCGGTGGAGCAGCGAACGAATGGAATGGGGAAACGCTTTATTTTTTCATGACGAAGATAAGAAGGCTTAGATTAATAAACAGCAATCATGCATGGGGGAGGGCGGGATTAATGCAAATTTATTGACTGTATGAAAAAGGCATCGAAAGGCAGACTTTGTGTTAATTGTGAAGTCTCAAATAAACACTTTATACCAGGATCTGTGCTACTGCTGCTTTCTGAGGGTGTTACAAGCAGAGATCTTGCTCTCCTTGCTACTTGCCTCCCTCTGCAGTTGACCGTGGGTTATTTGGATCCCAGTGCTGCAGCTTTATCTCAGGGCAATAAAGGTGTCATTTTAGCCAGAAATTTCAATGTCTGTGACAGGTGCAACTGCTTTGGTTTGCAACCTTGGTTCCTGCTCAGCGATAGCTGAACTCTGTGTGCCATTATTTTGCCCTATGGACCAGAGCTGGTGATGGCCCTGTCCTGAGCAGGGGGAGGATGTACCCCAAGGGAGGGAGGAGCCTGTGGACATTTAATGTGACCCACACACACAGCTCAAAGCGATTTTTTTTTTTAAATGTTTATATACATGTGTGTATACATTGTGCATATATATAATATACATTATCATAATGTATTTTATATATACCCATCATGCACATAGACATATATAAATTATATTATATCCATAATAATATAGACCATATACATTATTATGGGTGTAATATAATACACAATATAGACATCTTTATTTAATAATTTATAATTTTGTCATAGGTCTTATTACACAATTAATTTTACACACACACTCCTACTTGCCTTCACACACACAAACTTCCCCCCAGCCCAAAGCTGCAGCCACCTGTCCTGCTTCTAACACACCTGACTTCAAGTGAGAGTAAGGAAAATTATTTGTAAATAATACGCCTTCATAAATTATATATGGATGTATGCATATGCAAACACAGAGAGCAAGCTATGTGTGTCCATACATTCCTGTGCAACAATTCTACACAAGATATTTAATGTATGTAGAATACATATTGATAAGTTTAATATATAAAAAGAATGCACCTGAGTGTATATTTATGATAGAGATTAGTTATTAAGAAGTCTGTAGTGCTAGCAGTAGATGAACAAGCACTCCATGTGTGTACATATATTTACCTTATAGGTTTGGACATTAAATACATTTCTTTAGGTATATTTTTATATATATACATACACACAAATTGTGTATTTTGTAACTGTTAGCCTATACCGTGTGAAATACACTTTATGCTTGTGTGGCTGAGTGAGTTCTGTGCCATCCCTTTTGTGGACGTGTGTGTACAGACACAAACCCCTGGCTCCTGGCCCCCACCCACCGCTCACACTGCCCCGTACACCTCTGGGCCCACACGCAGACACATGCCATGCACCACACACATTTTCCACACCCACCCACACACCCCCAGGGCAGCCCCAGGGGCCTGCAGTGCTTTGGGTGCTCTCCCAGCACCCTTCACACCTCTCCCAATGGTGCTCGGAGGTTTGGGGGTTTTTGCTTTTTTTCTTTTTCCAGCCCCCATCTCAGCTCTCGCGCAGAGCCAGCAGCAGGCGGCCACCCGTCTGACATCATCGTTTATTGGTGCGAATGACATTTAGTACCACAGTTGTCTTACCAGTGACATTACAAACGTACACAGCCCATGAGATGGGTTCGGTTACAAACACCAACGTAAGGAACGCGTCGGACAGTTCCGTGTCTCGCTTTTGTTACGCGGCGGACGCAGAAATCTGTTTATTTTTCAGGTAAAAATTCAGCACGCTGTGTGCAGGTCCCAGCCCCATCGCCACGAACGCGTCACCCCCCACCCCAGCAGTTACAGTGCTCAAAACATCGCTGAAATGTCACTTCAAGCAGCTTTTTTTTTGGCAGAAA
>WBMW01012088.1:2073173-2120950 GCA_013396635.1 Penelope pileata | reverse complement strand
AAAAAAAAAAACAATTGGAACCCCAAGTGCAACAGCTGCTCTGCAGGAGCACCGTGCCATCAGCCAGCAGGGCTGGGGGGACCCAGGGGCACAGCCCCAGCACCACGCAGCTTCGCTCCAGCCGTGGGCTCAGCTCTGTGCTCAGGGCTCCACGGTCCCCCTGTCCCCTCCCCGCAGACCCTGGCCAGGCCCCCCCGTGCTGTCACTGCCGGCAATGGGCGCTCCCAGGCTGTGCACTTCGGTAAGCAGCTAACGAGGCCAACAACACGGATATCTGGAATTTCTACACCCTCTTTGAAATTAGCCTAGAGACAGCACTGCCACCACGTAGGAGGCGCGATGCTCACCCACACTGAAGTCATTTATTTGTAATTTACCTCTATGACATCGGGAGGATCGGTCACTTAGCAACATTTACACGGCACGAGACCACGCACGCCAAACTCGGCCCCATCCTGACCCCAGCAGCCACCTCCTCCACCCAGCTCCATCCTCAGCCCCACCCAGACCCCCGCCTGCACAGACCCCGTGACACCAGAGGTGCCCTCCGAGGACGGTGGCCACAGCCAGGATGGGCAACGCTCCCTGGTCCCCTTTGAGGATGCAGAAGCGGATGGAGGGCTGGGAGCAGCAGGGGCACTGCTTGGGAAATGCTGTCCACAGGGAGTGACATGGGGACACACTTACTCCCTGGAGTCGTCTTAAGCTGCTGTGAGCTCTGGCACTTCTCCTTTGTGCCTGGGGCCCTGGAGGATGCAGGCAAGGACACGCAACGCTGCCTTCTCACACGTTTCGGTCATCTCCAAACTCCCCAGCAGTTCGGCTGTAGCTTCCTACATTTAAAGACAGTGTTTTCTCTCTTCTGTTTAGATTCATGCTCCACATCCCACTAGGATGGCAGGGTGCTGGGGCAGCGGGAGCAGCAGGGCCAGGAGCTGACCCTGGTGAGGTTGGGCTGCGTGAGCTCTGCCGCCAGAGCACAGGAGTTAAGGCAGCAGCGAGCTGCAGAGGAGGAAAAGCAGCTTACCACCAACCCCAGTGACCACGTCCTCCTGTCACCACTTGGCACAAGGAACCCTCTTGGGTTTCGTACCAGCCACAGACCGCATTGTCCAGTGAAGCCCCATGAGCTGTGCCACCGAGACTCCTCACCAAGCCATGGTGGGATGTCCCTTCCTGCACGGTGCTCGAGGCAGATCCCCACTGCAGGAGACACCCACGTGGGCTGCACGTGGACACGAGGTGCGGGGTGAGCCATGGAAATGCATTTGGGGTCGGATCAGCATCTTCTCCCACATCTTGCTGCTGCCTTTCTTGGCCTCCGACATGATCAAGTGAATGATGAGGGGAAAAGGGAAGTATTATTATTATTATTACTGTTATTATTATTAATAATTATTTTTTAACATTTCAAATAAAACCATGTTGTGTTGTAAACAGAAGCTCATTCCTCAGGTCTGCCCAGCCAGTCCCATCTAAGGTTTATGCTTGAAATGGGCTTCCACTGGAACAAAAGAACAGAGAGAGCCAAGTTACAGCCAGGAGCATGACAAGCCCCGGCAGGCAGGTGATGGCCCAGCCCCAAGGACAGAACTCATCCTGCTGACGCTCTTCAGGTTTGATTATGTTCATAATTAGGTGACTGATTGCCTTACAGTGCTGCAGACATCACCATGGAGGTGAACAGGAGGGAGCTTATGAACAGGAGGGAGACTGACTATTTATTTACATGGTCTGACAGCAACAGGACAAGGGGGAATGGTTTTTAACTAAAAGATGGGACATTTAGGTTAGCTATTAGGTGGAAATTTTTCACTCAAAGGGTGGTGAGGCCCTGGCACAGGGCCCAGAGAGCTGTGGGTGCCCCATCCCTGGAGGTTCCCAAGGCCATGGATGGGCCCTGGGCAGCCTGAGCTGGGGGGCACCCAGCCCATGGTAGGGGTTGGGGCTGTGTGGGCTGTAAGGTCCCTTCCAACCCAACCATTCTATGGTTCTATGTTTCTATGACACCATCCTCCCTCCTCCAAGCACAAGCCTTGCAGAGCAGGGCTGTCCTGCTCACACCACAAGTGAAGCAGCAGCTGCAGGAGAGGTTTGGGTAGGATGTTAGGAAAAATTTCTCAGCAAGAGTGGTCAGGCACTGGAACAGGCTGCCCAGGTGGGGGGTGGAGTCACTGTCCCTGGAGGTGTCCCAGAAACATGGAGATGTGGCACTTGGGGACATGGTTCAGTGGGCATGGTGGGGATGGGCTGATGGTTGGACTTGGTGATCTTAGTGATCTTTTCCAACCTTAATGATTCTACGATCCCCCTCCATCCTGACCCCTCTCCATCCATCCCCTTCTCCAATGAGTTGGAAACAAATGGGCCAAGGCTGCTCTCCAGGCCTCGTGAGCACACACCTGCGTATTCCTGAGGCAGCATTGGCCTGCTGATAACTTTCTGGAAGGTGGTGATCCACTCCAGCTGGTCATCCTCTGTCTCGCAGGCGAAGAGGAACTTCCTGTCCGGAGTGACGATGGTGATGCCGTGCTGCCAGTGATTTCCTTGTGTGGATGGTGGGAGCCCCTCCAGGACTTTGTAGCTGTTCTCCTTGCTCCCAATAAACACCTCCCCTCTCGCAAAGGCATCCTAGAAGACAACAGAGTGGTGAGGCAGGCACACTGCAGACAGAGCTCCATCTCATGGGCTTGCTCCACACATGGCCAGAGCACAAAGTGCAGCAGCCAACACCAAATGCACCAGCCAGGTCTCAGGACCCACCCCTAACCCCGAGCAATGCAGAAAATCTGCAGCTGGTACACAGTTCCTGAAGCATTTCAGTGAGCATCAGCCTGGGCTTTACTGCAGATCATGCCCTGCAGACAGCCCAGGTACCTTCATCTTACCAGGGGATCTTTGAAATACATGAGCCTTCGGTCATCCATGGTGAACCATCGCTTCTTGAATCCTTCTGTTTGCTGTAGAGTCAGAAAGTACAGGATTACACACCCAGACATGCAGTGCCTTCCTCACTGGGCACGATCCAGGAGTATCAGGGCTCTGGGGTTGTTCTGGGCAGCTTGGAGGAGCCGGGTAGGCTGGGGAGATTTGGGAAAGGCAGTTTCTGGGGCCAGCTGCACCAGTGGGGTTTGCAGCAATGGCCAGCAAACAGGGAAATGGGGTGGTTGGTCTGTGAGATATTTTGGGATTCTTTAACCTTTGCTTCCAAACCCAAACTGCAGGTGGAAAACGTGTATTAATGTTGTTACAGTGTTAAGGCTTCACTTCTCCAGAGAGGGGAAGTTTGCCCCCTCCAGCAGGCCCTTCACCACCCCATACTGAGCAAGCCTTGGTTTTGGGAACATCACAGAAACATTTGTACCCTACCTTTGGCCCTGTTTTCTCCATGTACCCTTCCTTCAGGTAGTTTCTAGAAAGCTTTGGCACCAGCTGGAGCAACCAAGCAGGAGAGAAAAGAGAACACAGCATCAGCTGGAGGTGGCTGGGGGGCACCGGGCGGCCCGGGGGTCCCTGATTGGGGACGAGTCCCCGCCCGAGCCCGCCCAGCCCCTCTGCCACCAGATCCCATGGGCACTTTCTGAAGGCCTATGGGGTGGGTGGGTCTTTTATGGAAATTCTGTGCAGATGAGCCAAACACGTCCCACAGTGGGCTGATGATGCTCTCCCTTTGGTTTTTGGTGTTTGTCCCATTTAACTCTTTGTCTAAATGTGGTCTGAGGTCCCCTGCACTGCAGTAATTTCAGCATGGTAATTGTGCAGCACACACTGAAGGACAGAGCACTCCCCAAGCTTTCCAGCTTGTTAACGAGATGTTAAAAATCAGGGAAAAAAAAACATGCAGGAAAAACTTACATCAGCGTCACTGGCTCCAGGGAATGCCACTTGTAAGTAGTGAAAACGTGCTGCCCGAATGGCATTGAACCAATCCACTATTTCCTAATAACAGGAATAAAAAGCAGTGAGTCATGCAGCCTGCACACAGCGAAACAACGCGATCCTGCTGCATTTCGTCTCTCCCACCACTTCGTCCCAAGTGACAAGAGTGCAGCTTAGTGGTAGCCCTCAAAAAAAACCCAAGAAAACAAAGAAGAGCTGGTTGCATTTCTCATCCCAGCTCCCCATCTGCTTGTCTTTAAGTAGCGGTTGTGGGAGGGGGAAGGTCAGCAGAGGAAAATCCAGCTGGTGGCTTGAAATGAGATTTCAGGTGGCTCAGGAGCCGTTGCTTAGGATTAGTGGAGCCCAAAGTGCTGGGGAGCTCTGGGATGAGGAACAGCAGGACATGATGCTTCATCATGGGCAGAGGTGCGTGGTGGCCCCAACCCATCCTCCTGGATTTTTCTATGAAAACCATCACAGAGATGCCAAGCCCAGTGGTGAGCCTGGTCCTGTAAACTCCGGGCTTTTCACCCCATTGCAAACCCTCTGCACACAGATGCAAATCCAGCTTGAGAACTCTGCAGCCTGCTTCCCATCACCAGCCCCATCCCTCTGAATGCAGGGAATGCAAGGAACATCTCAGTGCCTGAATCCCCCCAGATCCTCAGGCCATAGCTACATACTTCCGTGGTTGCTATAAGAGTGGCCAAACACCTCTTCATCCTTGTACCGCAGCCCATCAGCCATATCCGTGAGTCCTCCACGGAAAAGCAGCGATACCAAGGTCCCAGCTCAATTCCCAGATGCTGTGGCACTTCTTCCTGCCCTTGGGAAAAGTCTCTTTCCATTTAATTTCCTCTCAAAAATAGCTGTGGTTAGCTTGTTCAGTTTGAACTCATCTATTGATTTGCTTCTGGTGAGTCCCACTGAGATTGTGTTGCACTGGCTCTTTTACGTTGTATTTTGGAGATCTCAGTCTTAAGGAGTCAAACTTGAGGTACCTCAAAAATGGTTGAGCGTATCACCAGCCATCTTCTAAAAGTTCTGATGTTTTGCTTCAGCTATTTCACGTTGAAAGGGGAGAAAAACAATAGGACACACAAAAACGATGCTCTGGAAAACTCTGACCTACTTGTCTGAGGTTGTACTTACTTATCACTTGCTTTTCTATCTTAAGCAGCTAAGCAGATCCCAGATAGTGGCACAAAGAGGATCAGCGAGAGGAACTGGCTCCTGAAGTCCATGATGACCACAACAGGCTAGAGGTATTGAAAACTAAGGTGTAATGTTAAATGGTGATACTTCATACAACCACCACCTGGAAGGCTACACTGATGTCCTGATGTCCTGCCTGAGGGTCACCTCCTTGACAGGGGTGTGAGGTAGGGTCTCATCCTGCAGAAAAGCAGCGGATGAAACTCTCATTGACTTCAGACAATCAAACATTTCTCAGAGCCTGCATCACTCACTGCTTCACCACATTTCTTTATATAAACACACACCTGTGTCTGCAAAGCCAGGAGACTTGGTTCCTAAACATGTCCTGCGTGTATGACCATGAACAGCACTACAGACACAGCAAGGAGATGTCTGACGTATTAAAACAACTTAAAACTGCTCAGTGTTTTTGGACAGTCATCTCATGAGCTCGTTAGGCAGATCCCAAAGCAGAGAACACGAACTACCTCCAGCACCTTTGCAGATGGCTCTCCCAGGCTCTCTGCTTCTCCCTGGTTTGCTGGCAGTGCCACCTCTTCCCATGCCTGATGGTGCCACCCCAGTGTCCCTCCAGCCTCTGTCCTGAGCCACTCGCACTGCCACAGCAGCATCGGGCTATCAGCCCTGGATAAAAGTGCATCTTCTCACTGTTCCTCCTGCCCATCAGCCCCTGAAGGACACTCCTCCTCTTGATGAGAATGACCCCCACTGCACCTTTGCCTGTTCTGAAAGCTCCTGGAATAGCTCAGGAGTGTTGAAGAAGAGTGCTCAGCCTATTTGTCCAGAAAAGATTCACAGATGTTGGTTTGCACCCTGAAGAGCAGCCTTTGCTGGAGATCCACCTCCAAGGATGCTGAGGACGATGGTAACGTCAGGGACGGCAGCAGCACGTGGCAGCCTTCTGAGCTGCTCCTGTGACGGCTTCCAGGAGAAGTCCTGCAGAGGGAGCTTCAGCCCTGGGCAGGAGCTCAGCGCAGGGAGAAATCAGCTTCAGCAGCTCCCCTAGAGCCTGGAGCCCTGCCAGCGTGCTGCCTGCAGCCGTCAGAGCAGGTCCCGATGCGCAGTGCGTGAGACCTGCGACTCCCTGCTCCCCTCCCCTGCACCTCCAGCTCAGGCCATCAAAAGGTTTAGCGCCCTTCAACAAACTAACCTCACCCCAGCAAAGCAGGCAGAGCTCTATGAAGCCTTATTTGCACTGGAAAACGATGCCAAGTAGAAACATGGGATCATTTTTTGGTTAATGGACACAGAGTGTGATGCACACAGCCTTCAACTGTGTTGCTCCAACCAGCTGTGTGAGTTTCCTAAATTGAGCTCCTCAGCTCCTCCCACTCACCCAAGGTACATTGCTCTTCATTTCCCAGGAGTTTGTCCCAGCCAATGACAAACTCTTAGCTCAGCATGATGTAATTGTCTGAGAGCACGTATGCCCACCATGCAAAAGGAAGCATGGAGAAATGCTTCTGGGACAGAGGTCCTGCTCTGAACCCAGTCTCCATCTCCAGCTCGCCTTGACTGTTTCGGACCACCCAGTGGTGGGTACGTGCTAAGGAAGCCTTCAGCTGCGTGGAGCTGCCCCATCTTGCAGCACTCTGGGATGGTGACCCAGGTTTGTCCCTTTGGCTGTGATCCCTTTAGGTGCCTTACTCCCACAAAGGTTATCACCCCGGGGTGTATGAGCTTGCATCCCATGCTCAGCCAAAGGGGCAGAGCAATTTCAAGGAAGTCGAGAGAAATTCAGCTTCGGTGTTATCAGATGGCATCAGAGCTGCCTGCCCAAGCACTGACACGGAGGCAGGAGCTACCATGCTTGACCCATGGGAGCAGCCAGCCCCTCTTACAGCAACAGCCTGAATGTCACAAACCACTCCTTCCACATGGGCACCTGGCAGAAAAATCAGCTTTTTCAACCAAAAATAAGTAACAAAATTCTGTTTCTGCCAAGCAGACTGCCACCAAACCACAGACAGGGGCACAGCGGCGACATGCAGCTTTTACAGGAAAGAGTTCCTTCCTCTTATTTCTGCTTAAATTGAGCCACAACACATTCAGCATCTCTGCAGCACAGCCCCACGAGCACAACGGGCTCCATTTGGGCTGACTCCTCTGACTGTCCTCAGGAGGAGTGGGACTCCTCTCACTGCAGTGGCCTTTGCGTCCCATTGTCCTCCTCAGACAAACAACTGCCCCAGGCTCCTGAGCCCTCTTCTCCACAGATTCCTATTTTACAAAGTCCCACATCCCCCAGCAAGTCCCAGCTTGGTTAGAGACAAGCATGACCCAGGCTGGCTCGGTGCATCCCCCAGGACCACAAACAAGGCCTTGTTACCTCTGTGCTCTCACCTTGCCATCTTCATGATAGACAAAGATGTTCCTTGTGCTATTGTCCTTCAAGTAAGTGATCTGTAGTCCGTGTGGGTTCCCGATTTTTGCAGGCTGGAAAGTTGCATTTAAATGTTCAATCTTCATAATTGCTTTGGGTTCTTTTGCCTGGAAAACACAGCTGAGTGAGCAAACACCTCAGAATTGACTTTCAAACTAGAAAGCAGTTCAATGTGTCAGAAAAATCTCATGATTGAGGCTATTAGCTAAAACACAATGCTCAGCCCACAAAATTGCCTGGTGATAACATGTCTGAGGCTTCGCTTGGGCACCAATGAATGCTTTCTGCCAACATGGGAAAACGCTCTGCTGTTCTGTGAAATTCAGCAAAGTTCAAGACAGGAAAGATTTCAGCCCAGAAACAAGACAGACAGGTCAGGTCTCAAGACAGCAAGGATGCTGTGCTCTAGACAAGCAACTTCATGCCTCCTCCCCCAGCTTCTTTTCCACTGTCTCTTGATTCATAGATCTCCTCCATCCTCTTTATCTAAAGATAAATGACCAGCATTCACACCTGGATGAGCACTATTAAAGAAGAAAGAAGATCATTCAGCCATACCGAAAAAATGCAAACACTGCTAACTAACAGCCCAGGATGCTTTCTGCATCTCAAGCACCCACAGCCAGTTTCTCCTTCCTCAAAAAGGATGCAGGGTCATCCCCATCACAGACATCGGACCCAGCTGCTAGGCTGGTGGTGGCATTATGTCCATGTCCCCACCAGCCCTATTCTTCCACATGAGGCAATTGCATTCTGACCGCTCCTCCATTTGCCCTCCAATCTAGGCACTTCCTTTCCAGAGGAACAGATACGTAGCTCAGCCCATCTCTGGGGTGGATTAGCCGAGCAATGAGTCTGGATCAGGCCCGGGGACGGAGTTTGGTGGCAGAAGGTCACACAGCAGAGCCACAGTCCCCCAGTGCCACACAGAAGCCCTTGCACTGGAGGAGTTACCAGCACTGCTTTGGGAACCTGGGGACTTGCCATGGAAGCCAAGCTGCAGTGGGTGACCGCGGCGGGGAAATCCCAGCAAAGAGGATGCGTCTAAGCAGTGCAGTTCCCACCACAGCTACGGTCAGCAGTGAGGCAAAAAAGCCTTCAGATAAGAGCAGTTAATAGCAACTGAATCAGGGCTGAATTCTGGACTTTCACTTGTCCCTCCCTTACAGCTGCCTGTCTCTTGTCCACAAGATGCAACTGCCCCATACCATGCAAACACGTCACTGAAAAAGACGACATCACTAAGCTGGGCATGGAAAAGCATGGTGAGATGTTTCCCTCCTCTGCACACATGGCTGGCAATGCCCCATCACAACACAACGATTGCATCACTGTCTTAGGAGCCTTGCTGGCTGCTCTGACTGGACTGCTGCCAGGGTTTTACTGGAGCCCGAAGCTCATACAGCTGTGATGGAGGCATCATCTTCTCTGAAGGTGATCAAGACACATTGGAGGTTTCAGGGAAGACTAAAAGGTCAGAGAAAACACCTTGGCTCTCTCCATTATGTGGTGCAGAATAGTAGAGCGTCTGTCCATTAATCACAAATGCAATTTTCACGGTAATAGCTCTGTATCTCACTTCCAATAAATGAAATCTGCTCTGGGGGAAAAGATAAATGCTCCCACCGCTTGACACTGAAAGAGAAAAAGCTGAGGACTTTTCCTCTGGATTGCTTGCCAAGGCACTCAAAGGAGGTTTCAGACCCCAGTGATCACCGTGAGGTTGTTGTTACCTCCACCAGGTGACTCCCCATCCACACACAGCAACCCCAGGAACTCACGTCATTTTTGTTGAAGTACTTCAGTGCACCTTCCCTCTCCGATAACACAAATTTTCGGCTTAGGAACTGCCCGTTGTCACGTCCCCTCTTCCACAGAAATCCTTCACGGTACCCTGCAGCAGAAAGCAACTGCTGAGAACCAGGGATAAAACACTTCACTGAAAAAAGAGAGAGGGTGAGGAAAAGGAGAAGAGCTTTGACATCAAAACCAAGCAAACCAAGTGTGTGGCTGGATTGCACAAGACAAACAAAACAGTTTTTTTTCTTCAGATTTGCCTTTCTCACTCTGCTCTTGCTCTTTCCCAACACCGCGTGCTTCAGAGATCTCCACGCTCTGATACAGCGATGTGACAGGCAAAGGGGAATTTGTGCTGTGCATCACACACTGCGATATGCACAGAGGCTCAAGCCCTTGCTCCCAAGACCAGCCTCACCACACTGCTCACCTCCCCGGCACTTCTGGAGCAAGAGAAAGGCAGCCGAGATGTGGTTACCTGCACTGATCCCAAGAGCTGTCCAAAAAAAGTTTTGTGAATATCAACAGAGCAGTTTCATGGTCGCCTTCCATTTATTTAAGACATAATTATACAGAAGTCCCACTGAAAAAGCGTTCCCTTCCTCTTAGTTTCAGTCCTTTCAGATTTTTGGCTTTGGCTCTCAGGAGCGAAGAGTCTATGGGATCAGCAAGCAGCCTGATCTCCACCCGAGTTCTATGGATTCCTCCCTCAACCTGCTCTTCAGACAGCCGCCCATATAACATTCAGTGTAACGTACAATTTATTTTCTGAACAGACGCACAGAAAACCCTCAGCCAACTCCTCAACACTCACTGTACAGTACAAATAATATCCATGTCATAAACAAAACAAAACTAAAACAAAATTTTAAAAAATGCACAAGCACCCACCCTCCCACCCAGGCATTTAACAATCAGAAAAGACAGAAAGGTAAGAATGACACAGACAACGGCTAAAGGTGCCAAGTGAAGAGAAAGTGCCTCCGCTGACAGTCTAAATGCCAGTTCCTTCTGTCTGGACTTAGGAAATCCTAAACCAAATGCTTTCTCCAGATCCTCAGAGGCCTTCGCTGGATGCGAGGCAGAGCTGGA
Source organism: Penelope pileata (assembly GCA_013396635.1). NCBI lineage: Eukaryota > Metazoa > Chordata > Aves > Galliformes > Cracidae > Penelope > Penelope pileata. The sequence goes on along the minus strand of WBMW01012088.1, from coordinate 2,110,581 downwards.
GACATCTGGCATAAATAAGCACGATGATGGCAAAGCGGCTGCTGCTAAAGCTGAATGCTAACTACAGAGAGCGTCGTAAATCTGCCCTGCACATCAGGCTGCTGGCATGCAGGGCAGCGAGCAGGCTGATAACTTGATGCAGATGTAAGCAATGGAAATATTTAAAGCTGTCAGCAGTCTTCCCTTTGTTTCCTTATTTTATGTGGGTCATGTGTTGCAGCAGGGCTTGCTTTTAAAACTTGAAGCCACGCTGCTGCCCGCCCAGTCCTTCTCCCTGGGCTCTGCTGTCCCTCAGCACAGAGCAGGCACTCCGGATGGCCAGGACACCAACACCCATTGCAGCAGCGCACAGACACAGCCCAGGAACCCACGCACCAATACCAGAGGCACTGGGGGGATTACATGGGCACAGCTCTTACTCTGTCCACCCATCCGCCTTCAGCCTTGGGAGAGACCTCCCCAAAGCCACAAGAAGCACTGCAGAATTCAGCCCATCTATTCAATCCTATCCCAAAGCCACATGCAAGCTTGCTGCGGACTTTTCTAGCAAAAAAATACAGCCAACCCCTTGGAGGGCACTCACAGCATGAGAAAGCAATGCCCACAGCAAGCAGAGCTGCCCTTGGTCTGAGCAAGGAGAAGAAGCAAAAACCCAGCCCAGGGCAGCAGCACAGGCCTATTCACTCTTATCACTGCTGCAGCACAAATTAATTCCTGTATTTGCGGGGAACACCGCTCCCTGACAGGTTGGGATCAGCAGTGCTCAATAGCAGTGCTCAATAGCGGAGCAGGGATAACGGCCCTGGTGACGTGGGGCTGACAGCAGACAGGCAGCAGCAGGTTATGCCCAGCTGATACATCCGTAAAATGCAAGATTTGCTCAGCACGAGGCAGAGGTGCTGCCGGGGCCCTGATGGCTGGCATCTGCCGACTGCTCTCCTGAATGGCACAGTGCTAAGCAGCGTGCTCTCAAAGCACTCCGTGCAGCCCAGACACCAAGGACAGGCAGCTCTCATTTCCCAAAGGCTGCCAACAGTTAGCGCCAAGCCAAACAGAGCTACGGGAGAGCACTTCAAACACCATTTCCATTCACTCCACTAAAGTGCAGGGATGGTTTCAGAGCCTCTCCATGGCTGACATGTGGCAACCACCGTCACCTCATAGAGGCTGCACCGAGCTGGGCTTGGAGGAAAGGACATCGGTGTCACACAGGAGAGAGAGAAGATGATGCATGGAGGACAGTGACATCTCCAAATGCAAGCATGAGGTGATGCAGAAAGAAAGAATCTTTGTTGAAAGGCGCCCACCTGGGTTTGCTCAGCCCAGCAGAGTGCACGGGGCACAGAGCTCAGCTCTCAGCAGCACAACCTCACAGCAGCTCCACAGGTTCTGGCTGCAGGTGGCATTCATTTGCTCACCTGGAGTGCTCTGCTACAAGTGTCTGAATGGTACAGGGCTAAGGAAGCTGCAGGTATCCCCTGTTTAATGTGGTCTTCTCCACCATGCATTGATTGTGATTTCTCTTGACACTTAAGGGATAAGGAATAAAACTCACTGCATTTCCCCAAGGAGGATCTGAAACACTTCCAAATTTATAAAGTCCATCAAAAGCTTACCCCGTCAGATAGGCATCCTAATGGTTTATTATACAAGGAGGTGAGAGCACAGAGAGCTTTGGTGAGCTGCCCAGGGCAACAGTGAGCCAGTGTGAAAGCCAGGCAGGAAACCTAGGTTTCCATGCCCTCTTACGTATGGACATTTTCATCTTTTTTTTTCCAGCCATTTGAGCCAAAACAGTATCTGAATTCCACTCCAAGGGAGACATTAAAAAAAGAAACAACATAAAAAGACAATCATAAATGTAATCTCTTTCCATAGTTCACACGCTGGTTCTTTCCAGAACCATCGCCTCTGCAAAAGAGCTCCTGGCTGCTCTGACAAAGCCAGCTGCTAATTTTGCTGTGTTTTGGCACAGATTTTCTTAAGTCCTTTGCTTGTTTCTCTTCTTTCTTTCTTCCTTCCTCCCGGCTGTGTCCTCGGGAGCTGCTCCTGTGCTCTGCCCAAACTTGCTGCCTGCACCCCTGTCAACGCTGATAAGTGCAAAACACAACGAACTGGATGTGAACCGAACATGAACTCATCCAGCTTCCCCAGGCAATCAGCATGTCAGCAAGACATGTCCTCAACATCCTGATCTAAAAGATTGTGAAAACAGCTAGGGAAGGTGTTGAGAAGCAGAACTGCAGGATGCTGGAGATGGAAGCAGATCTCACGCTGGAGGTATCGGAGCCTCTCCTCACCTCTGTGGGCTGCACCTCCTTAGCAACAGCTTCCAGCGTAGGCCAAATTCAGACCTTCACGAGGGTTATTCTGATGTTGACCACCAGCACTGCTACGCTCACCAACTCCCAGCTTCAGGGCATGCAGCACCCCATCTGCTTCCTCTCCCAGGTGCAGAACAACGGATACGGCCACCCACTGGCATTGTGCTTGGCCACCAGTCCCCACCATGACTGCCAATGGACCACATGGTGAAGACCTGCGGGCAGCACCCTTGAGAAATAGCCATCTTGCACTGAAGCCACTTGACATTGGGCAGTTCTGGCACAAACTTGAGATGCTTGTAAAAAGGCCTCCAAGAAGTCGTGACAAAGTTGGCCAACAAGTGGCACGTACATAACCAGAAATCACTCAGCTGGAATGGGTGGTTTTGACCCATTGTGTAGTTTCCAAGGTGAAATGAGGAACCACCACTTCCACAGTCTCTTCATCACTGCAGCTTAAGCTCTGCATGGGAAGGAAGACTGGGTCAACACACTGGCTGACCAAAAAGAAGACGGCCTTGCGCCAGCAGTGCTGAGTTCACGCCTGCAGCTCCTCCAGACCCTTCAGGTGCTCCAGCCTAACTCAGCTTTCTCACTGTCTTGGAGGAAGCAAGGGAGAGGATTTGCTACCAAGACAGTCTCACACAGATACCATCTTCCCACCCGACTTCCTCCAGCAATTTGTTCAAGTTCCCCATTTTTAAGAAGAGGAATATCACTACTTCCCCACCTCAGAGTGCTGTTATGGTGCGTAGTTAATGATGGGGTTTTTGGTCTCTCTGAGCATGCGGATTATAGGAAGTACCCAAAACTACTCTTTCAGTTTCAGCCTCTGTTCTCAGAGAACAAAAAGCATCCTGAGAGAAGACAATCCAATCCACTGCCTTGAGAAAAGAACACATGCTTGGACTTTGCTTTCCCTCATCCTACATAAAAAGTTATAAACTTGGAACTAAATCACATCTGCTCTCCAGTTTCTTTGGAAATTTATTTTGCTTTTTCAGCTGGGAACAGAGGCACCAGAGCTGCTTGTTTCCATGATATTTCTAGGCCAGTAGTAAAACCAGGTCTGGTGCAAGGCTTTTAGGAGAAACACCAATGTATCCAAAACCCAGCATAGTAATAAAGCCAACACTACAGCAAAGAACAAACACATTACTGTGCTGTTCTTTAATTGTGGTCTCACTACAAGACAACGCATGGAAGGTAGACATAGAGGAAAACATTTTTCTCATACGTGTAATCCAAGAGCAACTGCATTTTCCTAGAGCTTGGGCAGGGCACCTCCACCTACAGAAATAGGTTTTCTTTTCTCTAAGCAATCATACAAAGTGCTTTGACCCCAATTCGGAGCTTTGCAGATGAAGATTTAAATACAACTACATCACTTTGCTGCTAAAATTACAGGGTACATATCACCACTTCTCCTGCATGTCAGAAGCCGAGTAGTCTGCTACATTAACATCGTAAGATGTTAATTAAACCAGAATAGGAAATAGGAACTCACTGGAGATGATGTGCCTGCTTGTTCTGCAAGGTTAAGGAATGGCATAATTATTTGGAGCAGCTGAGTGGAGAATCCCTGACATCCTGCATTACCACCAACACTGATGTCACAACCTCCTTTTAGCGAAGGAAATTTCTTCAGAAATAAACCATTTTGTCCATAATCAGAGAGCTGGACTGCGAAGGTGGCGTATTGTAAGGTTTTCCATAGATTGAATTTCAAATAACGTTGCAAAAAGAGCTGTAAACCTCTTGCTTGGCTGCATCAGTATAAATTGTTTGGTTTGATTGCTTTAAGTTTCAGCATTTCTTTATTGTGGTTCAATGACTTCAATGTGAACTTATTAAGCATTTGCATTCCAATAAAAATATATAACTTTTTTAAGGCAAATTTTCTCATGGAGTGAAAACACCACTTCTTGTCGGAAGACAAACCTGTCCTCCCCACACAGAAAGCAGTCCCCTGAAAGTGGTGTGGAGGGGAAGCAAACAGCTTGCAGCCAGGGCTGCAACCACCCCTCTGGTCCTCTGCACAGCACCAGCAGCTTTGTTATCCCTGTCTGCAGCTGTACTGAGGAGCTTGTAACTTCCCTGAGAAAATTCTGCAGTCATCTCTGGATAGATACATTTCCTGCTGGTTACACCTTCAGCAGTGCAGATGCAGGCATACCAGAGGTGTCAGCTTCACATGGGCTGATGGAGGCACCACTGGCGTGGGCCACTTAAGGAGCTACCAAGAGCTGCTCCCGTTCAAGCACAGTTCAGTGCTTTGGAAACTAAAGCCTCAGCAAGGGGCAAACAAGCACGTGTTGAATGATCCTGCAAACCAGATGGCTTCCTTGCCCCTGGAAGGGCACCTGGGAGGGAAGCTCTTAGTGTGTCTTGTGTGCCTGCACTGTGCCCTCCCACCCTCAAGACAACATCTCTTCAACCCACCCCAAGACAACTCGCCCTCATCACATCACACACAGCCAGGCAAACAGCCCAGGATCTGCCACGTGCTGACACTGACCATTTTCTCATGCACACACATTTTAGAGGGGAGAATTTCCCAGCTCTTAATCAATCAGACTTCTCCTAATAAGCACTTAGCATGCAAATTACCTTTCCTAAAGGCCATTTTGCAGAGAAAGGTTTCCTGATGCCATCCAGTCTGCCCCTGCTGCCATCCAGGAGCTCATAAAACAATTATTGTCCTGCTGCATTGTAGTGCCTCAGCTATGGATGCAAGCAGCTGATTAGATTGATTGCTTCCACAATACCCAATTAACCCACTCACTCTGCAAATGATTGACTTAATCAAAGGCAATTAGTGCTTGAATAGCTACATCACACACAAAGCCAGGATTTAGTAGATGACTGAGATAACACATTACAGACATCTCCTTGGCCTTCCACGGGAAAACATCATTATTAATGTCCAACTCAGTGCTGAGAGTACCTGAAACCTTAGCTCGGTGGTTTCAGGTGGACAGAGGCAGCAAGAACATGCATATTTCCCTTTACTGACAAAGGGAACAACACCACTCCTAAGGAGAACTTGAAAAATACCAATGTTCGCCTTTTCCCCCCTTCTTGCTCATGAAGGGTTGGGAGCATCAAACAGTTGAACAGATGTTAACGGATGACTCCATCAATCCACAAGTGCCCAATGTACAAGGTTGTCCCCCATTATCAATCCTCCCAGCAAAGTCAAACACATTTTTTCAAAACATTCTTCAACACTGAGGTCTTGCAAGGCAACTTCTCCCACATTGTAAAAAGGATGCCCAGAGAAATCAGATTTGGAGTCATTACCAAGGCTGTGTAGAAATACGGCTGGTACTGCCCTCAGTAAGAGCTTTCCCTCTAGCCAAACTTTACAAAACCAGCACGGCTCAGCCAGGACAAAGCCTTACGATGGGATGGTCAGGCAGAAAAACCCACTCCCCCTAAAACAAGAGACAGAGGACATTTTACATCATGCCTGGGACAACTTTCAGACAGAAGCCAAGCATAGAAAACACACTCTGCAGATCACTGCAAAAATACATTGTAATCTTTTTTCATCTTGAGCAGCAAAGCCTTTGAAATGGAAAAAGTTGCTTGTTCAGTTACCCATCTGCTGGGGATCAATGCGTGAAGCAGAGCCAAACACACCACCTCTATGGAAAAAACATGGGGCTGACCTTAACAGTGCACCAAGGTCCTGAGTTTGATGGAAAGAAGATGAGGTCTGTACCCATACATGGGCATGTGGTATTTAAATGCAAGGTCAGTCCCTGGGTTTCCAGTTTCTTTTAATGTCACTGTGAATACACTTGCATTGCTGGCTCACAGCTGAAAATCCAAATTGCTTCTAAGCAAAGCCCCAATAATAAAGCTGAAATCCATTAAGCTTGTGATGTTTGCCACCATTTAAATCTGATTAAAATCGTTCACGACACCACTAAGCCTAACAGTCAGAAAACACTCCTGTCAATTCCGATGTTTCCCAGTGTAATCCAGACCCCCTTCTTTCACTGAGCTGTCAGCTAAAAGCAACCATAATAAGAGATCATGTACCTAATCCAGCTTCCTAAGCTGTTTTTAACTGGTTTCTTTAATCACATGTTATCATTCCCTACGGAGTAGCTCTCAGGTGACAAAGACATTAATACAGTCATTAAAACTCCCAGAAGGTATCTGGGATGGGATCGCATCGCCCCTCGCCTGGGTGAACGCAGTAGAACCAACATACACGGTGCCTCCGTGGTGCAGTCAGAGGGAGGAGGGTGGGATGGCAATGAGGTGGCAATCTCTAGAAAAGGTGGTGCAAAGGACAAAAAGAAAAACTTCCATTAGACAGAGCAACTCCCAGAAAAGCTGCTCTCCCAGCAAGTGCTCACCTGCCCTGAAATTGCTATGGAGGAATGAATATTGGGAGAACATACTGAGGCACAACATTTGCAAGTCTTTATCCGACCACTGGTTTGGTTTGCACTGTAGAGAGCACAGCTACATCCTCCCTTTTATCAGTTTACTTTATAATTGACCATTGATACGGTACAACTTCCATGGTAACTTAATTATTAAGCAAGTGTTTACATATTGAAGATATGGCAACAGTTAGCTGCTGCAGCACAATTAGATTGTATCTGCTGGGAGAGGTTAAAACCCTCTGCTACAGAAAATGTCTTTACTGGAAGTCTTGTGCTTGTGTTACTGAGAATTGAATGCGGAATCTAATTTTACTTGGAAATCAAATGCTTCCTCCTTGAGCGGCATTCCTGCACGGCCACCTGGGAGCTGCTGGCTGCTCAGAGACAAAATCCAGTTACAGGTGAATAACCTTCAGGTTTTGCTCCTGTGAATCTGCTCTTCCATTATAAAAAGGCAGATGAAAGCTGAGAGGTTGGCAACGCGATGCTCATCCCTTTTACCAGCCCGGGATGCACTTGAGGTCTGATCAGGCTGGGAAGGCCTGGGAAGCCAGGAGAGAGACATCTGAGGACAGGCACGCAGCACTAAGCCATGGCAGCGTCTCCACAACAGCAGCACTACTGCTGCAAGCTGAAGTTCGAGAGCAAAATCACCCCCAAATCAGAGATGGGGGCATGACACAAACACCCCAGCATGTCCTCGCTGCAGTCACTGCGCAGGTAAGTGCACAAAAGCTGTGCAGGAAGATGCACCAGTGAGAAGGAAACTGAGGCACAAGGACTTTGTGCAGAGGGCTTTGCACTGAACTTTAAATGCCTAAAGGCCCACAGAGCACAGATGGATCCTAACCCTACTCGAGCTGTGTGCTCGGCAGAGCCCCACGCAGCTCCCCATGTTCTCCCTCTCACCCAGCACGGCCATCAGCAGAGGCAGTGCAATGACATGGACAAAATAACCATTGCAACAGGCTGGATGCAGAAGGCTCTGCCCCAGTGCAGCGGTCAGACCCCGAAAGGCCCAGAGCTGAGCAGCCTTTCCTCCCTCAAGGCACCATAGATGGGCTCTGCAGAGCTACATGCTGCTGAGGCTCTGGCTCCAAAGCTCTGGGAACACCTGAAGGCCCGGATTTCCCCCAGGCACTGTGTGCAGAGCCCCCAACCACAGCTATGGGAACAGGCCAAAACACATTTCAGGCCCTGACCTGTTTTAGATGGAGTTACTAACACCTATATCAGCACATAAAGCCTCAGCCTGGGCGGCTGCTCCCATAGATCAGTCCAAGCAAGGATTAGAGGAACTTAATTGCCGACCGGAGCTTTACTGAAGTCAGCAGAGAAGTTCATCACTGACTTCAGATGGGTTTAGGATCCTCTCTCCAGGGCATCCGGGGATAAAGCATTCCCTCCACGTAGGCACACGGTCATAAATCAGGGAAATCCATCCTCACACGCACATAGCGTTCCTCTTTGTTTGCTTTGAAGAGAAATCCAAATGGCTCTGAGCACATCTGCTGCGGTGCTAACGGCTCCTGATCATCTATTATTGAGTGTTCGACACATTTACAGTCCCAGCTATTGCTTTACGCAGGGAACAGAGAATTTTTTAATTTAGGACTCATTCCTCTCCCAGCTGTCCCAGAAACCAGCTCATTTGGATGCTCTGGGGCTGTGCGATGGAGGGAGGTGCCTCCAGCCACAGCCTCCAAGCTGCAGGGGATGCTTGCACACATTTGGACATTTGCTTTTCTAAACCCATTGCCCCCACCCCTGCAGCAGGGTGATCCCACTGTATGAGCTCCTGCAATTATATAAATCCTGGCTACATCCTGGCCTGAATAAATCATTGACCGAAACCCCCACTAACCTTCCTGTGCTAAAATTTCTCCTTCCAGCCTCTGCAATGCGTGTAAGTTTGAAATTCACTCCCTGCTGAGCAGCTTTCTTGCCTGTTAGATATTTTGGGGATATGCTGGTTGTTAGCGGCGTGCCACATCATCACATCCCTCAAGGGCTGCTCTCACAGAGCTGGTTATGAAAATGAACCTGGCTCATGCACGGTGCTGCTGTGTGCCCACCTCGACTGCAGCAAAATTTTTAAGAGCAGTCACATTGAGAGCCAGGGAGGCACCGTCCAGTCCAATTTCCCTGCAAGCATCCAAGAGGCCAGGGCTGGGTGTGGACAATTCTCTGCTGCAGGGTCATCTGCTGCATCCAAGGTTTCAAGGTGAAAACTCAGACAAGCTCACTACAGGGGGAAAATGCAATGCACACCTCTCAGCCCTCTGCTGCTCCTTCTGCACATGATTATTGCCGCGGCACAGCTGGCTGCAGCCACCCTGGCCAAGCAGCTCTCTCCTGAAAGTCTGATACACTCAAGCTCCCCATAACTGCATCTCACAGGCCTAGAAGTCGGTCACCAAACACCACCTTCCCACATTTTGCCTTTTATCCATCTGAGAGCTCAGCGCACGCACCCAGGCAGCACTGCTGGACCACTCACCCCTGCAGCCAGGGCACCCATGCAGTACTTCTCTGCATCAGATGTCAAACCTTCCCCATCCCTCCACAGTGTGACACAATTTGCAGTGTTTTATTTTAGGAGAACGGAATTATGAAACCAGCAATAGAAATGGGCTGGTGCTGAGCAGAAAGGCATCAACAAATGCTCACACTTCTCAGCTGAGTTTGATCTAAGGCTCAGCAACGTCTTGGGCAAACTCCAGAAAAAGACATGACATCACTCCGGAAAATGTTCTTTATCTGGTGGGAGACAGAAGCTGCCTGGCCCTGCACAGGTCTCCAACATAAAACAGATCTTTCTCTAACAGCAATTCAATTAAGCTAGGATGAATTGCCATGCAATCAGCCCTTTCCATGCACTTGGTTATAGCTCGCCTCCTTGTCACTTCCTTCCCATTACCAGCAGACATTGCAGCAGCCTCTTGGCTCTGAGTCACTACACTATAAAAACACTGTGGAGATCAGGACACCAAGAAGCACCTTCATAAACCATCAAAAATAGAAAGGGCTGCCTCCCTCATTCTTTCTCCAAAAGTTTACCATCAAACAAAAGGAGAACCAGTCTGATTTTTCTCTTTAGCTCTCTCCAGTTAAAAGAGATTCATTTATTGACTGTAGAAACCCCAGGTTCCAGGAGCAGGCAGCCTGAGCAATGTCAAAATGCAGTATTTCAGGGAGGCTGACCCTAGGCAGGGAAAGCTGCCGAGGACTGACTCATGTCAGTTATCACTGGGGTGTTTCATACATCTATCGACCCCGGGTGGCCAAGCCCCAGGACCACAGCCGCTCAGGGCATCTCCAGGAACCTCCCAAAACTCATCCCAAAACACACAGGTGCCCAAAACACACAGGGCAGGAAGGACTCGAGCATCTCTCCCACGAGAAACCCCCCAAGCTCAGCACATACACCTGATGTCAAGCTGACCACAAATGAAACATTTTTCACTTGAGTTGACAAATATAAATCTTTCTGTTAAGGATGATGCAAAATGAAACAGCACTTCTTACTCATTATAAAAAGCAAACCCAAACAAGTATTATGAATAAAGAACTTAGATGGAGGGGGGAAAAAAAAAAGAAACCACAACTATTTAAAATTTTATCAGCCAGTGTTCTGCACTTTCAGTAAGGCTTGCCTCCATGCCATTCTCCTTTCCAATACTGCTGCTTTAATTTTTGCAAGAAAGCTGCTGCTGGGCTAATTATAGCAGCTTGGATCAGAGCTGTGTTGAAGGCAGCTTGACAGAACCAGCTGTTAAAATTACAGCTGGATCCCAAACTAGCTGTGAGCATCGAGCCCCAGCTGGCAGTGCCAGCACCTCGCTCAGCCGACTCCACTTTCCCACGCGGACCCCCTCATCCTCGCCTGAGGTTTTGGCTCCCTACGTGCTTTAGGGGAGCTGGAGCCATCAGGACATTGCTCTTTGCTCCTTGTTTTAGTTTGCACTCCAGCTCTCTGTAAGAGGAATATTGATTTCCCCACCCCAGCTCTAGGTCACTGCAGCACTCAGATTTCCTGGAGAGCACAGCAGCAGTCCCTGGCCTCTAACAACAGCTCAGAAAGGCAGAAAAAGTAAAAATGCACCTAAGGTATTTCTAAAAGAAAAGCTTTTCACTTTTTCCTTTGTTTTCTGGTGTTGGTATTGCACACTTTCACTTTAGCAAAATGGCACAGCACCTTCCTGGGATTTCAATGGAGTGCCTCACGAGGTGGCACCACTTTCTCAGAGGGGCTGCCCTCTGTGTATCAGCACTCAAAAACATTACTGGAAAGCACCAAAAGGCTGCTGCAGTCCCTGGGCGCGTGACATCACCCTGCCAAAACGCAGCGCATGCCGCCTGGCACCGGGACACACAGCATGGGCATGTCCCTGTCACTGGGAACAAAAAGAAGACAACCGTGCTGTGATCGCATCTTCCTCCCGGTTTGGTTTGCTAAACAGCTCTTTGATGCGCCTTGTCTGCGCTGCAGCGCGGTCCGGGTTTGATGTTTGAGTCATTTGTGTTGCAAAGCAGCTGCTCCCGGAGCCAGGCAGCTCTCCAACAGCCCCAGCTCTGCCCACTGCCCCGGCTGGACCCGCTGCTGCTGCCTGCAGTGTCTGGAAATTATACACAATGCTGTTTTATTTAGGGGATTTTTTTTTCTGATGGATACCTTCCCACTCCTCCCCTCTGAGCCCAGCTGTGCAGTTTCTGCTGTGTGCCCGGGAGGAGGCTCCAGGCAGCAGTGCCCTGCACCGCCCCGCTCCCACCTCCTGCTGCCCGTGGGAGCAGCATCACAGCATGCTGAGGGAGCAGCAGCCAACATTTGGGTTAAAGCAGAGACTGCATTTCCCTCAAACTGCCAAGGAGAAGATGGGGAAAGGTCTCCTGGAGCAGGTCCTGACAGGGCGCTGTGTAATGTTAAATGCAGGATAAACCAGGAAGACATAAAAAGCAGACTGAGCACTGGCAAATGGCGATGCAGAGGCTGCCCTGGCCAGGACCCAGCACACAATGCTGTGTATTCTGCCTCCCTCAAGCCCTCCCCATTGCTGGGTCCTCCCCACCCTCAAGCTCCAAGTCACAGAGATGCCAGCACTGCCAGTCCTGCTGGGAAAAGATGCTCAAGAAGAGTATGCTTCTCCCCTAAACCATGAAACACTGCGTCTGGGCTGCAAAAAAACAAACTTAAGGCAATCACAGTGTGCCACCCGCCAGCTCTGAAGGCTGCCAGGCCAGCAGGAAGGATGCTGACCAAACCCGCTCACCAGCACTCCTCTTTCCACCAACATTTCATGCAGGACCAGCCTGCCCAACAGCCCAGACATGGTCGAACCAGCCACAGAAGAGCACACAGGCTTTGAGCAGTCACCATGCTCAGTGCCACGACCCACAGCTCTCTCCTGGGCTCAGGAGGGCGCTCCCGAGGCCAGCGCCCACAGAGCCTGGCTCCCAGCATGTCACCTCCCGGCCACCCGCGGGTGATGTCAGTGCTGGAGAACAGAAGCTCTCTGTGCCTCTGGCTGCATGAGAAGGAGGTTTCACATTGAGGCTGCTTGCTGGAGGGATGCTTCTCCTTTAACCCTCTCCTGACAATGGCACACTAGACTCTGGTAACCTTGATATTCAGCTTGAGAAAAAAATTAAAGCTTTAAAGTAGCCGCATTGTGTTGGCAGACATTCAGGTTTTGGTGTTTCAGTACAGACACCCACACACCCAACCCTGCTGAACATTCTTTGATTATCATCTCGCTGGCCCAGGACTGCTTCTTGCACCTCTGCGCCAGGTAGAGGTCCATGCGTAATGCTTGCCCTTGAGATGGAAACAGTGACAACATCTCCAAAACATTTGCATCACTTTGGCACGAGCTTTGTCACTTTGCTTGTCCTCCCAAGTCTCCCCACTGCTCTAGTGCACTTTCTACTCTTTTTCTATCAGGCACCAATCGCACTCCATAAGTTCAAATTCTGCCAAAGAGGCACAGCACCCCTGCTGCTCCCCAGGTTCCTCATTCAGACACAAATCCATCCCTCATCTCAGGGTACAAAAACAAATTGCAAAAGTATAGCAATGCCAAGCAGAGGAACTGGTCATGTTTTCAGCTGGGAACAGTGAAAACAGAACAAGAGTTAGGGACCAAGTGGCCAAGATCTTACAGACAAGGGCAGGACCAAGAAGAGACATTTGTAACAAAATTCTGCTGAAATTCAGTAAGAGCTGAACCTGGTGCTTCAGTTCAGTCAAATACCAGAAGCAGCTGCTGGGAATTTACTGGAAACCATGATTTAAGAAAGCACCAGTGATGCAATTGTGGTGTGCACTGTCACTGTTGTGACTTCCTACCACAAAGCATCTCTCCTTTCGTGTCCAAATCTCAGCCAGGCAGAGGTCTGCCTGAAATTCAAAAAATACCATGTTGCCCTTATTTGTGCTGCTTTACAGTGACAGAACTCTTTTTATCTTAGCCTCCAGGTCCATGAAAGATGTGCTTACAGGGATGGGAGAGAGAAAGAGAGAAGCTAGAAGGGCTGTACCAAAAGCACTTGGCCGTGACGGATGCTCTGCAGGTCGCTGAGCACGCCTCATCTCCCTGCTGCACACTGCAGCCGTGCCCCAGCCCGCACAGGGAACACAAGCACTGCGCATCAAAGAGGGGCACCAGCGAAAAATGCCGGAACTGAGCTCAAAGCTGAGCTCTAATTCTTGAGCCTTTCAAGCATCAGAAGAGAATTTCAACCATTCTGCAACTAACGTCAGATAACAGTGACATTAAAAGCCAGCCAGAGCAAAGCGGCAACTCCACTTTGAGGCTAGTCGGTAGAAATAAATTAACTGATTTCTTTATATCGAAAATTCCTCTCCATGGACTAAGATCAAGGCTTGCTAAAGCTTTTGACAGCTCTGTTGGCCAATCAGTCATGTGTGCATTGAGGTTAAGTAAAGATTTGCATTCACAGAAACCCCTGACGCACTCAGATCTTTGGAGGCTACAGATGGAGCTCGTATCCTCAGAAATCCAACTCCAAAAAATGGCAGAAGAGCCCACTGTAATCAGGCTTTTCCTAAATTTCTATATATAGTGTAAATCAAGAGTCAAGTCGCTGGCATTGTGGGAAACTTGCCAGCATAAAAAGAGAAGAAAGGGAAAATGAACTCTTAATTTGCATGGTTCTATTCACTTTGCAGACACACAATACAAGATGGGCTTTAAAGACTGCCTATAACTCTGCATCATCCATGTGGATTTAAGACCTTTTTGGCGTTTTTCTCCTGGCCCACAAATGAAAGGTGGGCAAATGAGAAGCCTGATAATTCACCAACTGCATTCTGAAGTTGTGAATTCATTGAATTTGGCCATTTCCTGCAAGAACTTCTAATGACAAAAGAAAAAGCGTTTCATGGGGAAACTCCTGACCACCTTTCCTTTGCAGCAGTTGTGAAACTCTGCAACCCTGCTGTCTCCCACCTCCTCCCTCCACTCTATCCTCTCTTCTCACGAACAACCACAGCCCAGAGGACACAGTCCTGGCCAGCCCCTGTCCCACCTGCACCAACCCCACTGTTGGGTTGCACTGCGCGCTTGCCAAGCCAAGGGGATGGGGATGGCTCACACAGCACTCAGCTCCTGCACAAGCTCTTCCGTAAGGACTGTGTGCATCAACGTCTTAACAAACGACACTGACAGCCCTCGAGCTGATGCTTTATTCCCTTGCCCTGGTTGCTTCTGAGGCAGAGAACATGGGGTTGAAGCACAGCGCTGTCGTGGCACGGCTGGCTCGCTAGCTGGAACGAGGAAGTGACAGCAGAGGATGAGGTCTGTCAGTTAAAATAATTGGGTTTAAACTGCAACACTGCTCACTGCTTTGTCTGATCAGGCCCAAAATAAACCGCATTACATCACTGCAGGTCAGACTGAACTAATAAGGGTATCTTTCTTGCAGTGAGGAGGAACACATCCATGTTCCACGCGTTTTCTCTTCACAGTGAGAGCACCTTCCAACTGTGCAAGTGCAGGGAAAATTAATTCAGATTGCTTCCCAAGTTATGCAAGAGCCACGTGGAATAGAAAGTGCACATTAACAGATTTTACTATTTTAGGGTGTTCTCATGCCTCATAATTTACTTTGCTATCATATTTGCAGACAAATACAAAATAACACACAAGCAAAGTAGTCTCCAGGGTGTTCAGAGAACACAGTGCAAGTGAACACACACTCTCAGACAAATGGCACTCCCTGTAGCTACCTGAGTAAAACTAGAGCTCACCTTTCTCAGACCTGAATAACAACAAGATCTAGTCCGTGCTATAAATAAAGGAATATAAGCCAACAGAGAGTAAAGCCATCTAAGGTTGCAGCGATACCGTATCATCTCACACTCCGTGGTGCAATAGGCCACTGCCCTCAGATATACACCTGCCAACCAAAGTCTTCTCTGCCTTCTATCCCAAAGGACTGGGTTTAAATCTTCAGCCAGCATAAATCTGAATTCCTTCACTGTTTTTATGTGACCTATGACAATTTGTATCAGTTGAGGAGCTCCAGCCTCCCACAACTAAAGAATGAAAGCAATGATGCTTGCTGGCATTCACATTCTTCCTCCTTGCAAACGATGCACTCCCATCCTGAAAGCCTTTGGGAAACGAATGTCTCAACACGAAAGGTACGCAACAGCATCTGCTGTGGGGAGGGGAGAACTGCCATTCTCCAGCCCAACTGAAAGGTACTCACATCGGCGTGCAGGTCTGGTAGCAGCATGTTTTATCTGTGAATCCTCTCCTGCTATTGACTGCTGTTCCACTATCTGATAAACCAACAGCAATAGGATTCAATGGTCTATTTATAGAAAACACAAGAAAGCAGTATTTGCAGCAAAGTTCCAGAAAGCTGCACTTGGTGAAGCTGTTGCTTGCACAAAGTTCACCCCATGCTCGCCATCTGTTCACACTGTGCTAGAAAGCAGCTATGCTCCGGTCTGAGAGCCCGTAAATCACTGCTGAACTATCTCAATGACCTTATTAAATAACAATACATGGCATACATAATCTCTTAGCAGTACATATGTCTTGTAAATCTGCAGCTCACTGGTGAGACGTTGCTCTCCTGTGCCTGGTCTCTTTAAGAGGACCACAGAGTCAGAATCCTTCTCCGCCAGATGAGATGATCCTGCTTTTGCTTTGGTGTAAATAACTTCAAATATTTGGTCCAATGATCTTTCATATGGTCACTACTATAGTTGGAAGCATTTAAGCCAGTGCCCAATCCCTTGCTGTTCCTTGTATCCATGGTATTCATCTGGTTCCCTCAGAGCACCTCCATCTCCGCAGAACAGTGATATTCACAACAAATTTGGAAGGAGGAAAGTACTCAAAGCATCCTTGCTGGATACAAGGGCACCAGCTCATGGACCTGACCAGCAGAGAACAGTCTGCTCCAATGTGTGTGGCTTTAGCAAGGCCTTGAGTAGAGACAAGATGAACCCAGGCAAACAGCTGGAGCTTAAAGAAAAGCTTTTGGCATTGGACCAACTCATTGCATCACGACACAGGATTCACTTCACCTTCCAGTCGAGGGTCATTTCAAATCTCTTTAAAACATCCCACAGCTAGCGATTGCCAACTCTCACATTCCCTCCAGCAGAACATCTCAGTGCTAGGTCCTGCATGGAAATCACAGTTGGAAAGATGGTGCAGGAGGCAAAGAGAGAAGGGGAAAAAATTTCCACACTGACAAGGAACAGTAAGGCAATGACAGAAGGGAACTCAGCCAGCTTCACACTGATTTGGAGAATATCTTTTAGATGCATCTTATACAGCTATGTTAGTGAAAAGCAGTGGGACCTCTGCTGTGGTGGGCTCTATCTGCATGGATTGCATGAACACCCAGGGCTTACCCACAACTAATGCCAGGTAACAGAAAGACATGGTCAATGTGTTCAGGAAAAAGGTGCTAAGTCCTTTGGCACAGATTGGCACCTCTGTCCATTGCTGGAGACACCCATTAGCTCTCTCTGTCTGCACTAGCCATGCTCTGTCTGTGGACAAGTGCTTCCAGGACCCTAACTGTGAAGTTAGGCCATTTTTCCTGACAAGAGCTACTAGATTTAACAGCAAGTATAAAGCAGTTCTCCTATTTCATTTGTTAATGTTAAGGCAAGGATCCGAAGCTGGGTGCTCCTGGCACCCTGGTGGTAATGAGAAGGGTCCATCAGTAGCCAAAGCCAGCTTTACAGGAGCTGACGACTCCCTTTGCTTTTTCTTGGCCACAGGCAAGTCCCATTCTCTTGTCTATGGCCTGAGATGCATTAAATCAGCCATTCCTTTACCCATTTACAGTATCATAATGCTCCAGTCCTAAAACCACTGTTCTGTTTTGTTTTCCTCCACACCTTCCTCGGTTAAAATAAATCCATTTGGTAAAAAGCAATCAAAAGCACCCAAACGAACTACCTTTCAGCAAGACATTTGGCAGGTATTGCTGTAACTGCTGCCAATCAACACCAGGGGAAGATATCCCAGCTTTTTGAAAACAATCACACAAACCTTTTAATTGCCTCAAGTTCCAAATCTGAACTTGACAGCAATTAACAGCACCTGTAGTTTCTAGAAGTCAGTGCCTGTGCCCCATTAAACTCCTTGAGAGGGGACAATTAGCTGGAGACTGACAGTAATTGAGTCAGTTCATTTATCA
This sequence comes from Penelope pileata, assembly GCA_013396635.1. Lineage (NCBI taxonomy): Eukaryota > Metazoa > Chordata > Aves > Galliformes > Cracidae > Penelope > Penelope pileata. The sequence goes on along the minus strand of WBMW01012088.1, from coordinate 2,093,159 downwards.
GAAGGGATAAAATCAACCTCAAACACACTAATGTGAGGGTCTTAAAATTAGTACTATTCTGTGCCATTGTGCAAACGTATCAGCAGCACAAGGAACAAATCCACAGCACTAATTGTGATTACTGGGGTGTAAATAATGTTTTGCCCCATAAAGTCTGGCTAGGATGATCAAATTATTTAGCTCTAATACTGCAGCCGAATTAAGAACTCAAACATATAAAAGCGTGTCTCAGAATCGATAGTGGGTCACCGAAGCATTTAATCACTGTTTTACTAATCTTCCTGCACTACCTCAACTCAAACCGACTCCTCGCACTGAAATCAATGGTGCCAGCATGCTCATTAACCGAGGCTCATTCAGGGGAATGAAATTATCAGAGATTGGAAAACGAATCCGTAGCACAGGAGCTGGAAGCTGCAGCTGTGAGTGGTGCATGTGCTCATGGCCAATGGCTTCCTGCGGGAGCAAGAAACTATAAAAATTTCTTTATAGGAATTTTGTCTGAAATCCTGTACTGAGGGAAACAGCTGTGACTGCAGGTATAACAACATGATGTCTGAGGCCATGGATTTTCAGCCTTGGCTCTTCTCTGGGGTGATGCTTGAGAACCTGCCTGAACACTCAGCGCTGCTCACACCAGGGGTTTCTGTACCAGCAAGGTGTCTTCCTGTTTCCCAACTCCATTTCTGCTGCCTTGCACCACCTCCCATCACACAGAGCAGATTCCTGTTGGCTCAGGGGCTATGCAAAGCCTTCGGGGGCAGCTGGATAAAAGCCAGCCATTGCCTCTGCATCCCACACTCCTCTGTCTCTTGTCTACACCCCTCACCAACAGCTAATGAGTTTGCTGCATCTTCCTGGCACGCTGCCATAAGTGACTATCTCAGCGCTGACCTGCACGTCTGACACTCCCATCCTGAGACTCATTTCTCCTAGGTCTGTCAGTTCGGCTGCAACAGCTTCTGCTTGGCATCTATGGGCTCCAGGCAGTCTCTTCCCAAAGGATTTCTGAAAGCAAGACATTGCATTTCTGACCAGGGTTTCGTCAGGCTGCCTGGAAAAGGATGTTACTCAAAACTGCTCTAAGATAGCATTTTCTTACTTTTATGCAATTGTTGAGCAGATATCAGAAAGCAAAATTGCCCTTGGGATGGGAAAATGGAATTAAATCTTCCAACAAACACCAGAAAATGGATACTGACGTCTCTATTAGCAACAGAATGTTTCATGCTTAGAAATTGGTAATCTAACACTCCTTCAGGGAATTCAGAATGGTGAGAAAAAAAATCTAAGGCAGCACTGGAAAGAAAGAGAGAGATACATTTAAACAAGACATGAACTGGGCGTGAGGTGGGCAGAATAGCAGCCTTACTGGCCCCACTCCAGAGCGTCCCCACGCAGTTCAGGAGATCATGAATGGAAAGCAATGGCCCAGATGCTCTGCAGCTCCCAGCAGGCACATGAGGATCACCCCACACAGCATGCATCCTCCAAATTGCTGCTATGGTTGCTAAGCTGAAACAACCCCTGCAAACAGTGATATGGGCAGAGCCAGCACGTGTGATGTGGATGAGCATCTTCTGCAAGTGCCAAGCTCCAGTCTGTCTTGGATTCTTATGGATGGCACAGTTCAGACCAGCTCTTTGGTGGCACTGGTTCACACCAGATGGGCGAACTGGTTGTCCAACACCATGGAAAACACAAGCCCAAGCCCTGGGAAACAGCTGATCCCATTGCAACCATCAAAGAGCTGAAAACAGCATCCCCAACTGGGCTATGTCATGTTGTCCAAAAGAAGGAGCACAGTCTGGCACAGGTTGAAGCACAGGGGGGCAACCACACTTTGGGAGCTATTATGGTGAAGGAGAAGGGAAAAGTTGGCACTGGAAGTTTGGTCCCCACCTCCCTGCTGCTTTGTTGTGATACAAACCTGTCAAGCTTGAGGATGTTGTGCCTCATTCCCAGGAAGAACCACCAAGCAAAAAGTTCCCTTTGAATTTCCCACCCAGAAGGATGAACAAATGACGTGTGGTCAGCATTGCACAGGTAACTTACACAGCTCCTGTGCTGGATTTTAATGATGATGCAATTCTCAAAGAAAATACACAACCTAAAAACATTGGTACACAACCTGCAAGATGCCCATCAGCCTGCTTTCCCTACCCCTTCTCCTGTGATTGTCATTCATGTAAAACAATTTGCCACATTCTCTTTTATATTCTGCACTTAACGGTGTTTGAACTTCAAAGAGGAGAGAAAACCCTACTGCTTCACCACACAGTTAAATATTATGCAGCAACATTACCACAAAACATCTACAAAATGTGTTGCCATAATGAACTCCTGTTCAAGCTCTTCCTACAGTGTTTTTCAGAAAGCTCAGAACACACTGACCTTCTGCCCAGACAGCACTGAAGCCCATACTTCACTCTAACCAGGTACACACTCTTCTTGGAGTCAAGAGGACTAATTACATGCTTAAAATGACGCATTTGCCTGAAGCACGTAGTTGAATCCAGGCTTTTAGATCTACAAGTCACACGGTATAAAATAGCATTGTTATTCCTGGGTGAACATTACACACGTGTTGGCAGACACATTCCAAATCTGCCCAAGAAATCAACTATTTATTGCTAATACATGTCCAGCTTCCGTAGATGGCTCTGAAAATCTAAAATAGATATGTGCACAGTGTACTATGCACGAATGCAGATGACACACACACACAGTGTGCAGGTCTCATATATACAAAATAGCAGAGCAGAAAGACTCTAAACATAAATTGAGACTGTACAAGAACAGATTTTAATTGCAGTTTTAATAGCAGCTAACTGCTGGAGCTACCTGCTTATTATTAGTCTTGAAAAGCAGCATGAAAATAGTATTTTAACCTTTCATCTGTAACAAGGTCCTTGCTAATAAAATTATCCCAGAGTCAACCATGCAAATAGCTGGTGTCAACTACTTAATATGCAGAATAAATTAAAGGCCACTTACATATAGCACAAAAGTGCCCAGTTAATTTCAGGCACTTTTATACCAGTCCCTATGCTGGCACAGCTGCACAACAAACCTGGACAAACCCTGAACCTCCCCAAATTCTGCCCTTCTTTAATAAAATTGTCTCATCCTCTTGATTTAGCACTTATTGACCATCAACTAGACAGTGTTATTAATCCCACTTCATCTTTCCAAAGCAAAAGTCACCTTAATGAGACAGCTTCATATTTTCAAAGGAAATTAACCTTGGTGAGACAAACACCCTTATCTTCATTTTATCTCATATTTATGTCTTCTGCTATCAGAAACAAATTCACTGGTACTTTATCTGACTGTGAGTGTACAGCCAATGGAAGTCAACAGAAAGACTCCTGATAACTGATTTCCTTCCATCATGTATTGACATTTCCAATATCCCCAATCAAATACAGGGAACACCAGAATCAATCTTTCCCTAAAGATCACACTTTCTCCTCTTTAGCAACATATGAGCAATAATCAACATAAAGTAAATATTAACAGAAACAAGAAAAAGGGAAGGTGATGGACATCAAAAAACCGGTCTGCCAGAAGTTTCTTTCACTACCTGCAGAATAAGGCTCCTGCTTCTCACTGTGAATGAATTCTTTCCTTTCGTATTTGGCTCTGATCCACTGTTCCCGCAGCAGTCTGGAAAAAAAATACACAGAAACATAGGCATGGTCCAAGATAAACTAAGGAAGAATCCATAATCATTAATTCTACAATCAAAATACAACTGTGATTTAAAAGCTTTCCAAAAATTAAATTGCACACTCTGGATTCAAGGGCTTCTTCCATTTTCTAGCAGACATGAAATCAATTGTTTCTCTTTACATCTTATTTTATTGGAAAGGTACGAAATAAAATCTACAAATTTAGCAAAACAGTCCGTTTCCACCCACCCAATCAGCCTCTGTACAAAATTCCCTGTTACATGAACAATTTTAACCAAGTTCCTCAGATTGGATTCTTTAGTAAAAGGAAACATTGAATGAAAATAAATAAATAAATAACAAAACCCAATCCTACAGACAAAAGAGAAAAAAAGTCTTTGCCCTAAAGCTATCGATATGAAAATAGAAATTTGGTACACTGCGTGATATATGCACATGATGGCCCTTGGCTGACACTTGTGACTCAAGGGACATGGAGCTTGCTGCAAGGTGTCATGGACCTCCCAAACTAGGAACAACAGAAATCCAAGCCAGAGGGGATCCCTTCAAAATGAAAGCACAAAGGGACATAGCATAGTCACATGCCACGCCACAGCCAACCTACTGGAAAGAACCAGGGTGTGAAAAGTTGACAAAATCTCAAAAAAACCATGAGCACATGGCTGGTGCTGGGACATCTCCTTTCTACTGTCACCCTGTGCTACACTCTAGTTTGAGCATAGCCCATCTTCAGGTCTTCACAGGGGGTTCAGGTGGGTTTTATAGAAGTGTGCAAGGGGATTTCTGGGCTGAGCAAGATGCTCTTTCTGTATCCAATGTCTACAACATGGTATCTGTAAATGTAGAAGACTGATGACCCAGACAGTAGAATTTAATTGCCTGTTTTTATACTTCTACCACTCACCAAGAAAGCTACATAAGTTTGATCACAAAATCAACAGTAGTCCTTAAATTTGTTACTGTTCTTACAATTTTCCAGCCTGGCTGCTGCAGACAGCTTGTTATCACCGTAGCCAAACTTGGACCTTTTCAACAAGACAATTAGAGATTTAACGATAAGGAAGAGAATTCACACCACCCTCGGCTCCGGCTGACTTCAGCAGATTCAGCAGGAGGTGCATCTGTTCCAAGCCTCTAAAAGTCAGCCTTCCAATATGAATGTTTAAATAAGGTTCATGTACAAGCAATGGGAAAACATTCTTGCTCTATAATGCAAATACTACAACAGATACACTCTGCTGGTCTCATGCCTCAGGGAACACTGTTCTGCAATGACTTATTTCCCAAGATGCTGTCAATGACAGTGGTTTAGCATCTCCACAGCTGTTGTGCAAGAGAGCACAGATTTATCAGCCATTTATCACTTAACCCCAGCATGTGCCCTGAGAAGCTGCAAAAAGCCCTCCATGACCTCTCCCAGCACTTGAGCTGCTCCATGCACAGTCCCAATGGCGAGTCTCAAGGTCGGCAAGACCCCAGCCATGCCACGTTCCCAGCCCACACAACTTTCCAATAGCTCACACCTTCTTCCTCCATTCCTCATCACCATAAACACAGGTTCTTTCAGCTACAATTTCTCAAAAATCATGATACACTGTGAGCAGCCCATGGTTAGAACAATTCAGTGCAAGACCAGAAGCTGCAGCGCCTGCTCCAGCTGTTACTTACATAAAACAGAACAAGTCCAGCAAAAGAAATTGAAGCAAAGACCCAAAGAGGACAGCAAGGATTTCAGCATCCCCCTTATGGGCAACAGAAAGGCTGAGTAGGGACTTGACCATACTTACTACCAAGAACTGGAGGCAATCCTGCCACAAAAAGTTGCTTTTGAGTCTGGAGCTAAACTCTAGTGTCACTGGCATAGCTTGCAGGAATTTGTCCTGGTATCTGCAGGATCTGAAAGCAGCCAGAGTGCAGGGCCAAGCCAAAGGTCCTGTAAGCCCTATAGTCTCTCTGTTGTTTCCAGGAATCTTCAGAACTGATCCCCATTTCATTTTAAGTATGCCTTGAGGGGGCTTTTAGATGTTTGCTGCTGACAGAATTCTCTGCTTTAGTGGAAGCTTGTTCTTCTTGAGGTGAACACGTACGTAAATAACCCAGGGCAGATATCATGCGCCTAATACAAGATCCCACATCCAAGCCCCTTTGATTTCAACAGTTCTATGAACAGAAATGATTGTAGCAGTAGCCTTATGGTATATTATAGTATTTCTGGTGATGGGATATACAGCAAATACACAGTTTGCATTTGTTAGAAAAATACAACTGTATCACTCCTGAACTATGGAGATGCACAGCTTTCAGGATCAAGTCCAAAAACTTCAGCAGCCCACCTAAAGTCTGGCAGGCTGCTGCTTACAGGGAGTGTGCCATTTTTTTTGGCAATTAGAACAGAAAAGTCTTTGTAATTAACAGGATAAAAAACTGGGAGCAAAGGGGAAAAAAAGAAAAAATTAAGGAAAAACTGAAAAAAAAAACCAGAACAGCAGTAGTCTACTGAATGGAGTAGGACACTGGGGACGTGGCAGATCCAGAGGCCAATAAAGCAATGCCAACACCAACACCTCTAAATCTCAGCATAGGAACTTGTTTGCTTGCCTGGCCACCCACACAAAAGCATGTGGCCCCTGTCAAAGGATCGGTGAGAAAGGTTTTAAAAGAAGCAAGTGGAGCAGCTTTATCTTGGTCCCACATACTCAAATCTTTTGTTGCAGAACACAAAACACCACAGGAAGAGCTGTTCTTTGGTTCCAACAGTTTAATATCAAGCTGTGGCAGCATGGCTTCACTGTGCTCCACATACAAGTGCTGGCCAGCTGAATTTACAGAATCCAATTTGTTGTTACACATGACCTTCAGCTGGGCTGCCTGTCCTAGGATGCACTATGCTGCACCCACCACAGGTGCTGCATGGCTGCTGGGGCTTTTTGGACACGTAGTCCAGCCAGGAAGCCCCAGCCAGTGGTGAAAATGGCCCAAAACCCATTGAATACCAACCATCACAGTCCTCTGATGACATCCTTGTGTGCCACTGTCAAACCAGACAAAAACAAAAGAGAAAAATGTCATCCAGGAATATCTTTCTCAAAACCCGAATTTGTAGCATCTGGAGTTTGTCAAAGGTTTTTCCAGAAAACAAAAAATACTTGACTGTGCTTACATCGTATCCACCCCAGAAAAGGCTGTTTTACAGCTCTCAGTCTGCTGCCAGCACACAGAGCTGGGACACGATCACTCGTGACCATCCAAAGAGAGATTTTGTGGTTTAAGTTCTTTACCCAACATTTTGGGTCAGCGCTGTGTTGGTGCAGGAGCAAGGTCTGGGATCCATTTCAGCCTCCCCAGTGGTACGAAACCCAGCTGCTCCACCCGCTGCTCCTGACACGTGGGCCAAGCTGCGGGCAGACAGGAGATGAGAAGAGAGGGCAGAAGAGGATTTGTTGTTGGTTTTTTGTCTGTTTTTTTTTTTTGTCTTTGTTTTTTTTTTTCCTGTATACATCTACTAAACTTTCCCTGGGCAATTCCAGAGCACCCCTCCAACTTCTGTAGACGCTGCCAAGTTTTTGACAGAGAAACAGGCAGGCTTTGTGCATGGAGATGGGTGGGTCAGCATCATAACAGAGCCTGCAGGAAAGCCAGAAGCATGGTCAGGACAGGTCTTCTCATCCCCCATATGAGTGGGGAGGCCAGTGGTAGGCAGAAGAACAGCAATCCTGCCATCTGAGCATGGACAGACAGAAGGAAATGCTTGTCCTTGACTGTCACAGGGGCAGTCCCCTCCACCTCCTGCAGATACACTGTTCGAGGCACCATTTTTCCATCATGAGTCCTCAGGAAGTCAAAGCCCTGATCTTCCACATCCTATCCCACACAAGCACTTCTGGGCCCCCAAGGAGAACCCACTTATTCTACATGTGAACCATCTTCCCCTGTGTTCTCAACCCAGGACTCACGAGCAAAGCTTGTCCATTTGACGTGGGAGCAGAGAGCTTGTAACCTCCTCATGTGGTCAAACAAATGTGGGCCTCTATCCACTGGGAAAGGCAGAGTTAAAAAGGAAAAAAGTCTCTTTCACTGACGCTATTTTTTCCTTCAAAATGAGGAAAAAATAAACAAACAGTGAAGCTGCCACATAGAGCCGAATTTGCATTGTCTTCTCCCCAGGATGAACATCACACACCGTGGAGACTGCGAGATCGCTCTGGCTGGGAGCGCTTTCCTGGCAGCTTCTCCTTGGGTTCTGTCCCACAAGGCACAGGTGTTCGAGCCATAGGAGAGGTAAGGGGTTGAGGCATTTTTTCCTTGAGAAAAATAATCCTGGCAAGATCAAACTGCACTCAGAGTGTGTCACCCCACAACACACATCGGTCTGGCCAATCCTCAAATCACTCCTGCGGTTGTAGGCACTGTGGAAGCCGCTGCCAGAAGCCATTTTGGATCAAAACTAAGATCTGCCAACAGTGTACAAATAAATGATTTTTTTAATTTTTTTTTTTTATTTTTTTATTTTTTTATTTTTTTATTTCCAGGCGAGGCAGCACTGTTCACACCTGGGCCTTCCCAGAACAGATGCACTACCGAGATACTTCACAGGGATGACAGGCGTCCTTTCTTTTCCACAAGAGGCTTTTTGCATGATGTAGGAAGACAAACACAGGATTAAGAATACAAAGTCACCTTGAGGATAAGGATAGGTGCTCGTGAACCCTCTGGCTCACCTTCAGAATGATTTCAGGCTTAGGGAGCTAACATCTCACAGAGAGAGTCCTACAAATGCTTCCAATATTTCAACTTCAGGCACCTCTTTAAATGTTTGAATGCATCTCAGAGCCTCACACATATAGACTAGGCATTTCCACTGCACATTGCTGACCAAGACGTTCCACTGGTGACACCCAGTTCAAGCAGAAATATTGGGAGGGGTCTCAGGGACTCCTAACCACCAGCTTGCTAACACTAAAATACTGGCTCTGGAAATTATGCCCACTAAAGAAGGTTCTGCAAAGACTGTTTTCTCAAACATACAAAACCCTCTTGGTATGCTGCAGGACTGGGCCCTAGAAAACAATCTCATGGAACAAACAACATCCGTTCATTCTCTCTGTGCTCCCCAGACAGTACAGCACGTTGTCTGCTCAGCTGCTGCGGTCTGCAAAGTCTGCTCCAGCTTACCGGGGAGGTTTGCACTACACCATACAGGATACAATACTTTCTCACTTGTACCCTACAGAAGAGACGTGTGTCACTTCGAGAGAAAAGTAAAAAAAAAATCCACCATTTCGGCACTTAAATGTAATCTAGCCTCTCATATACCAGTAAAGCAAGCTATGTTTTGATGTAGAAGGGCTATTTAAAAGAGCAGAAATCAATGGGTAGAAACTGGTGTTTTTGTAGCCTTAGGAACTCATAAGAGTCTGGGGAACAGACAAACTATTGACTTCTCTACATCATCTCAACTGGACTTATTAAATAAGATCCCATGCGTGGCATAAATTCTACCATATGCGTTCAGAAGAACAAAGATTTTCAGGGCCTTCTATAAATGAAATCCCCTCTGTAGCTGAAAAAAACGTATCATCCTAAAACTAAAATATTACAGAGGCTGCAGCTGCACAAACAAATAAATGCTGTTTACCAGGAATGGTATTTACTTACTGACAGTCAAGAAATGTTGGCTTGTAATAAAATGGTGGCATTTTTGATTCATATTTTGCTTTTGCTACATTATTTCCATTTGAGGCCATAAACTGTAAAAGAGAAGAGGAAAAACAGAGAAGGAATTAGGAAATTTTAATGGTTTTTCTCCTGTCCTCCTTTGCTTCCACAGAGTACTAGACTAATTGGGATGGGGCCTGTGTTCACTTATTAAAAGGCTTCTCTGTGCGCAGAAGGAATGCTGTAAAGGCTGTGCCTGCAAACCAGAGCTCAGAAACCAGCCTTGGAGAGCCACTGACATGCTGGCTGTATAGATATTGCATCCCTGACCCAGCCTGGCATTTCAGAGACAGGGCACAGAAGGAACAAGGAGCTAAAACTACTGGTACCCGATGTCTCACAGCAGTCTGCTTAAAACTAGCAGGATGGGTTTTTTGCTACAGGTTTGCTGTAGGATAGCAAATCCCATCAAATCATTTCAATCCTTCATGCTGCTGCCCCCAAGAGCCATGCCACCTATCCATCAGGGAAGGACTGTCCTGGGAATTAACACATCACACTCCTGGAGAGCATCTGCTTGACACAATGCTGGGGATGGCTGCACATCCCAGCCCTACACACGTGATTCCCACTGGTCCCCACAACAGCAGAAGGCAGCGTGCGGTGGTATGCCCCGCTCACAGGCATGGGCATGTGATGACTCCCAGGGAACCCAGCACAGAAATTCAGCAGTCAGAAGGCAAAACCTGACCCTAACTTGAAAGTCTGTACGTGTGAAGGCTCCAGCACGGTAACATATTGCCTCTGACAAAATGATCTACATTGTTTGCTTTGGTGAGGATCACATCACTTTGTTCCAAAAGAATAATTTCATTTTTGCAAAGCCATGCCAGCAACAGAAAAAAGAAAAAAAAATTATCTGCCCTAACAGCTCTCCTTTCCTTTTGGCTTCCTATAAAAATGGCTAGCTTACAACACTGCAAACAAAACCACATCTTTTCCTATTCAAACATTTTATTTAATAAAAGTCACTTTATAAGTCTAACAAGAACACTCTCTTCCGGGCAGCCCATGCTAAATATATTTTGTCAGGCATACAACCAGAACGAGCAGGTAAGCTTTTATTTCATTATTCTAAGTATTTTTTCATTATTTTGATGTTTTTGAGGTTCTTGAGTTTATATATTCAGTCTACTCAAAAACAATCAGGGAAGGAAAAGCCCATGCAACACAAAGGCCTATTTTTCTAAAAAAAACACAACTGTGAGCTATGGCTTTCTGAAAAACCTCAAATCTACAACACACAAGATAAAAATCAATGACTAGTAGCATTCTACATGCCTTTAAAGATAAGAACAATCAAAGTATATAGTTTTCCTGGTTGGGTTTGCTTTTAGCACCCAAATCTATTCAGGTTTGTTGCATAAACAGAGAGAATTCATGTTGCAAGGGCTCACTTCTTTGTGAATTTAAAAGCCTCCAATGCTAAGTGGAAAAAAGCCAGAAACAGCTGAGCTGAGCAGGAATGGTAGACTACAGGTGGAGGTAACATGAGAAACAGAAGCAGTCCATCTAGAACCAATAATTTCTTCACAATCTATTTTAAAGACATTTTATAGGGGTAGGGAAAACACTCCCAAATTTTCACTGAAAAGTTATTCAATTTTTCAAAGAGCTCGCATAAATAAAACATCACCGACTTCATCGTAGCATTCACAAATTGAGAAATGTTTCCTGGGATCATGCCTGCTGTAACATCTTTAGAAAGGACTCGATTTTACTGCTTTGCTGTGAGGAAGCCGAAGGGTAGGTGGCATTTATAGTAGTGATGTAAAATACAATGACACAAGCTTGTTGGCATTTCAAGCCTGAGATGCACATACCTCCACTTGAGCATCATCCCAGTCATCCAAACGGACTGACTTCACTTTGCTGACTTGTGGAATATTGCGATGGATTCCTGAACAATTCAAACAGATGAAAATCCCTAGGCTATGAGATGCCCAGTCTGGATCTGAAAAAAAAAAAAAAAAAGGAAAGAAAATTGTGCTTGGCTGGTCAACCAAATTCAGCACAGGAAGAAGGAGAGGCGGGCCAGACAGAGAATGGCAGAAGAGGTCAGGAGTCACCAGGTCTGAGTTCCCCAATCGTAAAGGCAACAAATAAACATACAAGAAAAATACAGGTATGTGTTAGTTTATATTAACAGTTATAGCAATTATATTAATAATTAACAGACTTGCAATCCCAGCTGCAGCAGTTGCTCACAGAAACCCAATACACAGACAGCTGCATGTGCACAAAGTCCCCAAAAGTCAATCCACGCTCACATGAAGAGCAAAACGTCAAACTTTCACCAGTAAATCCCACCCAGTGAGCACCATGTGGGGCAGAAACTGCCCAATTAAAACAGGCAGTTCAGGGAAACCCTTATAGTGCTTTCCTGCTATGATGGGTCTTATTTGGGGTTTTTTTCTTTGTTTTGTTTTTCTCCAATGGAAATGTAGCACACAGACTTTCCTCCCACTGTTGTGGTTGCACAGCAGAGAAGGCCGCCAAGCCAGGATGGTTTCCACCCCTCGCTTTAATGGAAAAAGGCTGCTGATGGCAGCTCTGTGCTTTCTCTGAGCAAAACCACGCGCTGTTTGCAGCCCCGAGCTGACATCCCACACAAAGCACTTTAAACATACATCCCTCATCTCCAAATTCCTCCTCAGGAGAGCTGCTGCCCAGCACCAGAGGCAGTGCCCAAAGCGCAGACACAAGCCCGCAGAGGGCAGGATGCATCCAGCAGTCTCTCCTCACCAACAACACCAATACAGGCATCTCTGAATCCCAACAGCAAACATCAGCACCTGCCATCCCAGCTGGGCTGCAGGAGAGCAAGCTCCCTGACAAGTCACCACCAGCTGCAAAACCGTCACACAACCGAGGGCAGCTCCCCATCTCCTCATGGCGGAGGTCTGCTCCCAGCACAGGCCTCCAACCAGCACAGGCCCAGGCCGCTGCCGAGCAGTAAAGGCAGGCCTTACCTCCTCACAAACCACCATCATTAGTTTGTTCCCCCACAGTAATTACACTAAACACTTGCTCCTCAGAGCGCTGCAATTATTTACAACAGGCGAGGGAATGCACATTCTCCTCATGCATATGTAAGGGACTGGCTGCGTCAGCACAGCGAGGACAGGGAGCACTTCAGCGAGGTGTGCAGCCAGACCCCACAGCAGAGATGGCCACCAGACCCCGGCACAGCACAGAGCAACCAAATCTGGTCTCCCCATCGTGCACAGCTATAAAACCATGAGCTAAATGAACAGCCCCACGGGACACAGCTGGGTGCCTGCCTGGAGAGCAGACCGAATTCCCAGGTTGCTGCAGGTCCCACAGAGCCATCAGCTGCAGCACAGGGAGGGCAGCAGCCAGACGTACAGCTGCTGTTCAGTGCTACGCGTGGCCTCCCATCCTCCTGCATGACTCCAACAACTACAGCTCAGGTCTGGCAAATAAAAAATCATGTAAGTTGACCTACGCACACTGCAGCAGGAGCCAAGTGCCATCAGCACCCAGCAACACCAGTGAGGGCACAGGCCCAGCTCCCTGGATGCTCACCTGGGGCTGTCACCTCCCTTACAACAGGCTGACTCAGCTTCACGTCACACCAGAAGCACCCAGCAGACAGGCACCCCGGTCACTGCTGCCAGCTACTGGGCTATAGGCTTTCAAAAAGAATCAAGAATTTTATATAGTGCAGCACCACTGCCCCACAGCAGTCCAAGAGCTGCTTCAAACACCCATGAGCTGGTTAAGGTGTAAAAAGAAACAAACAAACAGACAAAGAGAAGCACACAGAGTTCATCCCAATGTCCCCATCTCTAGCTGCATGTTGCAGGTCTGTCTTCAGGCACTGTTCAACACAAAGCCTGCTGAAGCCACACTGCAGCAAGTGGAGAGGAGCAAACCAGCCACAGGAAAGGTCTGGGTGCAGCACAGAGGGATCGGGCATGAGGCATGGAGGCCTGAAGGATGGGGTGAACGTGGAGCAGCGCATGACAGCAGCAGTGAGGAAGAAGAGATGGCAAAGTCTGGGAAACAGGAGCTAAAGCAGTCATCGGCACCATGTACTCAGCTACATTGCTCCACAGTAACAGTGCTTCAGCAGAAGCCTTCCCAGAGCACTGATCTGATTGCAAGTGTCTGCACCTTCCCATTCCTCCTGGTCAGCTTTTTTACTGCTTTTCTCCTCTTATTCAGCGTCGGTCTCTGTTTCTACCACACAGCAGCATCACAAGCAGCACAATAGGGGAGGACTGTGGAGGAGCTGCACCCTTAACTCTGCTTACTATACTGGTACCAAGCAGCTTGCACTGCTGCTACACATTAATAGTAGCTTCCTGTTCATTGCTCTTCTTGTTTTAAAAATACATCTCTCTTCTATCTACAAAACATGCAGCAAGCAGGGGGTATATGAGTTACACATGCTCGGCCATTTCTGGGCTGCTTTTCTGTGACAGCTGTAACACAGAACTGCACAAATTTAGCAATGGTTTTTAATGCTAAAGGGAATGCTATGGGGAAGAGGTCAAAAAGCCTCAGGAATTGAGTTAGCACCCTCCAAGAAATCACTCAGCAGTGAAAACCCCCAAACCAATTGATCTACCAAGGGAAGTCTTTACAAAACATCACTGGTAAAATAATTTATTAGCAAATTTGTAAGCATCATCTGGACAAGGCAGGGGGTTATGGACCCATGCAAACCACCATCCTGGCGTGTCCTTGTGACCCTGTGCTGCCCATAGGCAGGAAGGAGGGTGGAGGATTCCTCATCTTCTGGAGGCCTCCACCAATACCACTTCCCCTTTGCACCCACACCCCATGTGCCTGTGACACAGTTTTCAGAGAAATCCAGCTACAAAGCCTCTGCGGCCACAGATCTGCAGGAGCTGGTGGCAGATTCGCAGGCAGATGGCAGGGGCACGCACCTCGTTCTGCAGCAATGCTTCTTTAAAGCCCTTTCTAACGCTCATGGCAGCTACAGCACTCCCCAAGCACATCACAGTCCCTCTCTGTCTTTGCTTCTGCTCTCCAGCATAAAAAACGTGAAAACCCTCAGCTCGTGGCAGATAACAACAGATCTCTAACTCTTGCAAAATCACAGGCTTCAACCCTTCAAATGACTGTACTAGCACAGACTGAGATAACATTTTATCAAATGTGATTAAATCCATGTCTTTACACAACTGGAAATTTTGGTGCAGAACTGTTGGCACCTTTCAGTTTAAGGGAACTAACTTTCCCTGCTGCATGGCCCATGGAGAGATGCTGCTGCAGAGCAGTGACCATCAGTGGATGCAGCACGAGCAGCAGCCAGGTGAAGCCCCTGGAGTGAGTTGGAGCTCACCTTGCTGCTACATACCTCAATGGCTGCAGCACGTTCTCCACCCTAGACGTTCAGGGATTTCAGTGATTTTAAGCCACTTCATCTGGTTTGATCCAGCAAAGACAGTCACCACCGTGCACTCCTCACTCTTCCACATTATGATACTTTGCCATTTCAGGGCACGAGTCACAACTTGGGCCCTGCTCCAAAAATATTTTTTTTTTCTAAGCCTCCAGAGTGTCAAACAGCAGTGAAGTCTAATGAAAACCTCAACGGCTTTCCCAAGTTCCACACAAATGGCTTTATTCCATTATGCCAAGCCAAAAGGAATAAAGACTAACAAAGAGCAAGGGGAACATTAAACCAAATGCACTCTTGCAAGTGCAGAAAGTCTGTTCAGCATCATTGCTCCAGAACAGCCGATGCCTGCTCTGGGAGGCCTTCACTGCACAACGTGGTAGCGATTTGGGATGACTTGCGAACAGATTAGAATGACTTCAAAAATAAAAACCTGATAGAGCCTCATTGAAACAAATAGACAAACAAAGCTAAACTCAACTCAAGAGAAGGACATTGGAGGTGACATTTTCACACCTTGCTCATCTGAAACGGAAGGCACAGTCAGGGATTGGAGAAGCGTCCGAAGCAAAACTGAAACACCTGGACAACACAGCTAAATTCAGAGAATAACTTCCCTAAGCAGCCCCTTTTGCCACAAGAAGGCCCAGGAAAAGCCAGCATACAGCAAACAAGCCCTGCAGGTTCAGCCCAACATTAGTGAGCATCAGAACAGACCACAAGGGAAACTGAACTCCTTCCCCTGTCTGAGGCAATAAAGACAAACCCGAGGAGAGAAGAGGACCTCTCCAGGTAGGCAGAGCCCCTTTACACCCTGCACAACAAAGGTGACACAGGTCTTGTGATAAGAGATGTGATCACAGGGATTTTAGTGCAATCAACACAAGCAAAGCCCTTTCTGCTTGGGCTGCTGTTGGTTTGCTAAACATCACAGTCAGGAGAACCTCATGTTCAGCACTGAAGTTCTGTTGCTATTTACTTTGGGAAAGGATTAGGAGGTTAACAAACAGGCCCCGGTCATGCATGTTTAAAAATAACAATAAAAGACATTAAAACTGAAGCCAAACTGCCTCCCACCAACACTCCTCCAAGTAGGAAAATTTTTCAGTGAAGGCACTGAACTCGCCAAGGTCTTTTGACTCAGCTGTCAGGTCTCTGCAGCCCCCTCTGCAGCCCACAGCACTGCTGAGAGCCTGGGCACCAGGAAAGGACAGACAGCACTGTCATGGTACGCGTCCCTTGTGTCGAAAGGTCCTTTTCCCTGCAAAACGCACCATCAAGCTAAACACAACTGCTAGGGGATTTTTTCCCCTCCTCTTTCCTTCCAAACTGTTTATGCCAAGGTAGAAGGGTTGGCAAATTCCTGGGAAGAAAACGAACTATTTAAGTTGGAGGACAATGGAGGTGCGGGAACAAGTTTCCACTTTTAGCTCGAAAATGAAAAGACCGTTTCACGCCATTAGAGCAGCGAAGCTCTGGAACAGCTTTCCAGTGGGAGGTGGTGGGGGCAAAAAGACAGGAGGAGCTCCAGCACAGCACAGCCCCGCTGCTCCGCAGAGCGGATGAGATGTCGCTGTGGATTACAGCACTCGGCAGGACCTGATGACTCAGTCACCTGCCTCCCAAATCTGTGCTTTTAGGACTAGTGAGTGGATAGGGGATGAAGAGGCTTGAGATCCAATCCTCTCGATGCCCCCCTTAATCCAGAGCAAATCAAGCAGTCCCTGGCACTCGAGTATTTTGCTCTAATCACCGCCCTTATTTCGTGAAATCAAGGGAATGGAAAAGCTTCACCTGCTTCAGAAATGTGACGGTGCTGGGACTGCAGGAAGGTGCTCGTAACCCCCCAGCCACACATCACCCACCACCCTCAGGCTTTTATCTACACCACTACACCAAATCCACTCCGTTTTGTAGCACAAAAACCCTGTGATACAACACTTCCCTCAATCACCCAGCCCTGGTCCTTCTCCACCTTGCCCCACTCAAGCCCCACATACAAAAAGGCTGATGTTTCCCATTCTCCTTCCAGGGTCCATTTTTCAGTAATCCATCCCAAATAAGAAAGATGAAAATGATTACAAAGGAAAAAAAAAAGCCACATGAACTGCTGGAGGGTTTAAACTGCAGGATTACTTCCATGGGATTTACACTTACGTCTTTGGAGACGCACTGCCCTCCTAAAACATAAAATGAATCTCACTCAGAGGAAACACAACCCTAAGTCATAGGAAAATGGAGCAAAGGGAGAAATACTCAAGGTCTTGTTGTGCCCTGAGATAACCATCCATCTCGTGATGCAAGGAAAGATTGCCTGAGACAAAGAATCATTTAGGGGGAAAAAAAAAAAAGATTATTCTAATACACGGAGAGCCATTACACACCAGCAGATTGCTCCATTTGCACTTAAGGCTGCATTTACCACACTGTCTTCACTGTGAAAGCACATCTTTAAGCCCACCAAAAGAAACACACTGCAAACCCACATCCAGGACCCCAACTTCAACACAGAGGAGAGCACGGGCAGGGCACTCCATGCCCCAGGTAACGTCACTGGGGTGGTTCCTGCCTCACAATTCAGGCTCAAAAATGTAGCTAATGCAATCTCATTCATTACAGATGGATGATATTGTTGCAACTTGAATATTTTTCTCATTCAAAAGAATCTTGCTTTGCTAATTAAGGTTCTTTAAAGATGCAATTAATAAAAACCTAACTAGAAGCTTTAAAATAAACAAAAACTGCATGTGTGAAAGGCAGCCACAGCACTTTTTTTCCACCACTCTCATTTTCAGTTTCTACTTCAGCATCCTTTCTGCATCCCCAGCTGTCATGGCCAGAGCACCGTAACCCTGCTCCCCTAGCTGAGATGTGCCCTCTAATTCTTGTCTGGGAGAACTCCATGCAAGCTCTGCTTTTCCATCACATTCTCCTGCCAGCCCACGTGCTGCTCCTGGGGAAGGCACAGAGCTGACCTTCCTGAGCATCAGATTCAATGCCATTTGAGATTTGCCATGCAAGCAGCCTTGGTTCTAGGATTTGGCCACCTACCTAATGCTCAACTGGGACTTTTAAGTGGCAAATTCTGGCCCGGACCCAGGCTGTCAATGGGTTTTGCCTGGCTCTCACCAAGGATCCAGCAAGGAGACAACTCGCAGGGGACAAAGCCCATTACAAAGCCTAAGAGAAAAGGCAGTGCCTCCCCAGTGCTCCCCACTCACCCTGGGGCTGATTTTTTGCATGGTCACAGCTCAGGCACAACAGTGCCCAGCTGCAGGCTCTGCAGCATCGGGAACCTGCTCCTGCTCCACGAGCCTGTAATGCCCGGCACAGGCTGATACTCCAGGGCTGTGGCTCTGTTTTGGCATTCAGGTGAGGTTCAGCAACAAAAGAACATCTCTTTTGGACAGCAAGGAGAAAAGAATACTTCCACTGACTGGTTGATTTCTGAAGCAAATACTTCCAAGAACAAAAGAAAGCCCAGCTAGTTTCCAAATACATGAACAAACTACCAACGAATCTTCACCTGTTCTATTTCTGACTCATCCTGTTCTTTGTTAGCTGTAAAAACAACAATCCCGTATCATGGCTCCTGCATTAACTTGGGGTTTCAGGGAAAGGAGCACACTCACCTGAGAAGCAATCACAATCACCCAGGGATGCTGACCTTTCACCTGCCCCAAACAAGCAGTACCACCATGGGGGGACACAGAAGCACTGTGTGATTCCCCAGCTCCTGGTCGTTCTCCACCCTCCTTTCATCCTCGTTTCACCTTCTCTGCTTTGCACTTCTCTGGCCCTCCCTGTCCCCCCAGCGCCAGCTCTCCCCTTTATCTTTCTGTGTATCCCATTTCTCACTTAAAGAACACACTCACACCCATTCTGGGGGCTCTGCAGACACCTGGCCCACATCACCTCCTGCCAGGCTCAGACACTGCCTGCCACACCTGCCCAGGATGAGCGATGGGATTCAGCTTGAATATTTCCAGCGTTACCTGCAGCTACCAATCATGCATCTTAAATGAAGTAATCCAGGGCACCCCACACTCATTGCCACTGCCGAGAGACGAGCAGCACCACGACCAGCTCATGCTTCCCAACAACGTGAAGCAAAGTGACCGTTAAAGAAACTGGGTTTAAGAGCAGAGATCCAGTCCCAGGGAAGTGATGCTGTGACAGCGCAGAGCGGGGCTGGATGGTATCAGCACAGCACGTCATCCCACAGAGGACACTGGCCCACATTCTCTCTGAGTTTCACAAAGACATCTCTGCACGCAAGCATCACCTAAAGCAAAGCACAGCTTTGCTGCTTTACAAACCCATCCAGAGACTTGAACAAGAACCATCTTTCCCCAGCCAGAGCTGTTTACTGACCCACAGCTCCATCTCTATGTGCTGATGCTGAGGAACTCCCCATTTTGCAGAGCAAGGCAGCGTTACCCCCATTGAAACAAACAGAGCAGGCTTGCTAAATCTCCTCCGGGAAGGGAAAATTTGGGGTGCACCTATGGCAGTGCTCAGCACTGCAGGCACACAGAGGGGTGGGAGCAGCACTGCAAAGCGGTTCCAACATGCAGAAAGTTCTTTGTCCTCTCTGGGCAGCACTGGGGACACCGCAGCTGTTGGCAAGCTGCAGCTGCCTGCGATGGGGCCCAGGGACGTACGGCTGCTGGGAATGGTGTGTGCTGGTTGGTGGCACCCAACACATCTTGAAATCCCAAATAAATCAATACCCAGAAGGTTTTAAAAGGAAAAAAAAAAAAAAAGCCGAAGCAGGTTTTGTTTCCTTTTTTGTCTGGTTTTAAAACCTATAGAGTGACCGAGGTTGAAGAGGACGTCCCTTCTCCATACGGCTTTCAGAGCCACCCTGCCCAGGCGAATGCAGCTCTAGGTGTTCCATGCGGTGACGGGGGAGAGGGGGGGGAAGGGAATAGGATGGGCGGGGGGCAGTTACTGGCTAAGCAATTTTCCAAGGTGCTGCCCAGGGCAGGTCCTGCAGCACCAGCCATGCAGGCGATGCCCAGGAGAGCCGGGGCCAGGCTGGGGCTTCCCCACGGCCACACGCGGCCCCGGGGGTCGACGAGCTGTGACACCCCCACCCCACTCCCCGCTCCCGGGGGGGGCCGGGGCCGCTCGCCCCGCGCCGCAGGCGGAGCCTGCACCCAGCAGCGGCAGCGCCGG
>WBMW01012088.1:2027114-2073033 GCA_013396635.1 Penelope pileata | reverse complement strand
CCGGGGCGGTTTCTGCCTTGGCCGCCTCCTAACCCCGCAGCCTCCCTCCTTCTCTCCCTCCTTCTCTCCCTCCCTCCTCGGCCGGGCACGGCGCCGGTTCCGCCTTCCGCAGGGCCCCGGGGGCCGGCAGCTCCCGGCGCCGCTCGCCCGCGACCTCCAGCGGCCGCCAGGCCCCGCAGCCCCCGGGGTGCCCCCCCCGGACAGGGAGCTCCCCCCGCCGCTCCAGCGCTGGTTCGGGGTCGCCTCTTTCCCTATAGCATCTTTTGGGGGGCTCCTTAACGTGGGGTACTCCTTACCCCACCCGCTCTACAGAACACCCCTCCATCACCACCTTCTCCCCTCAGTGTGTCCCGGCTGGGCTCCCCCCGAGGGTCTCCCCGTGCTTGTCCCCCCTCCACAGTGCCCAGCAGTGCAGGGGGACATGGCAGCAGCTGGGGCAGGAGCTGCCTTGGGGCTCAAGGGCTGCAGCCACCCTTGCACCTCGCATGGTCCCGGGGCAGACCCTGTGTCCCTGCTGTACCAGCCAAGGGCAGCTCTCCGGGGCTGCTGTCCTCAGCCCTGCAGAACCCTTCCTCTCAAACACAGGCTGTGGGCATCTGTGATGCTGCTCTTATTTGTGGTTCATGCAGCTCTGGTTGGAGGAACGGTTTTGGTTTCATGAAGCTCATCCCCTGTTGGTACGGTCCCTTGTCACCCCACTGTGCCATGGGGCTGGAGCACGGGAACCTGTGGGAGGGGAGGAGGCTCCTGGAGGCCTTCCAGCACCACGGTCCTGGCAGCCCACGTGGATGTAAGCAGAGCCACAGGTTCCGGGGAACACTTTGTGCAAAGAAAATCATGTACACCCTAAAGCAGGGGCAAAATCATGGCCTGATACGCTCACAATGCTCCCCTTTGTCTGCAGTACGTTTTCCTAAGCGACCTTTGCGTTTGTGCTGCCAGGCGAGTGCCTGTAACCGAGTTAATTTCTGATTGCTCCAATGTGACGTCAGGCTGCTCTGTGCTGACTGTGTGCAGCGCTGTGCCGGGGGCTGCTGCTCATACACGTGTAGGCTGATGACATCTGGAAACTCGTTCCCATGCTAACCAAAGGCGTAATCCCTAACAGAGCCCTTTTGTTGAGGTTTCCAGCCGCAGCCCCCAGCTGCTGTGCCCAGAGGCGACCCGGCCTCTTCAGCTTCCCAATCCCCAGCACCAACCTGGAGCTGAGCACCAATGCCCACTGAGGACTTAAACCCATGCCAGGGAGCAAAGCTGGCTCCAGCACAGAACCACAGCCCCAGTCCTCCGAACCCTGCTAGATTGGATCTTGTGGGGCTGCTCCTTGGTGTAAATGCTCCCAGATGCAGAGCTCCAAACCCAAATTAGGAGGCATGGTTACCATCTGCACTTCCATCCCAATGCAGCCCCAGCTTCTC
This sequence comes from Penelope pileata, assembly GCA_013396635.1. NCBI lineage: Eukaryota > Metazoa > Chordata > Aves > Galliformes > Cracidae > Penelope > Penelope pileata. The sequence goes on along the minus strand of WBMW01012088.1, from coordinate 2,071,615 downwards.
CAGCCCCAGTACAGGCATCCACCTGCTGCATGCCCCAAGTCCTCAGGAACGTACCAGGGGCAGGGGCTGCAAGGAAGGGGGGTTAAACTCTCTGTTTAGCTTTCCATTAAGTCTTATTGATTCTCTTAATTTTTTGTTCTCCTGGTTGCTAGGCAATCCCTCTCTGTGTGCTGGAAAGCAGGGCTGCAGACAAGATATAAATTTCTTGTAATAAAATCAAATATAACAGAGCCTGTTGTCAGTGATGGGAGGTGAGCAGCTTGCAGAGTGGTGGAGGAGCAGAGCAGGGCCTGCCAGGACCCAGCACAGCCATCCCCAGCACCAATCCCAACCCAGGTTCCCCCCAGCTCACGTCCCATCCCAGTTCCCAAGTTCCTCCAATGCAAATACAATGCAAATCCTACTCCAGGCTTCCAGCTGGGAAGAAAACAGCACAGGTGGATGGAGAGAGGGGGCATGGAGAGGGAGGGGAGAAGCTGGAACAGGCCCAACCCAGCCAGCACTGGAGATCATCTTCTGTTCAGAGGGAGATGAAGGGCTCCATTCCATCCCACATACAGCGCGGGCACCTCCCTCCCTCCCTCCCTCCTGGGGGCTGGGGGCATCTCAGCTCAGGCTCCTCCACATCAGAGCACTCTGTTCAGGATCCAGCACCTCATCTGAGCCTTTCCCCACACTTTCCCTGTGGGTACGACCTGTCAGGGAGCATTGATTGAATTTGTTTCCACTTCTCCCAAAGCCTCCGGCCATCCCCTCTGCAGAGTGGGTGTCACCATCCATACACTGTCCTCATTCAGACAGTGTCTGACTCTGCCCTGCTGAGTGACTTTTGAAGTCTGATGTAATTTTTGATACACATGTAGATAGATACACACATATTTATGTGTAACATCCACTTGTTTATAAACACCCCCACTTTGAGCTGGGGCTTTTCTAAGTCACAAGGTTGTTGTCTTAGAAACGGGCGATATCAGTGCCATCTCCCGAGGTGCTGTGCACAGTCACAGCCTCAGGAAACGTGGATTGGGAGGGCAGGGCAGAAGATGCTCAAAGATCCCTGGATACCTCCATCATCTGTGGTGACACCCTGAAAATTTACAAGCTCTCCCCAGAACACCTTCTCCTTGTCCCTCCATTGCAGCTCTTCTCACCTTGGCACTGTGGTTTTGTGCTGGGTGCTGTTCACATTCACTGTATTCCGTTAATTTGCAGCCCCAGCTGTCTGCAGAGCAGCTACATCAATGGCACAGTCACTCAGAAACACAGGTATTAAAGTCAGCCCCTTTTGTGACCTGAAAGCAACATGGGGAAACATTAAAAATTCTTGTGCGAACAGCAAACCCTAACAGAACTATCAATAATTGATGCTGCTGCAGCCGCACTCCAGCAGAACCCTCTGGAGCAGCAGAGACAGCAGCCAGGGTCCCTTCTGCTTCCTCAGCACCAGAGGCAGCTCTCACTGCTCTCACTGCTCTCACTGCTCTCGGTGCGAGCACGCGTGGCACTGACCACTCCCATGCTAAAGCAACTAATTTCAGTTGCAGTATGGTTTCCTGTTCAAAAGCAAAGAAAGAGAGAGAGAAAAAGAAAAGACTCTTCCCTCCACATTCTGCAGTTGTATGTTAGGTTTTTTAAAATATATATCTTAGTTATTGGGTTATTGAGTTAAATCAAGAGTGGCTACACCTGGCAGGGAGGGATGCCATGGAGCAGAGCTCAGACCACGGCAATTAAAACCCCTTGAACTGAAAACCTGATACCAGCACCAACTTTCTCTGACTTTAAGCAAATTGCTTTATGGTCCCTGTGGGGTTTTCTCCCTCTGTAGGACAGGGGAAAAAAGCACCCTCCTCATGTTTGCATGGTTGGGATGTGTTGATCGAGCTGAAGAGGATAACACAAAGGAAGATTACGTGATGCTGCCCACACACCAGACCTCAGCCTGACACCCGCAGAGCTGCTCTGCACCTGCACCAGCCCCAGAGGGAACGGTGTCACAGCTCTCACAGTGCCTCGCCGTGGAGGAATCTGCAGATCAGGGGTTCACCATGTTTGCACAGTGGCCAACTCCGCTGCACAGCTCAGTGCAACCAGCGTGAAAAGGAAGCCTGCCAGTGCCATCGCTTACCTGCAGTGTGGGTAACGGGTGTGCACGCCTGGACAGTGAGCTCCTATGCATGGGAGAAGAATCACGGAGAGTGAGAACAGGAAGGAACCGCAGAGCAAAATGTCTCTGCTGATTTACTCAGACACTAAGCAGCCAATTTGCTGCTGCCCCGCAGCCGTGGCTACGCCCAGCCCTGCTCACTTGCAGCCACGCTGCCACAGAAAGGAAAGGAACCCAACCACTGCTCCCAGCCCACCTGGCACACGCTCAGCCCCTTGCTGTTTCATCCCCCAGTACGAGGGCTCTTCCTTGTGCCTGGGCTCGCTGCAGAACTGGGCAGGTCTGGGAATCAATACACGGAGGAGAAGGTCCTTGCTGGGGTCGCTCCGTTGCTGCTGGGAGATGTCCTGGAGAGCAGCCGGGCGGCTGCCAGCATCGGGATGTTGGTTGCACGCATGCCAGCTGCACAGAGGGAAATCTCCACACAAGAAAAAACACACTGCAAAACTCCTTTTGCTGTTGTACTGGACTCATGCTGTAGGGCACAGAGGGGCAGCTGAGGGAACGGGCTCCATGGCAGCTGCCATGCAGCTGATGGGAGCTGTGCTGCCCAACGGCGCTCTCAGAGGAGATTAAATGAGACTGATAAGTCAATAATTCACCTACACCCACGTTACATCACTGCTATTCGCATTACTCCTGATATATAGGAACTAGGAGACTTAGGTCTAGGGAAGCTCTCTGTGGAGAAAGCCAACACACGTGTGAAGAGATTCATACGTCAGGGTTCCAGCTCCTCCAAGAAACACCAGCGCAATTATTCAGAGCTTACCATCATCAATTCAACCTGAATCAGGGTTGACGTGCAAACCGCAGGGCAAACGCTCATCATGGAAATTGCTTTTGCTCAGTTCCAATAACTTAATCTCTTCCTGGCTCAAATGGCTCATCCTTCCAGGAACAGCTCGGAGACGTTCAGGTGGGACACGGCACTGCATGACGTCCCACTGCGGGCTGGGGACCGAAGCGGACCAGGCAGCTGCTGTGCGACCTGGGGGGCTCAGTGCAAGGGGGGGATGGAGAAGCTATCAGCAGCACTACAGGACAGAAAGGAACTGAAGCCCAGCACATCACTTCTGGTCTAGAAGTCTGCAGCAAAGTCGGGGTCCTCAGAAAGGAGACATTTCAAAGAGGCAGAGAGGAAAAGAGGAAACGGTGCAGTTACAGCCCCAGGAGCAGGTCTCGTAGCACAGGCTGCTGCCCTCAGCTGCCTGTCCAGCCCGGACCACTTCACTTTCTGTAACATTGCTCAGCTGTGATTTGAATAAAGCACTAGATGGAAACAAATCTGCGGTTTTTCTCTAGAAGGAGATTAGAAATGATGGCCTGGAGGAAGCTGCTGAACAGCTGGAGATGGTAATTGAGCCTCCCCCCAATTAACTTTGTCCACAGAAAGTTGAGGACCATGTCCTACCCTTCCTCTGGCTGCTGATGGGATTGTTTGGATGTCACTGCATGCCTCGTAACAGCTCCCACAACATCAGGATACAGAGCGTGCTGTTCACTTATTTATTTCAGTATGCTTTGCCAAAGAAAAATCAGCAAAGAATTAATTAACAGCAATTATTTCTAGCAACAACAGAGCAGCTCTGCTGCAGAAGCCATGAAAACAACATCATGAGACCCCTGTGGCTGAAAAGCCTTTATAAACAGGTGCAAAAATAAACAATTTTATGGCAGGCTATAAAAAGAGCCCAAGCCAGGTTGGGGAATGGCAGGGGAGAGAGTGACAGAACAGCCATTTCGGTGGCTGAGCTGAAGCAGCTGCCCAGGTGACTTCTGTGAAAGAGCTTTAATAACCAAACCAGCCCTGAGCAACAGCACCAACCTGATTCAGAGAACCAGCAGGACCAGGTTATTGCAGCAATGGAGGGTTTGCTGTACCAGCCACTTTGTGTTATTAATGCTGCTCAAGTGATTCAGTCTCAGCCAGTCCAACCCATTAGAGCTGTGATCTGAAGTACTAGCCCGCTCCAGCTCCAGTGATAAACATCCCTCCTCCCCCCTACTATTTGCTAAACTAAGCCAAAATAAAGCCATCAATCCAGACATCTCTCTGCTCCAATGAGTCCTTCCAGCTGGCACCACCACACCTGCAAGCCTCCTGGTGTGGATGCTGAAAGGTTGGAGGGAGATGTTCCGGACTCACTCCCACTTTTCACCCACCTGGTTCTTTTTCAGCAGCCCATGAGCTCAGCATTTGACCCTTTGACCAGAACTCACACATCCTGCATCACCAAAGCTGTGCAGTCACATGATTCTGGGTATGACTTTGCCCTGCACACGGATGGCCCTGCTGACCACTTCCCCATGCGAGGAGGTCAGGTGCATCTCCTCCCAGAGATGTTTTCTGGGAATCAAACCCTGGCTCCCAGGTTTATGGGAGCAGGATCTCACCCCACAAACCAGCAGCTCCACCACCTCTGTCAGAGAAGCAATGAAAGGATTTGAGAGTGCAGTCTGTACTAGAGCAGATACTCTGTGCAGGAGCCTTGACTCTAGTGTGTTCTCCATAAATCCTGCTCCTCTCAAGGAATTCAGGATTTGGCATTAGGTTCTGCTGAGCACCCACAAGGTTGGAAGCAGGCTGCAGCCCACAGCATCACACCAGCTCCTCAGGGCAGTGCTGGTGTCCCAGATCCTGGAGGGCTGCTGATCTCCTGCCTTGTCCTGAGCAGAGATGCAGTGCCTCCTCAGCTTGCTGAAGCTCAGAACACAGTTTGATAACAGATGAATGCAAATTGAGCAACCCAAACTGGGCCTGACTGCCTTCCAGAGCACCTCCTCCATGTCTTCCCACGTGCCCTCCTCCATCAGCAGCTTTGCAAGAGAGATTAAAACCAGGTGCATTAACAGTTTCTTGCTGAGCAGAGCTTGCTAGCATTGAGAACATCAGAAATTCTCCAGAAATCAGAGCTGTCAGCTCCTAGAAAGTTACCAAAATAGTCAAAGAGCTCAGTGCCTAAAGGGGCTGGCTGCAGAAGCAGCCCCCACTGCCTACTTTTTAAAATTGTCAAGATAAAGTTAGAAGTCTGAGTCATTTTGGATATTCTCCTTTTCTTCACTACCCTGCTCTCTTTTTGCAAGGCTACTTTCCATCACTGCTGCTATCAGTTTGTCACAATTCATAAGGAGCTGGACAGAAAAGCATCTGCAGCGCTGGGTGGTATAAGGCATTGCTCACTGCCAGCCAGCAGGACACAGCCACACGGACCACAGAGTCCCTCCCACATGGGTGGGAGCTGCCTTCCTCTGCGTGGAAGCTGGGAAAGACTGCTTGTGCCGACAGGTACAAATCCCTCCAGAGCTGGAATAGCATAGGCTGGATTCAGCCCACTGGATTTCATGCACCTGAGCTGCTTTACACTTACAGAGATAGCTGCGGCCCATGCTGGGCTTCAAGGTGAATGCTGGGCTTCTCTGGGGTGTCCTTCATCCAAGCAAGCCCAGCAGGAATCAGCAAACATGAGACTGATGTCCCTACTCACGCAAGTCCCACGATCTCTTGGAATAAGGGGAATAAACAATCCAGTGGTGAAACAGTCTGTGCAGCACCTGAGAGAGAGCACAAGCATCAGTCTCAAGGAAAAGCCATGAAAACCTCTCCCTGTGTCACCATCAATCCTAGGAAATAATAATAAAAAAAATGTATCAAGGTCTATCAAGCCCTTTCCACACACATTAAACTTCTAGGTGACTTTCTATGAAGCTCTTATCTCTAGCAGTGATCGCTTTTGCATTTCAAGCCATATGGCACCATCATCCCAGATGGAAAGTATTTTGTCTTGAAATCTGCTAGCTAGAAAATCTGCTGCATCCTGACGGAAATGCACTGCCAGCTATTCAGAGCAGCAGTCATTAAAAGAAAAAAGGAACTGGGATAAGATCAATCAGACATCCCACTTCCGCTGAGCCACCCTGGAAAGGGAAAATGACCTTTGCAGGTACATTCCCCAGAAATCTTGTATTTTCTTAACAAGAGTTAGAGCTTTGATTTTTATGGGAAAACTGATGCTACCTGCCACATCCCCAAATTTAGCAGGAAGGTGCGCTTCAGAAGCAATCTGCTTCAGGCAGAAAAGTAACCAACACCCTTTGGGGTCACTGTGCTACCAGGAATGACAGCCCTCCTGCACACTGGCAGAAGCATCACCCCCTGCCCAGGAGTCACAGAGAAGCATAGAAGCACACTGCTCTCCAGTGGAGCCAGAGCACCCAGGGCACATTTCAGAGCACACAGCATGAAGCGATGCCACTTCTTGTATGAGGAGCAGGTTCCTTTTCTTGTGGCCTGCCTACAGAATTTCCTTATCCTTCACTGTGTCAGTGCAATACCCAGGCAGCTGGGATAGGACGAGCAGCTTAGTGCCTCCCAGAGCTCTCCAGGCCTCCTTGGGGCAGCATGTAGGTGCTCTGACTACCTTGTTCCCTCCCACTGTTGGCACTGGTTGAGCTGAGCCTACCAGAGTGGCACTAAGTGGAAGGCTATTGAGATTGCTTCCACAAAGGGCAATCAATCACGAGCAAAAACCAGCAACTCTGTGGTCACAAAGGAAACCAAGGGGGTGACCACTCATCATAAGCGTAATGCCTAGCTGCAGGGAATCTTGTGGCCTTAGAAAAGGCAGAACAAACTGGGAAGAATTTGGAAGAGAATTCAAGGGAGGACTGAAGGTCAGCTGGCTGCACCGCTGCCTGCCCGTACCTCTGCACTGACAGACACAACCCTTCTGCTACGCACTTCCAAGGAGGCAGACACATCCCAGGAACAATCCTTCCTTACCGCAGAGGCACAGGCTCACTGTGCTTATACACAGGACTTTGGACCATGGCCCATTTCCAGCACAGCCACACGAGACTCTCTTTGTATTGTTTTTTTTTTTAAATGAAAAAACTCTGAGCCTTGGCAATGTTTATTAAACCCTTTCTTCCTTGTTCTGCAGCTCACTGCTATTGTTTGGAGATACACCTAGAGCTCAAGGTCTCCCAGGAAGATATAATGAGGGTTGGCTTCCAGCAATGTTCTCTTTCTGTAAATAACTGCAGTGACCAAGGTCAAACTCTGCGGCTGAATTGATTCTAATCTGAACAAGGGAAGAGGGTATGTGTGGGCAAGGCTCTCCTCAGTGCCAGCATGCAAAACTCTGCTGACCTGGAGTCCTCTGGAGACTCCCTGAGACAGGATCCCAAGCAACAGAGCACCTAGAGTTATTGTATGATTTGGGTTTGGCTGGAAAAAAGTTCTAGGAAAAACTATCACAGCCTCCTCACTTACTGATTTCTATTATTGTGTTAACAGCTTACATAGATCTTCATTCCAACACAGTCAACACTTCCTCCTGCTTCTGGCTATGCCTTCCACACCTGTACAACTACATCTCAACAGGCATTCTGTACATTAATCCGAGCCGAACCTCATTTTGCAACCGTTTGCATTTCTCCATGTCCCAGGGACTGTCAGCAGGTGGTGCTTCACGGCAGCCTTTGGGAAGCAGCACCACTGCAAGCAGGCACACTCACCCACTGCTCACATGAAGATTAATGCACTTGTGTGGGACTTACCTTGCTCCCAGTGCCACACACAGCAGAACAGCTCGTTAACTCTGAACAGCTACATAAAGAAATCAGCACCCCTGACAAAACTGCCTCCCCCATACCACATATGCCAGAGCCTCAGCTCAGCATTTCCAGAATAAACTTACCCAGCCTGGTTTGAGCTTCTGGAGAGCTTCCCCCTCAGCATGGGAACAGGAAAGATTAGCTACAACCTGATGGCTTTTGTTTGGCTTAATATGCTGCTGTCATTTTAAAGGAGCACAAATCTGGATCCCACAAGCAGAGATAAAATAAACAGGTTTTAGGCTAAGGTTTTAATTAATGATCTGTGTTGGCAGGAATAAACTAAAGAAAATTCCGAGAACTTCTCCCAAGTGGCTCTGGTGTTGCAGGGACTTGTCCCCAGAGCAAGTCAGAATTGTTTGACCCCAGGCTTGCCACTGATTAATGACCTGTTTTTCCACCACTTCTCAGTCACATCAGATCTGTCAATCAATTGATAGCCCTCACCAACTTCAAACTCACCTCACAATTCCACAGAACATATTATCTTCTCCAGCTAATGCCTTACAGCCAGGAAACACATGCTTCTGTCAATTCCCTGAGTTTTCAGCTATCTGCTTACAGCCCTTGGTCTTGTCCTGGCATGAAAGGGACAGTGCTGTGAAGCTGACTCACTGTGCTGGGAGGCAGGATGAGATGTACTCATGGATCCAGATGATGTTATCTTCTTCAGGCTAGTGAAAGATGCAAAATTCCCACCCCAGTGTTCCCTGTTGGGATGGCAATTACTGCTTCTGCCGCTGTTTTGTGAAGGATGAAGCATGCTCTGCCCACTGTGGTGGCTCAGCAGCACAGTCAGCCCATGCTGTGCAGGGTCCTGCTGGCTACATCACCAAGATGCTGCAGGAGGACTCCAGGCAGACAAGCAGCACACAGCACTGTTCTGTTTGGCACAGTGTGCAGTTTTTTGAAATTACTTTTGCTTCCACAATCCTTCCTGCAACAGGTCCAAACCTGGGGCCTCGGCCACTCTGAAAAAAGTGTCCCTTGGCTCCTCCCCCAGCATGTAATCTCACACAGTTCATTTAAGCAGCAGTTAGCACTCCAGCTGAGCAGGCTAAATTCAATCACTCAGGGCTTCAGGAACAACGCCCCTTTTGCTCTACAGTTATATGGATGACAGTACCAACTGTCTCAGGAAAAATATGTGTCTAAACCATAAAGTAACTGTTTGGTCAAATTGCTGGGCAGAATAACGTAAGAAAGATGTAACAACCACTGAGAACATCTTGGATTATTCCACCACTGCTGGTGGTTTTCTGAATCCCTTGCAGGTATAAGCGTCACTTTATAATAATCACGGAGCAGGGAAGCATGAAATTTGATTTCTTTCTTCTGAAGATGTTGGAGATTATTTTAATAAGTCTTATTCAGTATCACTAAAAGAAAGCTCTTGTTCAGTGGTTTAATCTAAGTCTTTTAATATCTGTTTCAGCAATAACATCTCTGCTTTCTTTTCTATAAATGTACTCATCTCACCGAAGGATAGAATTTAAGCAGTGGAACGAAGCAGAACAGAAATATGCAGCAGCAGGCAAACAGAACACTCCTCAAACAGGGACCTGCTCTGAATTATCTGCAGCCTGTTCCATCAGATTGGACCTGAGTAACAATTTAAGTGTCAACTCCACCCATCAATATGAAGAGCAGAAAGTATTATTTTACTCTTTCCTGGATCTTTGTGAAAAGAGACATGCACACTGGAGAGGAGCGGAACCAAAAGGAGCAGTAACAGACAGCAGAAATGGAGAGATGTATCAAACAGAGGACACTAAATAAACAAAAAAGTGTAGGAGAACAGCACTGGCTAAGTATGTGTCCCCGTCTGTAGTCTCTGCCCCTAAAGCTTGCAGCCAAAGAGCCAGATAGAGAGAAAAATGATTCAATGAGTTTAAAAACCAGAAAAAAGTGTGGGGCCTGGAAAGACAATGGAACATACATCCACGCGATCTGCAAATCTACTGCTGCTGAAAACATATTTCCAGGGGGACTAAGAGGGCTCTATCTCACTATTAATTAAGATGTATTTGCATTAGAAACATCACTGACTCTAACAATCCATAGTCAAACATACAAACACCCGTCAGGGACCCTAAAGACACACTCAGACCTGACTGCAAACCCACTGCACAGCCTGCTGCCCTGCCTTCTCCAAGTAAGGGCTGCACCCACATGTTTTGGAATGAAATAATACTACACAAGTACTCCTAGATGAGTAATTTTGATCTACCCTGTTGTAGTTTCTTGTTTTTAACATAAAGCATGGTTTTAAAAGAAAAAAAAAAATGGTCAGGCACGTTTATGCACACAATACAAATTTACTTAGAAGACAAATAAATACCATTGCCGTCTTCACTCTGATTTCACCATAAGGATGTGAAAAATCATTTGGCAGCTCTAAGCGGAGAAATGAAGATAAATATAATGAAAGACTTCTGGTTAGATGATGAAATAAAAGTCAAACATTGCTGGCATGGCAAATAAGAGCAGAATACCTACTGGGGGTGCTGGAACCACAGACTGGTGTCTGGAACTACACATAAGCTCCCAACAGTGAAGAAGATGAAAAGACTGAAAACAAAAAAAAACACAAAACAACCAAACCACAAAACCAAAAACAAATTCCAGTACCCAAGCGTATTCTACAGCAGGGCAAGGAGATCACCCCAAGGATGGAAATTAACATCAATATGTAATAAAAAGGAATTTAAGTACCACAACAGCTTTATTTCTACCTGACAAGCACTTGCTGTAAGCACATCAGCAATGCCCACATAACTATAACCCATAGCTCAAGATCTACACAATAAAGCTGGAGAGGTTTGCTTTTGCTTTTATAAAGCAAGACTGGTTTTGCAGAGACACATGGAGAACACTTCAGGCAACATCTGTTTTCTCCCAGGTAAACTGCTCTTATTGATCTTCAAGAGAAGGCTGGGGAATTTAAAAGAAGGAAACTAAAAAGTACTCCAGGAAAGTAAACAAAGGCAGAACTTTTAATCATTTTAAAGTCTTATTTTAGGAAAGATTATTTTGGAAAAAAAAAAAAGGTTCCTTCATGAAACACTCTTACTGCAATATGAACAGAAGTACAATATGTACTAGGTGAGAGTCCCACTTTCCACCCGTGAGGAGCCAAGCCGTCCTTCTTCATCACAGCTTTTCGGGTTTTGCTTCTGATTTCTCATCTATCAGATCTTTAAATCCCAGTTTTTCCAGCGGTTCGTTAGCCATAAGTTGCCTACGTTGGAAACAACAAAGCAGCAAGAACAATTTAGCAGAACACCGTCTAGAACCAAGAGAACAAACGCATTTTCTATTTCACTTCCTATTACTTACAGTAAAGAAATCCAAAGTGCCCACACAGAGTGACTGCATGGCCCTTAGAGAGGAAACTGACACCCTTCAGAAGAGCTTCCTAAAGTTCTCCCTGGGCCATTTACTACATCCGTAAGTCAATGTGATTCCCAGCACAGGGCCGGTGCCCCTCCCCCGGCCCCATGCACCTGCCCATGCCCCCCAGCAGCCCCTGCCCCAGCCCCTTGCCTGTCCATGCGGCACTCCAGGTAGGCCATGGCGCGCTCCCGGCACGCGCCGCTCTGGAAGCCGCTGTCGCGGAGGCACTGCATGAAGCGCTCCTTGAAGGCGCTGCACTCCCCTGCGGGACACAGCGAAAACCGCGCTGCCGCCGGGCTCTGCGGCCTACGCGGCGCTGAGGGGAGCGGGGCCCGGCGCTGGGCCGCGCGGCGTTACCGCACCGAAGTGATCCAGCGGGAAGGCGCCTTTGTCCGGCGGCCGCGGCTTGAAGCTCTTGGCGCCGAAGTTCATGGCGGTGGACATGTCGCCGGCCGGGACAGGGATACGGACAGCGCCGGGCCGGACCGGGCCTCGCCGCGCTCGCGCTCACCGCCGGGAGCAGCCGAGTTCCGAACGCAGCTTTCGCGAGCGCCGAGCGCATCGAGCGGGGCACGTGACCGCCGCCTCGTGCCGCTATGGAAACGGCATCGGCGTCGCTATGGCAACCGGAGCGCCGCCCTCCTGGGGCGAGTGTGACGTCACTGCCGCAGCTGCGTCCCCATGGAGACCCCGCTGCTGCCCGCCATGTTGGCCAGGCACCGGCTCCGCCCGTGTGGGCAGGGTTGTGTCTGGGGAGCTCCCTGCGGCCAGGGGTTGAGCCCTGTCAGTGAAATAAAGCACTTTGTTCTCAAAAACGCGTTGTTATTTCCTAATTTGCCTCCTAACAGGAGGAGTGAGAGTGCTGGGCAGAGGAACCTGCCTACAGCAGTGGAGGAAAACATGGTTTTTCTTCTTAAAATGCGTTTGTTTGTAAACAGAGGAGAAAAGAGAAAACCCAGAGACTGGTGTCAGCAAAACTCCCACTGCAGCCTGTGAGCTGCCAGGACCTGGCCGAGCTGGGCCCTGCCCGGTACCACAGAGCAGCCATCTGCAAATACAGCTTGAGGATGTCCACAACCGACACCAGGGGTAACTGAGACCCTCAGGTCTGCAGCACGGTTTCTGTGGAGCCTCAGCTTCATCCCGAGAGGAGGATGAGAAATGCTGTTAATTTAACCCACCGAGCGTTCACCATGGATTATGCTGCTGCTATCTCTTTGTTTCCTCTTTGCCCGAAGCTGCGATTGGTTTAAGACAGTCTTCCCTCAGTTTTAAGTTGATTTTCTTTTAATTAAATGACTGAGATAAGTAGAAATGATGTGAAATGAAAGAAAAAATTGAAACAGTTGCAATTGTTAGGGATGGCCATTATGGAAATATTAGCTGCAGTGCTATTTAAAGTGCTTTTTTGTTTATGCTTTGATTGCCTTCTTATTACAGTATTTGAAATTGTAAATGGAAAATTACACCGTGTTCTATTACATAAGCAACTGGTTTACACAGCCTGAAATACGAGGTTTTATTTATTATTGCATTCTCAGGTGAAAACAACAGATGTTTTTTATTAAACAGTAAATAGCACTTTTCCACTTGACTTCATTATAACAGTTAACAGCAAAAAGGAGATACTCCTCTTTCATAAACACATGCAACAAACTCTCTGCCAGAGCTCAGAGGGCTGAGCAGCAGCTTTGGTTTATCTAATGGAGTTTAACAGACACGAGGAGGCCCTTGATATCAGCAAACTGCCCCAGCTGTGTGCCTTGGTTTCTGCCACAACGGTGCATTGGGTGATTCCCTGTGTGACAAAGGAATAAACCAAGGGAAAAGATATGCAGAGATCCCACAGTGGAATTATTCCCAAAGAGAGACAATCCTATGCAAAGACTGTGCGATCCTGCTGTATTATACCCAAATGTTGTGATTACCTATTAACTAACTCAGTGTTTTTCTTTGGAGTCTTGGATTTTGTAGTTACCCAAATTCAGGTCAGGTGTAGCAGCAGGTGCTTGGTTATGCTTACTCAATGTTTTTACTGCACATGTCAGTCGTATCTTCTAGAGTTTCCTTTCAAGGCACAGTTTGTCTTAGAATCAATGCCTTAGGAGTTTAGTATGCATTTTTCCCAAGGGGATCAAATAAAACCTCCATTAGATAATACTTAAGAGAAAAAAAAAATCTGATTTGCAGGTTAAGCCAATCAGTTCCAAAAGAATTCAGTAAAAACAGTGCCACAAAGCACGGTGTCACCAACAAGGAATTAAATGCTTTTCACATATTATCTTTCAAAGAAGGGAAAGGATTTCATGGCATGGGGGAAATCTGAAGTAGCTGGTCCAGTAAAAAGGTTCCACTTGTACAGGAGAGATCAGATCATTTGTAGAGCATCCAGTGTTTTACAGCATCTCTACTCCTGAGCCCTTTACAAAGATAAGAAGGCTCAGAATGTGTGATTCCCTGAACTAGGGAAAATCTTGGACTTTCAAGTTTAAATTGATTTAAAAGCTTGAATCAGGGCTGTCAGTCATTAATTATGTACTAAAGCAGACGTCTGCTCTTTTACAGCATTGTCAGATCACACTGAAAGCCTTTAGCACTACTGGTGCTTATCTGTCAGTTGTACAAATGCACCTGCAGATGGGCTTTGCGCTCGCTTCACGTTACTTTTGGAAGCACCACACAGAAGTACCGCATCAGAGCAAAAAACAGAAACCCTTTTCCTTGCTGTGAGCACTGCAGAGCCTGGGAATTCCACCATTTTCTTCCCCTTGCCCTGTTGCATCTTTGAAGAGTCTACAGATCCAAATTAGCACATTGTTAATTGGAAAATAATTAATCAACAAGCTGAGGAGTAAAGTAGTAGGTGATTTTGTAGCTCGGCTTGGGATAGCTGTAAGAAATGAATCAGTTGAACAAGACCAAGCACATTCAGGCGCTGGAATTTGTGCCCTTGAGACTGCTGTTCCCAGCTCCGGCACAGAACACACCTCAGAGAAACATCCTTCCAGCAGCGCTCGCTGCTGCGCCTCACCCTCGCGCCGTGAGCTCTCCGCCAGCTCTTACATAAAGTCTCTTGCTACATCACTGCCACGGGCTGTTGTAAACCATTTTTCTCCCTTTTAATGCAGGTTCCTAGACAAGCAAAAATGCAGATTATTGCCAGAGTAGTCTGGGGAACGGGGATTTCTGTTATGGATGATTAATGAAACGTTATTGTGTTGCACTTAGGGGGAAATTAGAGTTTCATGCCAGAAAGGTTAGGGCCTTAATATGCTATGTGCTTTGCAAAGATACACAGAATGATAGATCATTTTCTGTATGACTGAGTAAAAGCCTCACCAGGATAGAAGGGAACATGGCAGAAACAGAAACGGGGTGAAAGCCAAAGCAAACTTCTTATTATGTTGCTACTTGCAATTCTGGTGTATCTAAATCCACATCTCTAACCGTTCCAAGACAGGCCCCAAAAGTGAAGTGCTGGGACATGGGCTCTAGATACCTCCCAGCTAATCATCAAATCATCTGATACGCTCTGAACTGCACCTGGATTAATACCATTTGTGCTATACAAAATGAGCGTTGGAACTATGTGAGGCATTTGAACTCTTTGGTCCTGTTTTGAAAATAAATTCTTCATAATCTGGACACCTCAATGCTAACTTCCCAGGTCAGGCTGCCTCGGCTTGTTGACATAAGCATAAGGTCCAAAAGATCCTGCTTCTGGCTATGGTTACAATGGCTTTTACTGCAGTTAATTTTATAGATATTGTATTATAAATCACATCACCAGCACCAAATCCCAGGACATGTGCTGTGTGACTAAGTGAGACTCAAGAAAGAACGACATCTGTTCAATTCAAGAACAATGCTTTTAAAAGCAGCAATGTTCCTGAGAACAGTTTGCTGTTAAAAGGAGTAAAGATATAATGTGAGAGATAGTGTCACCGTAGGGTCCACACAGAGACAATGCACTAATTCCATGCAGAGGTTGTTTTTAATTTTCATTGTCCAGTGGTCAGACCCATCACATACAATTTGTCACAATCCTTCATCTTAGAAAATGGAAAAAAAAAAAAAAAAAAAAAAACCAACCAACCAACCAAAACAAACCAAGAATCTTTGAAAAATTGCAGTAAAAGGATTTTTAAAAGTATTTTTCAGGAGTCTGCCTTCCCAGAGTAGATGTGTAACACAGACTGATTTCACAGTTAAATGAAAAGAAATCCGGTACAAGTTAGTTCTATAAAAATGTCCACAGCAAACACTGATCAGTATCCTGTAATGATCCTACAGAAATACTGATTTGCAGGATGGGGAGAAGCGGGTGGAATCCAATAAAGCACTGCAATAATTGTGAAAAAAGAAGAAAGGAGGTCAAAGTCTGAGGCTTTTGATTTCTTTTTGCACTGACATTTGTCAAGGTGAGCAAAATCCCTTGGCAAGGAGCAGCCTGAGTTTTAACACATCTGAGTCTTTAACAATGTTAATGTTTAATAGGGTTTATATATCCCTGATAACAATGCATGAGCTGATAGGCATCTCTCGTGGTTGTAAATCTGTTGCAGAGACTTGCAAGGCATACAAGCCCTTGGTGTTCACTCTTGTGGTTTATTATGTTATCAGAACTCATTGACTGAATTATGGCTTTATAATAGCTCTTTCTCTGCATTATCCAACTGTTACCGTAGCATTATTAACCTATGTCCCATTAGAAGATTGTATCCAGATTGATTCCAGATGAACACACAGAAGTTAGATGAGCGTGGCTGTTTAATGTACAGGCTCCTTTCCTAGGAGGAACTGATTATTTCCCAGAGCTATGCCCACAAATCCTTCTTACCTGAAGATGGTATTGGTGCAGGCTTGTGCTGGTAGAAAGACAAAGACACGTGGGCAGAGAGCATAGTTTACTCCCCAGTCCTGCAAGCCAACAACTTGGTTGGCTGTGCTTAGGATTGAATACTGGTATGTGAGGAAGAGATGGAGGTGAGGAAATGGCATTCGTGGTACTTTAAAACTGCCATGATCATCCCCCATGAAGAATCCATCCACCATTTCTTTGTATCAGTCCAGCAGGCTGCAAGTCCATGGGCTCGCTGCTTGAGAAAAGATGTCACCCTCTCTTATCACCAGGTACAACTTGAGCTTGTAGCAGTTTGAAAGTCCCTGAGAAGGTTCCTTTGTACAGCGGGGCAGCAGTGACTGTATGTAAACAGTAAATGATAAATTCCCTCCATTGGTACCCAACCATGCCCACGTAGGGCTTTTTCCTCACTCTTATATCTTACAAAGTCTCAAGAATCCTAATAGTCACACCATTTGCTCAGAGAAGAGTCTGGCAGAATGGGATGTTCTTGGAAACATCTGGGAGAAGACCTTTGCACTTGTGCAGCAGATTCTGAGAAGAACATGACCATCTGTTGTCCTCCTACCTTCGCCCACCCTGCCCAGACCTCTCCTGCAGGGTAATTCCCATTGTGAAAAAGCTCCCCTCCGCCCCTGAGAACTAGCTGTGGAGAACAGGCAGACATGCAGGCACCTTTTTTCACGTCAATCTAGTTAGAGTTTATTGATTCCTCTTGCCTTCAGCCAATGTACTTTTATTATTATTAATAAATAATCATCATTTTTCCATCAGTGGAGCCTGCACCCAGGAGCCTTGGACGATTCTAGCAAAAAGTATTATTAAAACTAAAGATTTCTAAAGGGTAGAACAGCAGCACTGCCCAGAAAGCTAACAGAATATGCAATGGGGAGCAAAGTATCCCCACCAGAGAATATGTGATGGAGCATCAAATTGGCTCCTTCGCCCCGGAGCCACCAATTATAACTGCGGCCTCCTGTTCACGATCCCTTCTGCTTTGCTGACATCCCCCAGGGACACAAAGGGTGGCTCTCAGCGTGCTGTCACCCAGGCACGCTGGCTCTTGCAGGACCCTGCCCTGGCATGGTGGATGACTCAGTCCTCCTGGAGTGCCAGCGCTGCTGCTTCGTGCTCCTCCTGGCTGGCAGCAGCAGCAGCCCAGGCTGCCTCTCTGCTCTGCCCTGCCTCCTGCAGAGCCCGATCCAGGCTCTGCTCAGCTTATGGTATCCAGGGTCTCTTTCCCAGCCTAGGCAGAGGCCTGGAGGGGATGGTCTCTCCTGGAGGATTGCACATATCTGCTTATAAAAAGGCAGGAGCGCTGGGAAGGAGCCTTCACCGAGCCAGACAAAGATGGACATCCAGGTACACTGCTTGTGGACAGTGAACTGCAGAACAGTGACTGAAGTGATTTCAGGGGCATGTTGGGATTGTCAGCAGAGGACTTTCTGGACAATAACAATGTCTGCCTTGAAAACATCGGGTTGCTCAAGGAAGTGATTAGCTAGTGTGGCAAAGGGCAGAGAGAAGCACAGCTGCCACCTGTGAGGGGACCAACTCCCTTCTGCAAGCCAGCAACCAGCACATCTTCATGTCAGCTCCATTCCGTCTCCTCCTTGGTTGGCCTTGTCTTCTCCAGGGACTCCATTCCATGATTCTATGACTTCCTTGCCAGCTGCAGCCTAGGCATCACCGAGGGCTGTGCCTCCTGCATCCTGCTTCTCCCATTGCCTCTCCAGTGCTGCAGCCAAGTCCTGGCCCCAGGGCAGCCTTGGGGAGCTCAGCACAGGTCCTGTCCCTTCATTCTGCCCCAGAAATCACATGGACCACAACATGCACATAACACTGGAAAACAAACACCTTGCTCTGGTGTTGTAGATGAAATAGGAGCTCCAGATTAAGATAATCCATGTTTCTGAATTAAATAGGGTGCTTTTTTTTTGGCAGGAAAATATGTACATGTGGTCCAAATGGAAATAAACAAGACCTGAGAGCCCTTTTTTCTGTGCAAAGCCACTTCCCCACGAGGTGTGTTCAGGCAATGACAGAAGGGCTATAAAGGAAGCCCCGAGATGCCCATGCCCACATTGTGGTCAGACATGGCCATACTGAGCTTGCTGCAATGCGCGGGCGCTGCCTCGCTGCTCTACCTGGCAGCAGGGCTGGTCGCTCTCTTCTTCATCACCAGCCTGAAGAAGACGGTTCACAATCTGCCTCCCGGGCCGCAGCCTCTTCCTCTGATTGGAAACTTGAATGTGGTGGACCTGAAAAAGCCATTCCAGTCGCTGACAGAGGTAGGCTGGGAGCGAGCAGGAAGGGGAAAAGGCGCAATTCGCAAAGTGAGGAATGCTGCTAGGAAAATGGAGATGCAGTTGTGTGCTCACTGGGCACTACAACAGGGAAATGCCCAGTGAGGTTTGTTCACCTGTGCAGCCACAGACGGCCATGCAGACACTGAAATGTTCCAGTTAGTGGTGGAGGAGGGACATCCTGGGCTGAAAAAGTGCAGGCTTCCTCTAGTGGTCACACAGTGTCCATGTGCCTTGAGGGATGGTGCCACCAGGCTTGTGCAGAGCGCAGCTCCCGTGGCCGCACCATAAGGAAAGGCAACTATTTCTGGTGGTCAGGGGGATTTCATGACACAGATGTCTCTTGAAGGCACCGGATTCACTTCCCCCAAGCTGCCAAGCAGTTTCCTTTAGGCTTTCAGGTATGCCACATCCAATCCTTGTGCTGCTGACAAAAACCAGGGCTGACACCAACAAGTACCAATGCAAAGAAATGCCCCAAGGAAGGCCGGGAGGTGCTGCCCCAGACCTGCTGCGTGCTCTGTTCGCTGCCAGCGAGGCAAGAGCCAGTGCTAATGTTATCTCCCAAGCTGTCAAACGGCCGTTTGATGAAAACAAATTTAATTTGTCTGGTGTAATAACAGGAGCCGCTTCTAATCTGAAATTCAATTTTCGGTATGTATCTAATGCATAGCAAATGGCAACTCAGGCACGTCAGAAACAAGGAGACATTGGGAGCGGATGGCTCGCAGTGTTTAAACTGAAATACCGAGTGAATGATCAGGCTGTCAAAGCCACCCTTCTGTGTGACAGATGATTCATATTTAATTTCCTATAAAAGCCCAGTGCTCCTGTGACATTATCTACAAGAGAACGCTTCCTGGTCGGATTCAAGTTTCTGGTGGCCAGCAAATAATTTTGGTATGACTGCAACACTACCCACCTTGTAATAATTAGGGACAAGTGCTGTCCTGAAAAAAAGAGTTATTTGTCTAGCTTTGTTTCTGTAGTGTTTGTGGCTTCAGCCCCCAAGCGATGTGCACACCCGCTTGCCTCAGGTCAGTGGTATTAAAATAAACAGGCCTGGCTGCTACAGCATTTGCTAACCAGCCTCCTAACAGCAGCACTGCTACGCTGGCCTGTTCCTGCAGAACACCGCAGGAATGCAGTGCCATTTTATTGACTACTCATCTGATAGGAGCAGCGATAGCAGACACCTTGTTGTGCAAACGGTGCAAGCAGAGATGCTGGCACTGATAGCTGTTGCTCAGTAGTTGCACTACAGCAGCACCTGGAGACCTGGGGCAGGGCTGGGAGGGTCTTTGCGGGCTGGAAGCGCTAGATATAGCATTTGGGTCCAGCTCTGGTTTTGAATGAATGTATTTATTCACCTTGACAGCTCTCCAAGACGTATGGCAATGTCTTCACTGTACATTTTGGACCCAGGAAAGCTGTCGTACTGGCTGGATATGAAACCATCAAGGATGCCCTTTTAAATCATGCTGAAGAATTCGGAGAGAGAGCAGAAATACCCATATTTAGGAAAATGACACAAGGAAATGGTAAACAAGCTTTGGGTTGGTTAGTTTTTATAGTTTGTCTGTGTTCATTGCAATCTCACTGCAGAGAACATCATCTTATGAATGCTTTTTGTTTATGTGACCATTACTAACCACAGGTAGAATAAGGATTTGGCACCTTTATTTTAGGGATAGCATTCAGCCACGGAGAGCTATGGAAAACTATGAGAAGATTCACCTTGTCCACACTGCGAGATTTTGGAATGGGAAGGAGAACAATTGAGGTCCGAATCCTTGAGGAACTAAACTTCCTTGCTAAATATTTTGAATCTTATCAAGGTGAGTGTCAAGAATTTCATCCGGAGACAGAAAACATGTCTAGCAGAACAATAAAGATTAATGAAAGTTTAACATTGAGCAAATGCTATCTCATGGTTAAAGTTCAGCATATGCTTAAGTGGGTTATTAAACTGAGGCCTTAAAACATTGAAACTGGCTTGCCTACTGTGCATTCTGGGTGGTGAATGAGTTTTTTTCTTGGGGAGCTCTGGACTACATTCCTGCAGAATCCTGACTGAGCCTCAGCTTCTTTTCCCATTCATCAAATGTGTCATTTTGCCTGGCACTCCCCAGCCATATCCAAGGACTTCCAGCTGCCCCAGGGCAAACAGAGCCTTTCCCTCACTACCTCAGCAGCACACTCCTGCATTGAAGGGAAAAATGAGCATAATCACACCATCATTTGTTTGCACTGCTTGACCTACAGGGAAACCGTTTGACACGAAGATGATACTCAACAATGCTGTGTCCAACGTCATCTGCTCTATACTGTTTGGAGAGAGGTTTGAATACGATGATCCTGCATTTCTAACTTTGCTGAAGCTGTTAAGTGAGAATACCAAGCTGCTGGGCTCCCCAATGGTGCTGGTAAGGGCTTGCTTTTACATTTTAGCTTTTGAGGGAATATCTGATTGACTGTGTTTGTCCTCATGGCCTCCCACGCCCTGCTTGTCGAGGCGAGAACAGGAACACCACCAGCCAGCCTGTGCTGAACACATCTGCAGTTCTGTATCCGCAGTGCAGATTCCCCAGCCCCTGGGCTTCATCTGTGCGGCTTATTAGTAAGAGAAAGACAAATAGTCTTTACCAAAGGAACTGATTTACTCTCTTTCAAGAACAGAAGCACAGTACGTCTCCCACATCAGAGAATGGCCCTGAAATGCCCTCTCAAGTCTGCCTCCAAAACTGAAACAGCTGGACAAAATTCTTTCTCTTTTGTTTTGGCCACTGACACTCACTCTTAGCAAGCTAACAGCTGATAAAAGCTGCAAGCAGAGTTGGGTGCTGAATTGCCTGGCCAGGCAGCTGGTGGTCTCCTTGCAGAAGTCACACCTCTCGTAGGAGGATGGTGGTGGGACGCAACTTGCTGCAAACACCTTGTCCATATGACACACTGCAGTGCTGTGCTCGGTGCAGCTCACAGGAATGGTGCAGGTGAGTCACGGTGCTGTGCCTAAACTGAGTCTTCCAGAAGCCATGGCTAGGACATATGCAGAGGCAGAGCACATAGCACACTACTTCTGCAGCAATTCGTAGCTGCTTGGACTGCACAAGCTAAGAGGGGGGAATTATGGCGTGAAATGTCAGGGCGTAGGACAAGAGATCAGCAGTGTGATTTGTGATACCTGTACACATTCAAAATGCCAATTAACAGACTTCTGTTGCTCAACAGTTATATAATTTCTACCCATCCCTTGGCTTTCTCTTTGGAGCTTCCAAGACTGTGCTACAAAACATCAGTGAGCTGAGCGCTTTCCTCCAGAAGCTCTTCAAGGAGCACAAAGAAGAGTTTAATGAAAATAACTTAACAGGCTTTGTTGACGCCTTTATGATGAAGCAACAACAGGTACTTTAAAGCTAAGTCTGGGATTCTCTTAGCTCTGACTCATGATTAGGACGAATCATCTGTCAGGGACAGGGTGAGTGAAAACACAACTGCAGTGAGCAGAACACCCTGGAGCTCATACTCACGGGGAGCAGTGCTGTTCTCGCTCCGTCACTCCGCTGGAACTGCTGGGTAAGGGCTTCCAGTTGTCAAGGGTGAAATAAGTTGCCACTCAGCACACGTAGGGAGAAGACCATCCAAAACCTTCCTGCAAGAATAATAAGGTCATAAACCTCATTGCAGGAAATGAATTCTTACAGACCCAATATCTGGACTTGGAGGCTGCGTATACACTCAGGACAGAACATATTCTATACAGTATAGGCTGTAATGCTAAAATACTAAACATTTAGTTTCCCAGAGCATGTGAAGTCACAAAAAGCTAAAATGCAGATAAAAATGGTGGCAATGCAGTCACATATTGGTATCACATGCTGTAGAACTCGTGACCATTACCTTTTTATTTTGAAGGAGTCAAAGAAACCCCGCACTATGTTCCACAACGAAAGCCTGTTGTTTTCAACCCTGGATCTCTTTGCTGCTGGGACTGAGACTACTTCTACAACTGTGCGCTGGGGTCTTCTTCTGATGATGAAATACCCTGAAATTCAGAGTAAGGCTGAGAATTCCTCTGGTACAATATTCCATTGCACACTTAAGGCTTTGGTTATGAAGGGAGTGGAACTCATTCAGCATTGTTTAGAGTAATTATTGTGAGTGTTCTGAGGGAGATAACAACCACTGACTTTACAAAGGGATTTTATTCAGATGGATTGCAAGAAAACAACCCAGCCAGGTGGGAGAGGCTAAAGGCCTGCCTACAGTCACAGGAGAGCTCCCCATCGTTATTCTCCTGCAGGCTATTGACTTACATCATTGAAGGTCTCCCATCTCCTCGGGAGCTGATCCTGATCTGGTTTCTGTTGAAGGCTATGGGCTAACAAAGCCGTGCTGTCAGAACCAGGCATGGGATGTCCTGTAGTGCTCCATTCAAGCTTTCTTGGCTCAAGAGTAAACCTGAAAGAACCATGCCATACCCTGACTTACCCACCCCCTTTCTGCTCTTCCCAAATGCCCCCCAAAGTTTTCCCTTTTCTTCATCTTGATCAAACCTAAGGCTATTTCAGTTGCAAGATAAGAGTATCAGCTTCTTAATCCTTTCCTCCCCACAAGGGAAGATTCAGGAAGAAATGAACTGCGTCATTGAACCAGGAGAGCTGCCTAAGCTGGAGGACCGGAAAAAAATGCCTTACACAGAAGCAGTGATACATGAAATACAAAGATTTGCCAATATTGTCCCAATGGGTGTATCACGATCAACGCCTACTGATGTGAATTTCCAAGGTTATGTGATTCCTAAGGTGAGCTTTGGAACCAGCAGCTTATGCTGCACAGATTCCTTACAATTCTTTTTAAAGTAGATAAGAAGAAACATCTAAAAATGTAGAGATGTCCTGATGCTTGGTTTAACCTATCATGTAATTCTTTGTCCTGAATCTGGAACAACTGCTATAAACATGCACTGGATTGTGGTCTGTTACAGCCATTTGAATCCAAAATAACCAGAGACTTCAGTTGTCACACTGGTTTGACTGTCTTATGCCAAATGTGAAACCTATACTTCAGCATATTGCTTGAAAGATCTGTCTGAATCTGTAAGAAGGAAGCCTTTTGTGGCCAAAAAGAGAGCAGCATCTACTGGTAACAGGCAAAGCCACAGTGTGGCCAGGAAGCATCCTCTAGATCTGGTTGCCATGGCTCAGTCTTATTTGTTTCTTCACATGAGAAAAAACAAAGCCAGCCCAGCTCCCTTCTGCTCCAAACAACTACCACGTGCTTCTTTGATCCCTTCCAGGGTACAGAGATTATTCCACTGCTGACCTCTGCTCTGAATGACGAGCTGCACTGGAAAACCCCGCATCAGTTCAACCCTTCACACTTCCTGGATGCTGATGGGAACTTCGTTAGGAGAGAGGCGTTTATTCCATTCTCCATAGGTGAGGGGGCAATTTGTGCCCATCCTGGGGCTGGGCTAGCAGCACAGTTCCCACTGACCCCAGGAAGGTATGCCAGTCAGGGACACTGATGAGGCAGAGTAAGGGATTTCTGGTCATTTGTCCCATCCACCACTGCTGTAAGGATCCTCCTATTCCTGGGGAGATCTGGCAGACACTGATGTACCCCCAGGCTCTGAGTGATCTCACACCTGCAGGCTTCTGGGTGGTTTCAGACAAAGTCAGCAGCACCCCAGCATGCAGAGAGTGAAGGAAAAGCTTCCAACCTCAGCTGCCTGCTCTTACAGACTGCATCCAGTTTGGAAGGTCTCAGATGTCAACATCAATAGTCACAGTGCTTATCACTTACTTCTCTCCTGGTTGTTTTCAGGACGAAGGGCTTGTGTGGGAGAAGGCCTGGCCAAAATGGAGCTGTTCCTCTTCTTCGCTGGCTTGCTCCGCAAATTTGTTTTCCATCCCCCTCCAGGAGTGGACAGGTCAGAGCTGGATCTCACTGCTGACGTCGGCTTCACCCTGACCCCCATGCCCCACCTGGTGTGTGCTGTGCCCTGCGGGAGAGCAGATGGCGTGGAGGCAGCAGAGTGAGCACTTCGAGCTTGAAAGCAAGCCGAGCTCCAGGCGGAAGGAGCCGTCTGCCCGAGTTTTAGGGAAAGGGCTCTGCTGTTTGTCTCTCGTTCATACAATTCTTTCCAAGAGCTCTTGTGGTGTCTGTACAATGCAAACCCTTCAGACACCCCTGAGTACTGCTCTCAGAAGCAGCAGGATCCACTCCTGGAGCTGCACATCAGAGATGCAGTTTTCAGGGCTGTTTGAAAGAATGACATAGTTTTCTCCTCTATAGACATAACCCATCAGAAGCTCTCCACTGAGAGCCTCCAGGGGGAATTTCTCCAAGCTGTATAGCAGAGCTGATTATCGATGGCCCAGCTGGAGACAACAGACACTTAATGGGTCTGGAAATCTCCCGAGATGGCCATTGGGCCAAGGCTTAGACTGAGCTTCCATTGTCAGTGTGACCTGCCTTATCTTTATCACAGTGTCCCAGACACTGGGGTGCAGCATCGGCTGATGCCAGGAGCCAGGCATGGGCCGGTTATCAGCAAACATCTGAGTGCTTTGGGAAGTGGGCTCTTTCCACGTCACACAAGGTGCTTTATGCCTGTTTATGACAGGGCCAATCTAGCAGCTTTCCTGCTAAGGAAGGCATTGCTACCACTCCCTTGCCTCTCCTGGCTCTGATGTACATCCAGCCCCTCACTGGGCCAGCTCAGACCTCTCCATTGGCAGAAAATCAGCAGCCATGGAAAGTGAGTGGTTTCTGGACCAGCACACCTGCAGCTGGGCACAAGTCTGGGGCACTGCTGCGGTCACTTACATGGGAACTGATGCTACGAATCCAGAGCTGAAAATGCTCACACTGCACCACTGACCAAGTTCAGAGGATTTTGTCTGTAGTCACTAAAAATTGACTTTGTAAAACTGGTAATCATGCAGAACTGGAAGGAGAAGTAGGTTAGACCTTATTACCCAGTCTGTCACCTGTGCCATGAACTGGTGCATGGGCTCTCTGTAGAAAGTTGGTGTCAGCCCAGGCTGCAGCCTTCCCTGAGCAGCTGCAGTTAATGATTTATCTCATGCAGCAGCCATTATGTGCAGGGACAACTGGCTGTGCTGCAGCCAGGGACAGTGTGAAGTCTGAGCGATGGTGCAGTAGGAGGGGAGGCTTCATTTGTGAAACAGAGGCAGGAAACCAGATGTGGGTTAGGGAGCGGTGAGTCACTGAAGATGCTTTTGTGTTGCTTTGGAAGCAGGAAAGGCAAGTCATGATGAAAAGAAAAAAGGGAGAAACTGACAGTTAGAGAGACTGAGGGGGTGGCTGGGACATGTCTATAACAAATGTCACTGTTATCTGAACCTGATCTGTGCTGCGAGGGGAAGGAAAGAAAGGAGGAAGAGAATATGAAGGGATGACAAAGTGGGTGCTCTTTGCTCAGCCAAGACTCTGAGTTAGCTTTAGTTCACAACTAAGGACAGCACTCCAATAGCTGCACTGTGCTTTGCCCCAGCACTGTGCTCGTACGTGCACTGTACTTGTGCTGGTGTTGCGCTGTCACTCGCACGGTACCTGGAGCCAGCTCCAGTTCCCAGCTCCATCTCCAGGAGTCTGCTGAACAAGCTGTGTAACAAGAAAACCTTCGCTGCTACGCTTGCTTACGTTCATTTTGCTGCTGCTTTATTTGCAGTCTAACTACTGCAAGCCTGACCTTAGCTCCTACTTAACAAATAAATATTTTGCTCTGTTGCTGTTGATTTATCTGGCACTGCAGGATGAAGTGGATTTAGGGTCAAACTGATAAAGTTGTGCTGCACCACCTTCAACACGCCCACGCGGGAGAGGTGAGTGCAGGGATCCCCGGGCAGCACGCGGCCGGGACATGTTTAACAGCACCAGGGGTGAGCAATGCTCGGAGCCACAAACAGCTCCAAGGAAACCGTGGGATTTCTGCAAGATCACACTCGAAAAGGCTTTTTCAATACTTTCATGATCATCCCCTTCAAAACCATCTCTTATCTAAAGCATGTGCACAGTCCACATCTTGATGCAGTTGAGCTATATAAGAAGCGAACAATTTTCAGAGCTCATTATTTGGAGAATTAAGAGAGCCCTCCCACATTTCCAAAGTGTTGAAGATGCCATGCAAGGCTTTTTCCTGCATTGGTCCCAAGGAGACAGACAGGCAGCTGAGGTGGCATTGTGCTCTTGAGGAGAATCTGGGATAGGAGCAAGGGGAAATGATGATGGAGAAGGAAAACCCTTCACACAAAGATTGGCTTGGACGATGTCTGTTTGCCTTAATGAGGAGATGGAGAAGAGAGGAGGGAAGAGTGGGGCCACGCAGTGTCCCAGCAATGGTGAGCCCTCTGCTTCCATTAGCTTCCCTTATCACAGAGGCAAAATGGAAAATTAAAGTGAATGGCAGTGAATTTAAGCTAATAAAGGAAATAGGGTTTTTTTTATGCCTGTTAGAAAGTTTAACACTGGAGGAGGGATGCAGCTCCACATTCTTCGAGGTAAAAGCCAGATTAGGAAAAACCATTTTCTTGGCTGGGGACCGCATTACGCTGCAGTGCTCACCTGGAGTCCCGCAGTGCTGGCTGCTGCCTGTGCCACCACACTGCTCCCTGATGTGGCTCCCACGGCGATTCCTGCGCTTTGCTTGAGCAGAACTCATCGTGGTGAGAGCCAGCGAGAGCCACCTGGGTGGGAATGGGAGAAGTTGAGGGGGGCTGGCAGGGAGGGCACAGAGATTTGGGGATTTAAGTCAATTTAAGGCGCAGAGCTGTTGCTTTCCTGGGTTCTGCTCACTCTGGGCTGCAGCAGGGACCAGGCACGACCCCGCTGTGAGCACCCCCAGGGCCTGGCTGCCCCTGGGGTGCTCCCAGCGTGGTGCCGGTGCCTGGCAGGGCTCTGTGCCGCGCTCGGGCAGGGCAGCACGTAGCAGCGCGGCTCCGGAGCGCAGCACGTACCAGACGCATTATTGAGACAGGAATTTCTTGTCATCGCAAGAGCCTGACTTACCTTTGTCATTTTAATGCATTGCACTCAGAGGTTGATTTAAAAAAAACCCAGCGAGCACCCCTCCCTCCCTGGCTTTTCAGACGTAATGGAAGTCTCTGAAAGGGTTTTTTATGATTTTGGCAGCTCCCAGGGCAAGGACGAAATACCAGGAGCACGGCAGTGACACGTAGCTCCTGCAGTGCTCCTGGGTGCCCCGGTCACACCGAGCCCCGTGGGGCAAACACCGTGCATGGGGCGTCCCCGCCAGCTGTCACCGCGGTGCCACCCCAGCCCCTGCCTTTGCACCCCCTCCGCCTCTTTGCTCGCTCTCGCAGGCGGGGCTGAGTCATCCTAGGCATGCTCTTGGGAAAACCGTTGCCTCCAGCCCATTTCTTGGAAACTAATAAAAAAATCCCAGAAACGTTGCAACACACTCACTGCTTCTGCTGAACCACATCGCCACGCCACGCCACGCGGGCACCAAAGCAGTGGACTGCTCGGGGACCGTGCTGTGCCCCTGCGCATCAGGTCTGCGTCCTTCCCTACCCTCTTTCCTAGGACACCCTTGCTGCATGACTTTCTTTGTACAATCCACCCTCTGGATAAGAGTCACTTTGTGCTTCCTGGTCGCATGAGACACATCTTACTTCCCTGAGCAAACTTATTCCGTGGATGGTTTACTCCCAGCATCCTCCTGAGAGCCACTGTTCCACCAGACAGAGCCCAATGCCTTCTGCAAGAGACTTCACTGGCGCAGGCTCCAGGTGTTTCGGACCTTTGACTTACAATCATCCCATTCCCCATCTTGCTCAGGTTCAGAAGGCTTCCAGCTCAGCCAGCTTCATTAACTTCTTCCCTCTGTCTCTCAGAACTGCTCTTTCCAAATGAGGAATCCCCCCAGAAATCTCAGCTCTAATTTTGCCCTTCCATTTAATTTACGCCGAATCCACTCATGATCATTTGACCCAGCTAATTGCTCATGGCCAGCTGTTACACGTCCTCCGCTTCAGACACAACGTCTGAAATCCCATCCCTTTGGGCACCTCAGAGCCTGCTCTGTGAGCTGTATGGGCTGCAACACCCAGGGAGACGTGGTCTTTGCCATCATCAGCAACCTTTGATCTCTACATGGACAGAGTTAAAGCCTCCCCTAGCAATACTCCTTCTCTCCCCAGCAGCACAGGGATCTCAAACCCCGTTCAAACCTGAAGCTGGGATTCCTGATAGGACTCAAAGGAACCTTTTTATTCCCATGTCAGCAGTGTGCAGAGGGTCACCGTGCTGCTAGGAAGGGACCTCGAGGTCTCGGGGAGGAGGAGGCAGTAGAGGAATGCCAAGCACCTTTTCCCATGTATATGTTCTTGCACACACATGCATGGGTTTGTAATTTGAAACTCTCTTTACTTCTGGACAGGCTTTGCAAACTGCTTAGACCACATTCTCTGAGGTGTTTAAAGAGGGTGGAGTATGCAGTATTTATTTAGGTACTCTACAAACCTTAATAAGGATCGAGTGCTTGTAGCAATCGCAGAGAACAAACAGAAGGCCAACGGGCAGAAACTGAACAGTGCCACCGCATTTTTATTGCTTCTGACACCAAAAAACAGATTATTGCTAAAAAAAATGGCTTTTTTGATTTCTTTTCTCTCTGATCCTGTAGCAATTTGTCTGCTGTGTGCAGCAGTATTATTAGCTGCACTCTATTTTTCAACCAACTCTAAAAATCCAGCTTTTAAATTGCCTCCTGGTCCAACTCCTCTTCCGATCATTGGTAACCTGCATTTGGTGGATATTAGAAGGCAAGATAAATCACTAATGAAGGTAGGACAAAAACCCAAACCCAGACCCTCGTGCATTTTAAAGCTGCCTGGGCTATAGCAGTGCTAATTTTTGGTCTTTTTAAAATTTGAACTGAATAGTAAAGGTGTGCAAATTGCTTTATAATATTTTTTCCTGGTCTTCTTCTAGCCAATGTCTGTGTTGATGCTGTGTCATTTATGAGCGATCAACCATTAAAAAAAAGACCTCTGAGTAATATGAGATTTCTTCATATAATTGCGATGATGTACATGAAGTATCTCATGCTTGTGGGACTTTAAATATTAATTTGACAGCTCTGACACCCAGAAAACCTTTACAGCATTAGGAGAGAACCGGCGTGAAATGAAACTGCTTCCCTGCCTGGTGCCCTGGAGCAGCAGTGGGGAACAGCATGATGCAGTGACCCCAGCACTGCCAAACCTGATGCCCCGTTGCAAAATCTCCTTCCCTCTGGATGAATGGGATTTGCATTAAAATCCGGGAGTGGGATGGGAAGCGTGAGCTGAGGATGCAGGAGTAGCCTGTGATCTCCTCCATTAACGTGCAATTAAACCAACTCACCCTGCTCGTGCTGGAGGGCTGCGTTTCGGAGCCAGGCGTGGCTGCACGGCTGGGGGCTGTGGATCGCTCCCTCCTCTTGCAAGCAGGCAGCACCCATCGATCCGGGCTCCATAGCGGCAGCACGGGGCGGCTTGCAGCGCTCGTGCTGCCAGGGTGAGGCTGCAGCTCCTGGGCTGGGGCAGCTCACCCAGGGGGCTGGGCAACTCCGAACTGTTTCTGAGTTACCCTGCGTGCTCCCATCGCCTGCTGTGCCGTACGTGCTATCGCCTATGTTTGCCTTTCGTTTGGGATTCAGCCAGAGGGGTTATCCTTGCTTCTCACCCCGCAGAAAACCACAACGTGGTGATACAGTGAGCCAGGGCTGGCCAGGCACCCCAATGTGGGGTGATTTAGGGGAGATTTAGACTGGATATAAGGAAGAAGTTTTTTAAAGTAAGAGTGGTGAAGCACTGGAACAGGTTGCGCAGAGAGGCGGTGGGTGCCCTGTCCCTGAAGATGTTAAGGATCAGACTGGACTGGGCTCTGAGCACCCTGATCTGGCTGTAGGTGTCCCTGTTTGTTGCAGGGGAGTTGGACCAGATAACTTTTAAAGGTCCCTTCCAACTCAAAGGATTCTATGATTCTATGCCGGGATGTACCCCCTCTGCACAAGCTGCAGCTGCACCCACGTGGGCTGAGGCTTTGCAGCATGTGCCGGCTGGGCAGCAGGCTGGGCAGCCCACTGCCTTCTTTTGGCCCATCCCAGCCCCTTCCCTGCTGCCCCCGGGGGGCAGCTGTGGAGCTGCAGGGGGCACAGTGCTGATGGGGGCACTGGGGAAGGGGCAGGTGCTGGGGACACAATAGCCACACACGAGGTCCTTACCGAGCGTGCCTCTCCCCGCCAGCCTGCTACGCTCTGCAGGACAATCTCAGGAAAGTCTCTGTCCCTTCTGGTGCCAGATGTGCATGGCTCTGTACACACATATGGGGACAGCAGCTCAGGCAGCCTCTGCTCCCACTGCAGCTTTCCCTGCTGTGCTCAGCTATGGGTGCCAGGGTCGGGTCCAAGCACAGCGGCACGGATTTGCCATTTGTGGCCGTGTGGGGCACAGGGAGCACCCAGCTCCTGGAGCAGCAGGGATGCAGGAGTGCTTTGGTACGGGAGGAGTGACAGCATCACTGTTTGCACTGTTTGGTCTTTCTCTGGTTCGTCAGCCTGTGTGGCCATCTGAGGTCTTAATTTTTAACTCCAAGTGTTTGGGTTTTGTTTTTTCCACTTTCTTCTTAACAAAGAGACCAGACCAGCAATGCACTGACTGAGGTGGGGGCTGCCTAGCGGCAATAGAGCTGAGCACCCAGCAGGCACCATGTAGAGCATCCTGTGCTGGGTCACAGTGAGCTTGGGCTGCGGGATGCTGCCCTGCAGATGTCCTGAGTCCCTGCAGAAGGAAATGGGTGTTTTCCTGCCTTGCTGACCATCACAGCTTGCCTCTCTTTCAGCTTGCGGAAGAATATGGCCCGGTCTTCACCCTCCATTTTGGCTTCCAGAAAGTTGTGGTCCTGAGCGGGTACGAAGTTGTGCGGGAGGCGCTTGTGAACTACACAGAGGAGTTTGTAGACAGACCATCCATCCCAATATTTGACCAAATTCAGAACGGAAACGGTACTAGAGAATGAGGAGGGTGGGCGGGAGGGATGGTGCCGCTGCTCGGGGCCAGCCTGGTGCTGCTGCCCCACAGCTGGGCTTTTAAAACCCCCCTGGGCCCTCCTGAGGCTGGGCCGATAGAAGACGTTTGGCTTCCCTCATTTCCATGCAGTGCCTCCTTTTTGCTGCCATTATTTTTGGTAATGCACTCACAGCTGATCCTTATGCCATCATTGGAGGACAAGGAGCGGGCTTTTTAAAGGCACAGGTTTGCCCCTTCATCCCGTTGCCAGGTGCCTTGATTTTGGAAGTGATCCATCCCCAGCATCACATCTCCTTCCACCACAGCTCTCAGGTGGAATGTGAAATGCATGCAGCAATGGGCTGAGGCTGGAAATTACTCCCCAGACATCCCCGTGGTTTTTCCAAGGTGGCTCCCCATCCCCAAGTAGTTCAGAGGACATCCTGCCTTGTCTTTCCACCCTCTGCCCCAGCTCTGTGTGTGAGCAGCCAAAAGGCAGCTTTACATGCTGGTCACAGGCTGCAGCTGGGATTACAATTAGAAATTAAATTACCCAGCCATAATATCGAGAGATGAATTTATCGCTACATAAGGAAAAGGAATCGATGGGGGAAAAGCATCATTCAGAGCTAATTTACACGTAAAATATCCCTGTGGGAGACTGCCAGCACTGCTCTGTAAGTCCTTTCACACTTACCTTAACCCAAGTTGGAGCTGCTCAGAGATGACCCAGGGCTGTAAATTCACAGGGCTGTTAAGCAGCAAGGCTCACAAGTTGTCCGAGGAAACGTTTTTTCTCTCTGGGAAATGCCCATTTGTTGACTCCAAAGGTGTCTGCAGAAAATGAGTGATCCAGATGAAATTGCCTGAATTAAAGAAAAATCAAGTTTAGAAATTTGCTTTGATGTTTTTAAATCGAGAAGTTTTGCTTTCCTAATTAAAAGTACACTGCTTTAGAACTGTGTTTATTCTAGAAAAGGCAAATACAGTAAAAACCTTGCAGCCAGGATAAATATGGGAAATACTAGAAATACTAGAATCAATTTTTAATTGATATAATCCGAAGCAGTCTTTGGATTACTGACACAGTTTATTTCTTTCACTATCACTCTGATGGGATGAAGTGCCCATCCGTGTGCAGTGGTGGCAGGGACCATTAAGGCATGAGCTCAGCGAGCACCACAAAATGGTGGTATTTTTACCACTGCTGAAAATTCCTTATTGGGAATCTCAAAACCAATTCAGCACTGATTGAGATCAGGGAGACTGAATTATCCCATTCCACAAAGATAAAAGATCTTTATGATTGGAATAGAACAAAGGGAGAGCTTCAAGAGACAAGGTTGTTGCTGGAAGCCCTAACTGGCAACCAAACAGGCTGCAGGCTTGGTGGGACCGGGAGATCTGAGCTGAGAGGAAAGGGATGGAGCAGGAGAAACGGGAGACCCATGGGAACTGGGCAGCAGAAGCTTGTGGCAATCCCTCCTTGCCCTGTCTTGCTTGGCGTGGTGTGGTGCTCCACGCCAGGTCCCAGCAGTACGTCTCACGGCCTGCCCAGGTGTGTTCTTCTCGATCGGGGAGCTGTGGAGAACAACGCGCCGGTTCACCGTCTCCAGCATGCGCAACCTTGGCATGGGCAAACAGATGATGGAAGGGAAGGTTTGCGAGGAGCTCCACTTTCTTATCGAGAAGATCAAATCCTTCCAAGGTGAGCTGGAGACCGCTGTGGTGCTCGGCAGCATCTCGCACTGCTGCTGCAGCATCACAGTGATGCTGTCTTCCTCATCCCATTGCAGGGGAACCGTTTAGCTTGAGGTCCTTCAACATCGCTCCGATCAACATCACCTTCCTCATGCTCTTTGGGGACAGGTTTGATTACAAAGACCCAACATTTCTCACTCTCTTAAGACTCATAGATGAAGTTATGGTTCTCCTGGGATCTCCAGACTTGAATGTAAGTAACCTGTCCCAAAGGTTAGCTTTTTTTTTTTTTTTTTCACTGGAACATTACAGAGAGCCACACAGATCACAGGATTTAGTCCAGCAGTTTTCAGTTTTCAGATGTTCAGAACCAGCCATCACACTTCAATGTTCTCCACATACCACCTTGGCCACCACAGGTGTGCAGCCAGATTCCCCCTCGATATTCTCTTTTTGAACCATCCTGCATATCTGTTTGGAGCTAAAATGAGAACTGATCTATGGTCATTTTAGCTTCATGGGTATTTTTTGGCTTCAGCACAATTGCACTGTCTAGGCTCTCTTTGCCTTTGCTGCATTTTCTAAAAAGACACATTTGGTGTTGCTGTCCTGGTGACTGAGATTTCAGACCACATTAAACATGATTTCTTAGAGAGTACCAGGAAAACTCTGCATATCTTCAAGCTACCATACCCAATCCTTCATTACTGATGTTGGAAAAAACAAACCAGTCACACAGTGCTCTAAAATGACAGGTTTCCTGGCATGCTGGAGCCCCAGCTCTGCGGGGAGACTGACCAGCCTGTTACTGGTAGAGGAGCTGTTCCCACAGAACAGCACAAATGCTTAAAATTAGGTAGTACTGCATAAAGGCTGATAGGTTGCAGAGCCCATCCTTGTGACAATGTGCCTGTGAGCCCTCTGGGAGGTCCCTGGGATGCTTAGAGAGTACTACAAGACAAAACTCACCTCATCTGTCATGCCTTAGGAAGAAGCTGTTACAGCATATTCATTCTTCT
This sequence comes from Penelope pileata, assembly GCA_013396635.1. Taxonomy (NCBI): domain Eukaryota; kingdom Metazoa; phylum Chordata; class Aves; order Galliformes; family Cracidae; genus Penelope; species Penelope pileata. The sequence goes on along the minus strand of WBMW01012088.1, from coordinate 2,037,497 downwards.
GCAGACCTAATGCTTCTCTTTTTTAATTCCTTACTAGTATTTCAATTTCTACCCATTCCTTGGATTTCTTTTCAAAACCCACAAGATTTTGCTTAAGAAAATAGAAGATGTGCGCGTCATTATAAGGCAATTCATGAAGGCAAGCAGGGAAGATATCAACGAGAACAGTGTGAGGAGCTACACTGATGCACTGGTATTCAAGCAGCACGAGGTATTTGACTGCTTAGCTCTGCTGGCTGTTTGCATTGTCTCCTTTGAATTTTCTAGGTAAAACAGTTGCTGAGTCTGGATTTCAGTCTTGTCATGTAAACCTATTGAAGTTAGTGCTATTGTTCTAGTGGTATTGGAATCAGATTCTAGCCTTGTACAGTTGGTGTAATTTACTGCAGGGATTTTTCTATCAAAATTAAGATGTGAAAGCCACTCTCTCAATCCACTTCCAAAATAGCAGGGCTAATAACGTCAGATGAACTCCTTGTTTGAAGTAGAAAATGCATGAATTCACATGAAAGCTGACTCTGCCTTTCTTTTTATGACAACAAATCAATTAATCATTGATACTGTTGCTCCAAGATGAATGATACACTCAAAGCACTTGAATGATAAATCCTCTGTACATTTGCTAGACCTGCCCTGCATCTTACTTTAGTAGAGACTCTGCAATTTCACACATCAGTTGATTTCATTCCACACGAAATATTTATGCTCTGAGCCTTTTCTTCTTTCCCACTGGATCTGGGCCAACCTGAGGCATTAGTCTTCTTCCCACCTGTATGGAGAAAGGGTCAGTACAGTCCTAAGGCCCAGGAGAAGCAGAATGAGACATCATTTTGAACACCGGTGGGGATTCACTCTCACTGATGCCTTCCTGGCCAGGAGCCCCTCAGAGCTGGGATCAGCTGAATCTCCCTCTGCAGAGGAGAGACCTCCAAACCTCCAGTCTTTGGGGATATTTGCTGTGTGTGAAAGGTCAGGCCACTTATCAAACTATTCCAAACACAAGATCATACCCAACAGTTTTGTGTTATACAGTATTTCCCAAATTTTCCCAAATCCAATACTATTTTAAGAGCTTCCTCACACTTGTGTTTTTCAAGGAGAAAAACAAGAAAGACAGCCTCTTCCATGACGATAACCTAATAGCATCCATACTCGACCTGGTCATGGCGGGGACAGAGACCATGGCCACAACGCTCCAGTGGGCCATCCTGCTGATGATGAAATACCCAGAGATCCAAAGTGAGCTCCTCTCCCTCCAGACCCTGGAAAAACACGTTTTTACCAAAATAGAATCTGAAGGGGAAATTGGCTGTATCCACTGGGATACATCTCCTTTCTTTGTTCCTTCCAGAAAAGGTACAGGAGGAGATTGGAAGAACCATCAAAGCTGGAACCTGGGCCACGTACGAGGACCGCAAGAACATGCCATTCACAAACGCAGTGATACACGAGGTGCAGAGGTTCATCACCCTCCTGCCCCACGTTCCCCGCTGCACCGCTGTTGACACCCACTTCAGGGGCTACTTCCTTCCCAAGGTGGGTAATGGCCCCAGCTCAGGGGCACACCACATTCCTTGTTTTTACCAGTGGCACTAGATACCAACTTCTATAGAGGGAGCTGCAGGACAGAAGTGCAAAATAAATGTCCAAAATTACCCCAGAAGAGTTTCTTCCTCTCCAGTGATTATGCTGAGTCCAGACAGAGCAGTACTGTGGGACTCGATTCAGGCTCTCATGCTCAGCACTTCCTCACACCAAGAGTGACCCTGGTTTACCTCTGATGCCATCTGCACAGTGAAATATTTGCCAGGGAATTTGCAGGATCTGACCCTCTGAGGTCCTCACAGTGCCACGTGGCATTTGGTTTCAGCCCTTGGCACTGTTGGGAACATCTCACTGACCTCTCTCTGTTGGCTGATGGGACAAAACCCTCAGGGTCTGCACCTACCCCAGGTGGAGCAAATCTCCTGGCACAACAAATCTGCGTCACAAAATCAACACAGAGGAACAAATCCTGCACTCCTGCCCAGCCAGGAATTTGACTGACAAAGCTACTTTTAGAGTTGGAGTGAGACATTTTGGTAAACTCACCGCAGACATGACTTCTCCACAGAGTTCCTCCTCACCCCAGCCCCTTCCCCATACCACTCCACCTTCATTGCTACCTGGGATCCTCAGTCCTGTGTCATGGGTGATCCCCTGGCCTTGCTATTTTTTGTGCCTTCCAGGGTATAATTGTCATCCCATCGCTCACCTCAGTGCTGCTGGACAAGACACAGTGGGAGACACCACATCAGTTCAACCCCAACCACTTCCTTGATGCTGAAGGGAATTTTGTCAAGAGGGAGGCCTTCCTGCCCTTCTCCATAGGTAACCAAAGGCCTAGATCCTACCCAGGGGTCCTCAGGGCTAAGCACTGCCTCTAGTTCGGACGCTGAGCTAAAGGGTTGGTTCCCAGAGGTCCAACAGGAGAGCAAACAGAGATAGTGCATCCAAAAGGCCGTGGGAAAATGTCTCAAAGCCATTTGGAGTGGTGGGGCTGCAGCACAGCTATGCACAGGGCTTCACCAGCTCTCCTGGAGGTGAGGGTGCAGTCCAGGGACCCTCAAGTCCTGTCTTGATGCAGCTCAAAGCTTCATCCACTGCTCACCAGAGTCAAAGAGAGTCCCAATGAGCCCTGCACCTTGACTGGGCACTGCAGCCAGCAGACACCTGGTACAGGACAGAGTACATTAAATCATGTTGCTGACACTGTTAAGTCTTAAATCCAAGGCCCTGGATTGTTCCCAGGAATCACCTTGGACTGTAATTCTTCCATTGGCACTTTTGGGAGCTCTCAAGGCTTTCCAGCAAGACCTTTTCTTTTACAGGAAGAAGCACAGCCCTTGGTTAGGGGAAATGAAAGGGTATTTGGCAACCCGGGCTCTGTTCCTGACACTACCTTCATCTGCCATTTTGGTCATCTCTCTCTTTTTTTTTAAACTTTCACCTGCAAAGTACAATGAATATTCTCTCCCCAGAGGCCCATAAACCCAGCCCCCTTGGGACTCAAGCTGAGCTAATGGCAGGAAGAGTTGCTAGGTATCAGAAATTCTCCCCTGTGCCTTCCTAGAAGAAACAACATCACTTAGTGCCTTCCCGACAGCCATAAATGCTTCCAAAGGTTGCTGATTTCCAGACATGCCCGCTGCCCAGCCTGTGCCCTCCACAACTGCAGCAGCATGCATCACAAGAGGGCACAGCTGGATGGAGTAGTTCTGCTGGGGTTTTAACAAATCCCAACACTGCAGGAGCTCATAAGTACTATAAAGGGAGATTTCCTGGAGAATCCTAGAAATCCTCCTGTGTAACCTTACACTTTCCAGCTGATCCTCTGAAAGGACGGCTTGAAGGTGTTCCCGAATGTGTTACAACAGAGCCAGGTGTCTTCTGATGCTAGGAAGCCAGTTCTCACTGTTCACCAGGTGCTTCACCCCTACAGGGACCATCATGCAAGGGCTGGGAATCTAGCACAAAGAGGAGGTCGAAAAGAAGGAACACAATAGAAGTGAGACTTAGGATAAAAATTCCACAGGAAAAGCGAGTTTCAGACCATTTCACTTTGGGAGGAGGTGGTATTTTTCTATCAGGCTGCTTTTCAAGAGAAAGGAACTGGTTGAAGATGTTGAGGGGTATTTCTATCAAGTAAACATGCTGCCTTCATCCGCAGGGCGAAGGAACTGCATTGGAGAAAGCCTCGCCAAGATGGAGCTGTTTGTCTTCTTTGTAGGGCTGCTGCAGACGTTCACTTTCCAACCTCAGCCGGGAGTTTCAGAGTCTGACTTGGACCTGACCGTCCCTGAGACGACGTTCACGTTAAGGCCTCGGCCTCAGGCAACGTGTGCCATCCTGCGTGAATAGCCATGGCCCTGCTGCAGGGCCGCTACTGAGGCCCAGCTTAGCTATGCTAGGACTCGCCACCCCCATCCTGACAGCCACACTCTTTCACATTTCCCTCCCACTGTCTCCATCCACTCCCACTCCACTGCTCTCCACCCCTACATCGGCCCATAGGTCACTGACCGCTCTTTGCTCCCGTGCTACGAGGGGGTGCGCACGATCCATGAGATGCATGATCCTGGTTGAGAAACACTCCTGGAGAGAGAGACTGCCTGGAGCAGCTGGAAGGACCAGGGAGATCCATGAGATGCAGGTGCGACATCCAGGCTTCAACAGCAAAGGAGTGAGGCTCATAACATTGCAGAAATCTGCCCAAAATTCCTAGGCAAGACACACCAACATTCATTGGGAGCCACAAAAATACTTTGTGGGTCACACAGCTGAGCAACCTGTAGGCACCTCCTGAACCAAGCTCTCTAATTAGCCATAGCTTCCAGCAACATCCTACCAGGCATGGCAGCCAACTCAAGCAGTGAGAGTGAAAAAAACAAACCAGTTCATGGGATTTGGGGATGAAGCTCTTTACGCCTCGGAACACAGTCCTGAAAGACACCTCAAAGTCAGCACACCTGTTTAGACAGCCAAGTGTTGCTCCCACCAAGTTCAGTGCTGCTCCACAGTCTGAATGAAAGTAGATCTGTGTTTCTAAGTTTGCAGTCTGAATCATAAGGCCATTTAACATTTGTACCAGCAAGTGATCATAAAAGGTTAATGATACAGGAAAATAAACCAGACTCATTTCTAGTTTTATAGATCTCTGTCTCCTGACCTTGTTAAATAGGAGCAAACACTTTCCATCTCTCAGGACCTCCTGGGCAATCAGTGCAGTGTTTGGGACAGTCTGGCCATTGGAACCGACCATGCAATTTCTTTGCAAATGGAGCCTAATTTCATGGTGCTTGCACTGCAAACATACATACAAGGAGAACTGGGACCAGGGATTAGAAGAGACCTGGTTTGGGTTATTTTCCTTCGCTCTGTAGCTTTGGCTGGGTGTTGTCCCTGTCTGTAGCACTCTTATCAGCCATCACATCCTGCAATCTTGTGGCAGTTGATGTACAGCTCAGGCAATTTTCCATCCATGTGCCTATGAATTGCTATTCTCCATATGCATTATCTTATCACATACTTTATCACACTGTTTATTTCTCCCCCCTTCATGGGAACCCAATAAAGTTTTAATCCTCCCACGTCTTCATTATATCAGATGTGCCTGCCACCCAACTTTGTATTACACAGAAAAGCAAATGCCGTGAAGAGTTGAACCTGAGCCCAGAGTAACAATATTGTCAGCTCTACTATCCCATGGGTGAGATGCCCTGTCCTACTAACAAACAGCTAGCAGGAGACCCTCCATATCTGCAGAGAGGTTTCTCAGGGCAAAGAGACTTTTCTTTGTGCTCAGCTATGGCTACTGAGGATAGCCTTGGTTCTTCACTTCTGTTTTTCTTGTCTAGCCTTCACCTCTTGCTTGCAGAGGCAGAATGAAAAGTTCCCACCACAGCTTCCCTGATGCTCATGCTGTCCCTATGCTTGGTGCCTTGAGCCTCTCACCTCAGCTCTTGCCCTCTCAAAGCATCACGTGCTGACAGTATTTCTCTTGAGGATGGGGTCTTCTCTGGGGGACAGCCAGGTAAAGCAACTGAGCAGAAAGCCACACATCAGCTCAGTGAGGGAAGTTGTGGCCTTGCTGAAATCAAAAAGACTTTTGCCTTCGTCTTCTGAGAGGCCAGGCCTGTTCCTGCTCTAGCTCCCTCCAGGAGTAATTAATATAAACTCAGAAAACAGATGTAGCAACAACCTAGTGCTTGCAGGAGAAAACTGGGTTCAAACCTGCCCTAATTCACTGGTAGAACACCAGATCTGATCCTTGTCACTGGCACGGAGGGAGAGAGACAGATCCCTCCCTACAGTGCAGCAGCTCCAGAGCCTGCTCCTCACAGACATCACCTTCCCTGCTGGCTCTGTCAGGCAGAGCAGCAGACCTTGCAATGCCCACGTCTCAGCAAGAGCCACGAGCTACCTGCTGCAAGTGTCCAAGAGAAACAGGTTCCCTGGATTCCTTTGTAAATCATATCTTGTGCCTGTGTTGGCAGATGGATGGAAGCGATCGCTCTCCAGCCCCCTGCATTAGATAGCTGAGTTAGATAGCTGAGTGAAGAAGAAAGTGCCATCTCCCATCTATTTCTTCAGCCAAATGATGGCAGAACATTGATTATGACTCAGCTAATGAGCTGTCTAGCAGAACACATTAGCTCACAGGGCTCCTAAGTGGGTGAAATACCATTTCTGCATTCCTCAGTGCCCCTGAGGGTCTTCTCTCTGGCTGCAAAACGTTTGTGCCTTGCAGCACACTGCCCTGCATTGAAGGCAAACACCTTGCGGCAGCACAGGTGGCTTGATATTTAAAATTAAACACAACAACTCCATCTCAGCCTGTGTCCATGCCTCATGGAACACGCAGCTCATGCCCACGGCCCAGCCTGCCATCCCCTGTGCTCCACGACGCTGAGACCTGGGGCTCCTGCTCTCCAAGGGATGATGATCAGGTACCAGGGTTGCAGCAACTTGTAAAATCAGGACTGCCTTCTTTTTGCATCCCCTTTGCGCACTGGCCAGAGCAACAGCCATCGTGCAGAATATTCTCTCTTCCTTTTGCCACGAGATGGCACCACGACCCCTCCGAGTCACTGGCAGCCCAGCCCTGCAGTCCTTACCGGGGTAAAAGGCCCTGCCAGCCACAAACCTGGGAGAATCAGGTGGGATGCAGGGAACAGGAGTTGTCTTCTGCCCATCCTACAGCAGACAACCCCCTTCCAAGGGGTTCACCTGCTCAAACACCCTGTGGGGCATTGGCTCAACCCATCCACTGCAGTCCTATCAAATCCTTCTGGCCCTCCCTCTGCATTTCAGACCAAGGAAGCAGCAAGCTGCTGTAAATGAGAGTCCTGTTGTCTCCAGCAGTGAGAGGATGTGATGAAGTCCCTCAGAGCAAGGGGAACCTACAAAGTCCAGGGTTTGGTATCTGGGATTCAAAACCAGAAGACTGTGAAGTGTTGGAAGAGCATCCATCAGACACAGAAAGCGCAGGTATCTGGGAGTAGTTTGTCACAGGTACAATGAGAAATGGGAAAAGAGCAGGGATTTGAAGATGAGACAACATTTGTACCTAAGATTGCTCTCCAAATGAATAACCCAGAATTGAGCAATATTCTCTCTCAGAAGCTCAGAACTCTTACATTGTGTATTTAATGTATAAAGCAGTGACTGTGCTGTCATTTCCAGTCATGTATCTGGATGGTATTTCCAGGTAACCTTACCCACCAACTCTCCTCTGCTTCTTAGAAAAAATATTTGTTCAACAAATATTTTAAGCACATAGCCAGTACTTGAAAGGCTTTGAGTAAGAAGACACTACTTCTTTCTACTGCACAGGGGTCTGGTTTCTCCTTTGTGCGTCTTCTGGACTCTGCACAAAACAATTACGAGGATTTTTCTCGGCTCCGAGCCTTGTGTTTATGTGTGTAGCACAGCACAGGCACACTGTGGGTGGGGTCTCATGGTGAATCCAGCCTCTGCGGTCGTGTCCAGCTCTGATTCTTTGACCCTAGGTGGAGGCTTAAAAGTAAATTTCTGGATCAAGCCCGTGAAGAAGATGAAGAGCCCCACTGTGGCAAGGCTTTCTCCAGTGCAGTTTCTCCGCTCTGCAATGCCAAAACCACGGCTGTTTGTGGAGTGACCCTTTCCCGGAAAGCTCTTCCCTACTGCTTAGTAGCAACAGCGTGAGGGACAGAATAGGCTGTAGAAATGCAAATAGCATGGGGTGATATTCAGCAGCCATCACCATTGGTCTCCTACACATATTTGAACAAGGCTGTTTCACTCCAAGCCTGCAAGGAACCCATTTGGGACAACCTAGAAACTTCTCAAGGGAGAGGGAAAGCAGAACTCTTGCTTGAGGGTGTTGGGTCTTCTGTAGTTCCCAGTGGTGTCTGTAAAGCCTGGGGCCCAGTGCGCCTCCCAGTGTGGGCTGAGGGGTTGTTTGGAATTCACTGAATACCAGAGCAGATATTTCTAAAGCACCTCCACCACTGATGTCTTTGCTGCTCCTCACAGAGGCTCACAACTTGACACTTGGCTGCTGTCTTCTGCAGAGCACTGGGCACTCAGAGCCCTGTGCAAGACCAAACACTTTTGTTACCTGTGGAGAAGGGCAGGAAAGCTTTCTTCTTTACTAAGTTCCCATCTGCATCAAGAAAATGGCTGGGGTTGAATTCATCTGGGGTCTCCCACTGAGTTTTATCCAGCAGCACAGAGGTGAGCAGAGGACTCACTGTTGTTCCCTGCAGCACAGTAACATTCAGCTCATGGTTCTTTGCCCATCCAGCCACATAATCATATAACCCCCTTTGGGCTGTGCCTTCAAGCAGACTTCCAAAGAACTGATTTCTGTATTTGCACATCACCAAATGACGCCAGTTAGTGCAGATACCCTAGTCAATGGAATTATTGTCTGACCTATGGCTGAGTAGCCGTGTGCTGTTACTGAGTTATGAGCAGAAGAGAGACATGGGTTGGGCTTCCTCCTTGGCCAGTTGCTCTCTACTTGCCTCAAGCAGGCAATGAGACAATGCTGTGGTACTCCAAGGGCAGCAATGCATTACAGGACATGAGTGGCAATGAAGAGAATTAAGAGAATAAGGAATGGACTCCATATTACCAAGACTCAATCAGAAAACCAGCAGAGTAAGGGGCAATGGGAAGTTATGTACATAAGCCTGAAGTCACACTGCCATCAGTCTGCACACTAAAAACCCTGTGCCTCAAGCTGCCCCTCTTCTTGTCACATTTTGCCCTGTGGGTCGCTGGCATGCTGCACACAAACCCCACTCTACATCTGGAGAGCAGCAGGTACCTTGGGTGTGAAGTAGCCTTCAAAGTGTGTGTCAGCAGAGGTGCACCGTGGAACGTGTGGCAGAAGGGTGACAGATCTCTGCACTTCGTGGACGACTGCGTTGGTGAAGGGCATGTTTTTCCATTCCTCAAAGGTAGGCAAGCAGCCGTTGCCGAGAACTTGCTCAATCTCTGCATGCACCTTTTCTGCAGGGCAAAGGAAAGGCATCAAGTGAGTTTCTGAGCAAATTCTGTGCTTTTTACCCTCAGTGATAAAACATCTCCAAACCCCAGCCCACGCTGACTGTTGGCTGTACTGCCCCAGAGCAGTGAAGAGATCCAGGGCTGGAACTTTCCCAGCTCCTGGAAGCAGGCACAAGAGCAAACCCTCAGATCCTTCAGTCCTGAAGGGCAGCATACAAAGCTTGGAGAGATGGGCAGGTTTCAGGAGGTCAGACTTCAGATGCTCTAGCACACATGAGAAGCTATGATGCTTTTACATGTGAGCAGCATTTATGAAGTCACTGCAGAGTACTTTAATACCTTATGTAAGAAAATTAAAACCACAAAGATGCCTTACTTTGAATCTCAGGGTACTTCACTATCAGCAGGATGGCCCATTGCAAGCTTGTAGACGTTGTTTCAGTGCCAGCCATGAGCAAGTCAAGTGCAGAGACCAATACATTTGCATCATGAAAAAGCATATTGCTTTTATTACTCTCCTGTAGAGAAATAAAAAGAAAAAGCCACTGCTGTTAGCATGGAAAGACAGAACTAGGATGGTGCTCCCAAATGCAGAGACACATTACCACCAGATGTGGAAGAGAGCTGGGAACCAGCATGGCTGGGAATCACCTCGAGGCAAACTCATCTTCCAGTCCTGAATTTGCTGATTCTCAGTCCCACCACTGGAACTGGTCAGGATTTACATCTCTTTCCTAGCACATCAGCTCTATGGACTAAAGATTTTCTGGTTAATGTCCTCCACCAGCTTTAAAGTTTGCAGTGAGAACTCAAAGAACACAGCTGACCCACCCTCTGTATATATAAGAAGAAGGTCCATGAAATGTGGAAAAAGGGCCTGTCCTCTTGGGAGGAGTACAGGAATGTTGTGAGGGGCTGCAGGAATATGACAAGAAAGGCCAAAGCCCAATTGGAGTTTAAATTGGCAAAGGAGATAAAGGATAATAAGAAGGGTTTTTTTAAGTATGTCAACAGTAAGAGGAAGCCTAGGGAAAATGTGGGTCCCCTGCTGGATGAGGGGGGTGTCCTGACAATGGAGGATGCTGAGAAGGTGGAGATATTGAATGCCTTCTTTGCTTCAGTCTTCACTTCTAAGACTCCTCCTCGGGACTCCTCATCCCTGGAGATGTGTGATAGAGTCCGGAAAATGGAGGGCTTCCCTCCGGTTGAGAAGAGCTTCCCTCTGGTTGAGGAGGGGATGGTCCGGGAGCGTCTGGCTGGGATGGATGTGCACAAATCCATGGGCCCTGATGGGATGCATCCGCGTGTGCTGAGGGAGCTGGCGGATGTGATTGCCCTACCGCTCTC